>CM053517.1:21642691-21993236 GCA_028627145.1 Eidolon dupreanum | reverse complement strand
AAGAAGTACATGGGCTTGTACAACTGTCCATCACTGTAGATGGCTAAGATGATAAGAAAGTTCTCTAGCAGTGTCAGCAGGTAAATTGCCAGAAAAAAAAAGAGGAAGAGCTGAAAGCCTGGCTGTGTTGGAAATCCGAGAAGAATAAAATGTGTTGTCACTGTTTGATTGTCTGTCTCCAGAATTTTGGTGATCATGATTGGCTGTGGGCACAGAAAGGTAAATTACTTCTATGTCCCAAGCACTAACCTATGTTTGTTGACATTGATAGAACCCACTACCAATAACCTTATCACAGTAACAACTCTCCTGCTTTACATTTTTACTTCCTCCTAAATTATGATTAGAACTGAAACTTTTAAACAAGAATGAATATGAGGGAGTTTATATACATTTTTTTCAAATTAGGCCTAAAAATAATTTGTCCAAGGTCACACAGAATGAAATTGGACTCTCCTGACTCCAAGTTCAATGCTTTTCCAGTATATCACTGTTGGCATATGAGGTTGACTTTTATTATACCATCCTTTCACTATAGGCAAGATATCCCCATCTACTGCATATGAAAAGAAGGCAGGAAACTCAATTGTTCATTCTCCAGGTGTAATTTGCATGACTCTGTAAAATAGACAGAATCCTCCTGTTATTTGCTTTTTAAAAATTATTTAACAAGATCATAATGCTTGAATGAAGAAATATTTAAGCAGACAAAATTCATAGCAAATTTGATATATTTACCAAGTTCTCAGAGAACAAATTTGAATAGAGACTTTCCTCTGATCCAATTCATTGTATAGAATAATTGATTAGAAGTTTGCAAAAAGTACATTCAAATTCCACTTTTGTCTCACTTTAGCTAAGTGAACATATTATATAATCTATCAAAATATGTGAAAAGATGCTCAACTTTACTAGCTATTAGGGATATGCAAATCGAAACCACAATGAGATAATTTCAATATTTATCCATGTTGTCATAAATGACAATATTTCATTTTTTCTTATGGCTGAGTAATACCATGGTAAGTGAAATATCAGACAGAAAAAGTTGAGAACCATATGATTTTGCTCATATGCAGGATATAAAACTGAAAGCAACAAATGAACAAGTCAAACAAAAACTTATAGACACAGACAACAGTTTAGTGGTTACCAGAGGAAAAGAGGTGAGGTGGAGGTAGATAAGGGTAAAGTGGTTCAAATACATGGTGACAGAAGATTTGAGATGATGAATAGACAATGTAATATGCACATGATGTGTTATTGAACTGTAAACTTGAAAGCTATATGACTTTATTAACCAATGTCATCATAATAAAAGAAATACAAAAGTTTAAATGCAGTAGCACCAGATTACTGCAAAATAAAAATGTAAAGAAATAGAGAAAAGGAGTATACAATGTGATATCAAGAGCATATTACCGAGCAGTTTATCATTTAAGCACGAAACTTAGCTTTGAGCTTTGTAGTCATCAAATAAAAGAGAAAAAACAATTGGAAGTGCAGTATGATCACATTTGATCTTAAAACTCTCTCTATATATAATATATGTATATTTGAGTACATTAAAATATATATGATTGTTATATTTTAATAAATGGGAAAGAAAAGTATAAGGAGATAGAATGCTTTGTCAAAAGTCACATACAATGTAAATATAGTAAGGGATCTGGGTTCTGAATCTCCAAAGCTAGATTGGCTGAGTCACATCAGCTAGCTTCCAAGACCACTTAGACAGTCCATCTGGCAGATTCATGAGGAAGAGAGCAAGGCTCACATAGTTAAAAGCCTTCCCTCAAACGTGAGTTCTACAGCAGGGTACCTGAGGAGGATGTGCTGAATGTATGGCAGCAGTTTCATGGTCTCACATTTGCAAAGCACTTTATAACATCTGAAAGCACATTATTTCATTTGATCCTCATAATGAGGGAGTTGGCTAAGACAAATTTCATAGTTCCCACTTGATGCAGAGCATTAAATGTTTAGCTCAAGGTCACAAAGCTAGTTGCTGAGTGACATAACTAAACTGAAATCTTCTGGGTTTCTATCCAAAAATTTTAAAGAATTTAGTCAAAAAGATATATGTAATCTATGTTCATTGCAGCCTTATTCGTGGTGGCCAAGACATGGATATAACCAAAATGTCCTTTAATGATTGGATAAAGAAGTTGTGGTACATATATACAATGGAATACTACTCAGTTATAAGAAAAGATAAAATACTGCCATTTGTGATAATAGAGATGGATCTTGAGAATATGCTAAGCAAAATGAGTCAGACAGAAAAATCAAGAACTATATGATTTCACTCATATGTAGGATATAAAACAGAAAGCCAGAAACCAACAAACAAGACAAATGAAACCCTCATAGAAGTGGTTATCAGAAGAGAAAGCAGATGAGAGGGATGTAGAAGCAGTCAAAAATACAGTGACAGAAAGAGATCTGAGTTCATGTGGTGATAATGTGGTATATTATAGAATTTTACACTTGAAACTTATATGATTTTTATTAACCAATGCCACCCCAATAAATTTAATTAAGAAAAACAAAAAAGTTAAATGCATTTGAATTTAAAAGAGAAATTGAATGCTTAAATTTCTTTTTATTTCTCATTGTCTTTTCAGTATGAGTAAGTAGAGGATGATCTATGGGTTGGTTATGTTTTCTTCTTCTTTTGAGCATTAAATTGTACCTTGAAAACAGTTTTAAAAGCACCCTATTTGAGGAAAAGATGTTTAGGGAGTCAAGAACCAAAATGCCACAATAAGACCCAAGAGCCAAGTAAAGATCCCAATACTCTCAACCTTAAATATATTTCCTAGCAGCAGCTTTAAAACACATCACTGTTACTTGTAGCCAACACTTAACTATTCATTGTGGACTTAAATCTCAGAATAATTACATTTTAAAATCAGTGATATTTTAGTTTTATCTTTTTTTATATATATAAGGGAAGTGAATTCCATAATGCTTAGGTGATTTTTCCCGATGTCAAACAACTAAATGGTGGCAGAGTAGCAATTTATTGATAATGTTTTAGTTGCTGGCAAGCTTTAATCCCTGGTTATTTTACATTTTATTCAATTTAATTTCTTCTATGGACCAATAATGCAAGTGCAAGAAGGACAAATCATCTTACATTTTAGCTTGGCTTGAACAAAGTTCTAAAACTTACTGACTCTTACAATCATAATTTTTCTCAAAAAGGCTATATTTCATAAACTCTCATAATTAAAAGCCTATCGTATTAGCTATGCACACACAGCTCAATAAATAAAAGGGATATATTTACATCTAGAAACACAGGCTCTTAGAGCTATAAGGAACCTGCCAATTTTGTGCATATCTAATGCATAGACCCAAGTATTCACCTAACATTTGCCTGATTCTCTATAGGAACTACAAATATCTACAAATATAGCCATAGTTTTTAAAAAAGGAATCTCTGATTGGGAGTTGCAGGACTTTCTCACAAGGAACCTAATGCCACATTTGTGGTTTCTGATTCTGTCTCGCAGAGCTTCAAAGAATAAGTCTCATTACTTTCTCAAATTATAGCTTTTCACTCTCTGAAAATAGCTGTTAGGACCATTTGATCTCCAGTGTCACTCACTACCAAACTATTACCCCTGTGATATTTAATGTGGAGCAATGTCAGATGGCTGTGAAGACTACATATAGAATTTAAAGCTTGATTTCATCCTGAAACAGTCAATAGGAATAGTTTCATCCTTCGAATGGAAAGGAGCAGAAGGTTCTGGCTCTGATTTCCCAAGGAGAATGTAGATGGCTTTCTTAATAGGTAATGAGAAATGAGCCCAGTTATCTGCTGGGGCTGGGAAGGGATCTGCTCTGTTCTTTGTGGAGAGATGAGAGGCAAGGAAGAAAACTTAATATGATCAAAGTTCTCATGGCAATGGAGATATTTTAAAAAATTGTCATGCTAGCTCTGTGGAGAGTGGGCTGGTCAAATTGAGGGTCCCAGAAATCTCCAAAGTGAGATAAAGATAGTGAGAGATGTGATAGAATACACACACACACACACACACACACACACACACACACACACACACACAATGGTCAGAGATGGACATAATGGTCCTTAAATGCCAATGGCAAGACATTTTCTAAAGGTAAGAAACATATTTTCACTCTTTAAAATCAGTTTTAAAGGGATATAATTTTAGTCCATTTCCTTTTCCCTAGCACATTTTAGGAACAAATATGCTTCAGATCTGTATGCATTGCAGTTCCCAAGTCTGTAGCAAGACAGGATGATTAGCTGTTATGCAGTGACCCCCTCCATACCTCTTAGTTTCCACTGTGAATAGGTTTTGAAAACTTCAGGAAAATAATATTCCTGGTGCTCTACACCCTGTATAACTTTCCAAAACCATGGGTAGTGAATTAAGTTCTATGGGAATCATTTTTAACAAGACTAACCTATGTAGTTTAAGGATCTCAAATTGAGGATAAATGTTCATGTTTTGAATAATCAACACAGGAAAAAGAGATACTGTTTTCCTTGTATGACACTATGAAGGGAAGTGGAATCTTCCTTTGTCTTCAGAGGAGTTACAGTCATTAAAACTGCAACCACCATCACATTCACCAGCCCATGTCATCATCTAATGTAAAAACAGATGTACATATTCATATACCTATATTTCACCCACCACTCTTCACCTACACACAGTCCTTTGTGTACACTCATACATCAATGTTACTATTTTCTTCCACTTTCTTTCTTTCTATTTCTTAAGCAAGAATACACCTGGATTCTGAAGTTTTCAAGGTATAGAGATGGGTCGATACATTAAATTGAGGTATCTTCAAGAGAGCAGACCACTAGGCAATTTTAGAGACTCGAGCTCATTTCGCCTAGAGTGGATTCTTACAGTAGAATCTGAAAATAACATGACAACCTATATTACTTACCTCAATACCTCTGAATCTCTAAAATTTTCCCTATGACTTAATATACATAGACTCTAAAGAAATCTTTCGAATAATTGAAATCATCTATATATGTACCATGTTCACCACCCAACTACAACTACACTACTTACCATAGGCTCAAAGAAGACAAACTGTTTTTTAAAAATAAATAAAATAAAAACTCTGAAGAATCAATTATTTAAATAAAAAGTATTTTCTTTATAATAATAAATTAAGAGCTGGCCAATATTTTATTTTATTTTTTTTCACTCAGCCATAAAAAATAAAAGAATGAAATCTTGCCATTGTAAAACATGGATGGCCCTAGAGGATATTGTGCTGAGTGGAGTCAGACAGAAAAGACAAATGCCATATGATTTCACTTACATGTGGAATCTAAAGAACAAAACAACATAGAAACAAACTCATAGATACAAAGAACATTTTGATGGCTGGTAGATGGGAGAGAGATTAGGGAGTGGATGAAAAAAAGGAAATCATTAAGAAATATAAATTAATAGTTATAAAAAGATCATAGAATGTAAAGTATAGCATAAAGAATACAGCCGATAATATTATAATAACTATATATGGTGTCAATAGGTACTAGATTTGTTGGGGTGATCATTGTGTTATTTACATAAATGTCTAATCACCATGATGTGCTCTTGAAACTAATATCATATCATATGTCAAATGTGATTAAAAAATAAAAATAATATTTAAAAAAGAAACACAAATTGGTAGTTAGAAAATAGTCATGGGGATGTATAGTATAAGGAATATAGTCAATAATATTGTAATAACTGTGTGTCAGATGGGTACTAGGTTTATTAAGTTGATCACTTCACAAGTTATATAAATGTCTAATCACTGTTGTACACCTGAAACTATATAGTATTGCATGTCAGCTTTAATTGAAAAATTAAAAAATATATATATTTTAAAAGAGCTGGTAAATTCCCCTTTTTGCAATATTTGAGAATTTTCCTCCAACTCACCATTTTCTCAATGATATAACTATGACTCTTTTCCTAGTCTTGTCATGGATGATCAGCTTGCACTGACTGAGAAAAGAAATCATGCAGACTGGGAGGAGAAAGGCAATGTCCTTAAACCTAGAGTTGTGCAAGTCTGGTTTTTGTCTATGCTCAGCTTTAAGAAGGCACAGAAGATCATTTTGTGCTTCTATCTGCTTTCAAGCTACTGGAATTGCATGAACCAACTCTCTGTTAGCCTCAGGAAATCTCATAATAAACACAACCCTTAGGAAAGCATTTAGCTTGTCCAGGGCTCAAGATGATCCCTGGAGAATATTAAGGGGAAAACTAGCAATCTAAGTGGAAGATTGAGGTAGATGACTTGAAGCATATTGCCATCCTCCCCCACTAGACTCTGAGAAAAGAGAAAGGCGAGGAGACAAACATTTGTGTGTGTGTGTGTGTGTGTGTGTGTGTGTGTGTGTGTGTGTGTCCTCTTCTCTTTCTGAAGAATGGTTTCAAAATAATAAGATCCTCTGGGGAGAGATAGTGCTATAATACAAGTCATTCAGCAGAAAATTAGAATGGTATTTACCCATATGGATATGAGTACACCACACACACACACACACACACACACACACACACACACACACACACACACACAAACTGCAAACATACTCAGATGCTGCGCATATAAGTATCAACTCTACATACAAATGCGGCTCTCATGCATCAATAACTCAGTAGATATGAACAAAAATATACTGCATTCAGAAGACACCTGTATTTTCAAGAAGGAGAAAGAACACATGCATATTTACTCATTATCTTAACAAGCACACATTCAGAAGTACAGACAAGGTATTTAGAGAAGGTAGATGGTAGTAAAACTTCATATGGGGACTATACTACACACAACCATTATAATAATATTGACTACATTCTTTATGTTATACGCTAAATGTCCATAACTGTTTTTGTAACTACTAATTTGTACTTTATCCATTCATCATTTTTTCCCAGTCCCCCCTTTTGACAATCACCAGTTTGTTCTCTGTATCTGCGAATCTGTTTTCATTTAGATTTTTTGTTTGTTTCTTTTGTTCCTTAGTTTTGCATATAAGTGATATCATATGAATTTGTTCCTCTGACCTATTTCACTTAGCATAATACCCTCTAGGTCCATATATCATAACTTCTTTTTCCAATCATCTATTGATGGGCATGTAGGTTGCTTCCATATCTTGGCTGTTATAGATAGCACTGCAGTAAACATAGATGTGCATATATCTTTTAGAGTTAGTGTTTTGGTTTTCTGTAGAAAAATACCCAGAAGTGCAATTGCTGAGTCATAGGTAGTTTTATTTTAAATTTTTAAATTAAATTTATTGGAGTGACATTGGTTAATAAAATTATATAGGTTTTAAGTGTACAATTCAATAAGACATCATCTGTATATTGCACTGTGTGTTCACCACCCAAAGTCAAATCTCCTCTTGTCACTATATAGTTGATTTGTTTTATCCGTATCTACCTCCTCTCCTTATTTTCTGTCTAGAAACTACTAAACTTTTGTCTGTGTCTATGAGTTTTTGTTTGTCTTGTTCATTTGTTGCTTTCAGTTTTATATTTCACATGTGAATAAAATCATATGCTTCTTAACGTTTTCTGTCAGACTTATTTTTATTTTTAATTTTTTGATGAACCTTCAAACTGTTTTCTATGGTGGCTGTACCAATTTGCGATCCTAACAATGGTGCACAACTCGTTTCTCCACATCCTCATCAACACTTTTTTTTTTTATTGATGATAGCCATTCTGATAGGTATGAGGTGATATTTCATTGTGGTTTTAATTTGCATTTCTCTTATGATTAGTGATGTCGAGCATCTTTTTATATGTCTTTTGGCCATCTGTCTATCCTCTTTAGAGAAATGCCTATTCAGGTCCTCTGCCCATTTTTAAATTGGATTGTTTGTTTTTTAGGTGTTGTGATGCATCAGTTCTTTATAAATTTTAAATCTTAACCCTTTATCAGATGTTGCATAAGCAAATATCTTCTCCCATTCAGTAGGTCGTCTTTCCATTTTGTTGATGGTTTCCTTTGTTGTGCAAAAACTTTTAAGTTTGATGTGATCCTATTTGCTTATTTTGTCCTATTTGCTTCCCTTGTTCTAGAAGATACATCAGAAAAAATATTACTGAGAGCAATGTTAGTTTACTGCCTATGTTTTATTTTCAGAGTTTTATGGTTTCAGGTTTTACAGTGAAGCCTTCAATTTATTTTGAGATTATTCATATATATGGTGTAAGAACGTGGTCCAATTTAATTTTTGCATGTATCAGTTCAGTTTTTCTAACACCTTTTATTGAATAGACTGTCTTTACTTCATTGTGTATTTTTTTCCCTTATTTATCATGGATT
Organism: Eidolon dupreanum; assembly: GCA_028627145.1. NCBI lineage: Eukaryota > Metazoa > Chordata > Mammalia > Chiroptera > Pteropodidae > Eidolon > Eidolon dupreanum. The sequence continues at coordinate 21,984,887 of CM053517.1, read as the reverse complement.
AAATGACCATATAGATGTGAGTTTATTTTTGTGCTGTCTATTCTCTTCCATTAATCTATGTGTCTGTTTTTATGCCACTACATTCTATTTTGGTTACTATAGCCTCGTAGTATAGTTTGAAATCAGGTAGTGTGATTCCTCTAAATTGTACTTCTTTCTCATGATTGCTGTGGCTATTCAGAGTTTTTATGATTCCATATAAATTTTAAGATTATTTGTTCCAGTTCAGTGAAAAATACCATTGGCATTTTGATAAGGATTGCATTGAATGTGTAGATTACTTTGGGTACTATGAACATTTTAACAATGTTAATTCTTTCTATCTATGAGCACAGTATAGGTTTCCATTTATTTGTGTCTGCAATTTTTTTCTTCAAGGACATAATTTTCTGAGTGCAGATTTTTACATCTTTGGTTAAATTTATTTCTAGGTATGTTATTGTTTTTAGTGCAATTATAAATGACATCATCTTAATTTCTCTTTCTGAATGCAACCGATTTCTGAATATTAATTTTGCATTGTGTTGCTTTACTGAATTTATTTCTCAATTTTGCTAGTTTTTTTTGTAGAATCTTTAGGGTTCTCCATATATATTATCATGTCATCTGCAAATAATGACAGTTTTACTTTTTTTTTTTTTAATTTGGATGCCTTCTATTTTCCTTGTCTCATTGCTGTAGCTAGGACTTTCAATACTATGTTAAATAAAAGTGGTAAAAGTGGACCTCCTTATCTTATTCCTGATATTAAGGAAAACATTTAGCTTTTCCCTGTTGAGTATGATGTTAGCCATGGATATGCCATATATGGCCTTTTTTATTTTGAGGTATGTTTTCTCTATTCCCACTTTTCTGAGAGTTTTTGTCATAAATGGATGCTGGATCATGTCAGATGCTCTTCTGCATCTACTGATATGATCATATAATTTTTTATTTTTCAATTTGTTAATGTGGTGTATTGCGTTAATTGATGTGTGGATGTTGAATCAATCTTGAATCTTGGGAATAAATCTCGCTTTATCATGGTGTATGATCTTTTTATGTATTGCTGCATTTTGTTTGCTGACATTTTCTTGAGGATTTTTGCACCAATGTTTATCATGGATATTTGCCTACATATAAACATATTTTTTTGGTAATATTTTTGTCTGATTTGGGAATCAAGGTAATGGTGGCCTCATAAAATGAACTTGGTAGACTTCTCTGGAATTATCTGGAGTAGTTTCAGAAGTATAGGTATTAATTCCCTTTTGAATATTTGTCAAAATTCACCTGTGAAGCCAAGCAGTTCTGGACTTTTGTTTGTGAAGATTTTTTTTTGATTACTGATTCAAGTTTTTAGTAGTAGTCAGTCTATTCAGATTTTCTGTTTCTTCTTGATTCAGTCTGATAAGATTATACGTTTCTTGGAATTTATCCATTTCTTTCAGATTGTCCAATTTGTTTGACATGCAATTGCTAGTAGTCTTTTCTTATAATCCTTTGTATTTTCATGGTGTCAGTTGTCATTTTTTCTCTTTCATTTCTGATTTTATGTATTTGGGTCCTTTTCTTATCTTAAAAAGTCTGGTTAAAGGTTTATCAATTTTGTTTATCTTTACAAATAACCAGCTTTTGATTTCATTGGTATTTTGTACTGAGTTTTTAGACTCTATTTTGTTTATTTTTACTGTGATTGCTATTTTTTTCTTCACCCATTTTCAGCTATTTGCTGTTTTTATCAAGATCCTTTAGGTGTAAGTTTAGATTGGATTTTTTTTAATTAAAATTATTGGTGTGACATTGTTTAGTAAAGCCAAATAAGTCGCAAATGTACAATTCAAAATGTCATATATATGTATATTCATATATACAATATGTATGTGTGTGTGTATATATATATCACATGTATATATTTCATTGTGTGTTCACCACCCAAAGTTAAATTTCCTTCCTTCACCAAATACTTGACCCCTTTAACCTTATCTATCTACCCCTCCCACTTCCTTCTGGGTAACCAAAACTCACAGTCCATTTCTATGAGTCTCTCTTTGTCATATTTGTTTATTGCTTTCAGTTTTGATTCCCACATATGAGTAAAATCATATAGTTTTCAACATTTTCTGTCTGACTTTTTTCCTTAACGTCATTACCTCAAGATCCATCCGTTTGTCACGAATGGCAGTATTTCATCTTTTCCTATGGCTAAGTAATATTCCATTGTATATATGTACCACTCCTTCTTTATCCACTCATCTTTCATAGGACAGTTTGGTTACTTCCACATCCTGGGCACTGTGAATAATACTGCTATGAAGATCAGGGCATAAATAACTTTGAGGATAAATGTTTTCAGGTGTCATGGGTAAATATCCAGAAGAAAGATTGTTGGGTCATATACTAATTCCATTCTTAACATTTTGAGGAAACTCCATACTGTTTTTCATAGTGGTTATACTAATTTACATTCCCACCAACAGTGTATGAGCATACCTTTCCCCCCACAACCACTCCAACACTTATTACTTGTCCTGTTGATGATAGCCATTCTAACAGGTGTGAAAGTACTATCACATTGTGTTTTTGATTTGCATTTTCCTATTAGCTAGTGAAGTTGAACATCGTTTCATATATCTGTTGGCCATTTGTATTTCTTCTTGAGAGAACTGTCTCTTTAGGTCCTCTGCCTATTTTTTAATTAGATTGTTTTATTTATTGTTAAGTTGTATGAGTTTTTTATATATTTTGGATGTTGCGTCCTTATCAGAGGCATTGTTTGCAAATTTATTCCTCCATTCAGATGACTGCCTCTTTGACCTGATTTTTTTTTTTTTTTGCCTTTTAGTGTGATATAGTCCCATTCATGTATATTTGCTTTTACTTCTGTTGCCTTCCAGGTCACATTTATAAACTTCTCTCTAATTCCAAGGTCCATGAGTTTAGTAACAATGTTTTCTTTTCTGCAGTTACTGTATCAGGTCTTATATTTAGGTCCTTCATTTATTTTGAGCTAATTTTAGTATATGATGACAGCAGTTTAGTTTCATTCTTTTACATAGAGTTTTCCAATTTTCCAAGTATCATTGATTAAAGAAGCTTTCCTTTCTCCATTTATGTATTTGGCTCTTTTGTTGAAAATTATTTGCTTATATATATGGGGGTTTATTTCTGGACTCTCAATGCTCTTCCACTGATTTGTGTGTCTGTTTTCCTGCCAATGCAATACTGTTTTATTATTGTCACTTTGTGGTTTAATTTGAAGTCAGGCAGAGTGTTACCTCTGGTCTTTTTTTTTTTCTTCAGGATTGCTTTGGTTATTGGGGGTCTTTTGTGCTTTCACACAAATCTGATGATTTTTTATTTCTTTAAAAAATTCCACTGAAATTTTGATTTGGATTCAATTAAATCTATATAATATTTTAGGTAACATGTTGATTTAACTATGTTGATTCTTCCAATCCATGAACCCAGGATATTTTTCTATTTCTTTGGCTCTTCTTTATTTCTTGTAATAATGTCTTAGTTTTTGTTCTATAGTTTCCTCACATACTTTTTAAAGTTTATTTTTATGCATTTTGTTCTTTTGTTCGCAATCGCAACAGGATTTTTCTTCCTCTGAAAATTCATTGTTAGTGTATAGGAATATGATGGATTTTTGAATAATTGATTTTTTATTCTAAAACTTTATTGTACTCATTTATTGTTTAAATATATTTTAAGTGAGTTTTTAGAGTTTTCTATATAGAGAATCATGTTATCTGCAAAAAGTGACAGTTTGACTTCTTTGTTCCTGATTTGGATGCCTTCCAATACTTTCTCTTGCCTGATTACTTTAGCTAGAACTTTCAATACAGAAGTGATAGAGTAGAGGACAACCTTGTCTTGGTCCTGACCTTTGAGGAAAGATTTTTAGTCTTTTACTATTAAGTAGGATGTTAGTTGAGGTTTTGTCATGTAGGCCTTTATTATGTTGAAGTATTTTCCTTCTGTAACCATTTTATTAAGTGTATTAATCATAAATAGGTGCTGTTTCTTGTCTAATACATTTCCTGCATCTATTGATATGATCATATGATTTTTTAGACTTTATTTTATTTATGTTGAATATCACATTAATCGATTTACATGTGTTAAACCATCTTTGTGCCATTGGGTTGAAGCCTACTCGTTCATAGTATATAATATTTTTAATGCGTCATTCTATTGGATTTACTAGTATGTTATTCAGGATTTTTGCACATGTGTTCTTTATTGGTCTATAGTTTTCTTTTTGTGTGCATTACCTTTACCAGGATTGGTAACGGTAATTTTGGCCTCATAAAATGAGTTAGAAAGTATTGACTCTTCTTCAAATTTATGGAAAAGTTAGAGAAGAATTGCTATTAAATCTTCTTTGAATGTTTGGTAGAATTCACTGGAGAAGCCATCTGGTCCTGAACTTTTACTTTTTGGGAGATTTTCGATGATTGTTTCAATTTCCATACTGTTGATCAGTCTGTTTAGATTTTCCAATTCTTTATGTTTCAGTCTAGGAAGGTTGTATATTTCTAAACAGTTGTTCATTTCTTCTAGGTAAATCAATTTGGTCATATAATTTTTCATAGTATTCTTATATGAAAATTTGTATTTTGGTGGTACCTGTCATATCTTCTCTTTCATCCCTGATTTTGTTTGTTTGTGTCCTTTCTCTTTTTTCTTTAATGAGTTTAGCCAAGGGTTCATCAATTTTATTGATCTACTTAAAGAGCCAGCTCTTTGTTCAATTAATTTTTATTGTCTTTTTGTTCTCAATTTTATTTAATTCTGCTCTAATTTTTATTATTTCCTTTATTATTTCCTTCTTCTGACTTTGAGCTTTATTTGTTCCTCTTTATCTAGTTTTTAAAGATGTAATGTTAGGTTTTTTATTTGTGCTTGTTTTTGTTTCTTGACATAGGCCTATAATGACATGAACATTCCTGTTATTACAGGTTTTTCAGTGTCCCAAATGTTTGGTTATGTTGTACTTTCATACTCATTTGTTTCTATGAATCTCTTAATCTCTCTTTTTATTTCTTCTCTGACCTAGTCATTTTTCAGTAGCATGTTACTTAATTTCCACTTATTTATATTTTTTCTGCGTTCTTTTCACAGTCAACTTCTGGTTTCAAAGCTTTATTTTCAGAGAATATGCTTGATATGATTTCAATCTTCTTAAATTTGTTGAGGGTAGTTTTGTGTCAATTATGGTCCATCCTTCAGAATGCTCCATGTGCATTAATGAATGTTTAAGCTGTTGTTTTAGAATGAAAAGCTCTATAAATATTGATTATCTCCAATTAATATAATGTGTCATTTAAAGATAATCTTTGTTATTGATTTTCTTTTTGGATGATCAATCCATAGGTGACAGTGCAGTATTTACTTACCCAACTCTGTGTTTCTGTCAGTTTCTCAAGTTAGTTTTGTTAGAATTTGCCTTATCTATTTTTGTGCTCTGTGTTTGGGCGCATATATAGAGAGCTACAGCTAGAGCTAGAGATAGAGATAGATAAAAGCTATGTCTTTGTAATACAGTGTTCCCTTTATCATTATGAAGTGCCCATCTTTGTTGCTTGTTATCTTTTTATATCTTGAAGTCTATTTCATGAGATAGAAATATGGCTACACTGCTTTTCGCTGGATGTCATTTGCTTGAAGAATTGTTTTCCACACTTTCAATTTGAGGCTACATTTGTCCTTGCAGCTGAGGTGTGTCCCTTGGAGGCAGAATATGGTTGAGTTTGTTTTCTGATCCAATCTGCTATTCTGTGCCTTTTTATTGATGAGTTCAGTGTATTATATTTAAGATAATTATTGAAATATGAAGTTTTTACATGATATCATTTGCATGATATAAACCTAAAAGCAACAATTGAATAGGACAAAAATACAGAGACTCATGGACATGGATAATAGAATAGTGGTCACTGGAGGGAAGGGGAAAAGGGGGGAGGGGGGAAGTAGATGGGGTAAATAGTGTCAAATATGAGGTGATAGAAAGAAATCTAACTATGAATGGTGAATGCACAGTGAAATATATATATATATATATATATATATACATATTTATATATATATATTTATATACAAACATTCATATACAAGCCTTACTGTTAAATTGTACCCTGAAACTTATAAATTTTATTAACCAATGTCACCATAATGAAAAAAAAGAAAAAAAAGGAAAAAAGAAATGTGTAATTTTTGTTTTACTTTTGTTTATTTATTTATTTTTATTTATTTATTTGTTTTAAATAAATTTATTTATTTTATGGTTGCTTTGGTTAACGAAATCCAATACGTTTCAGCTGTACCCTTTAACAGTAAGGCATATATATATTTACACTGTGTGGTCACCTCCCATAGTTAGATTTAAGTCACCACATATATAACCCCTTTTACCCTGTTTACATCCACCTCTTGCCCATACCCTCTGGTCTATTGTCCATGACCATGAGTCTCTGTTTGTTTATCCTGTTCATTTACTACTGTTAGCTTTATATCCCAAATATAAGTGATATCATGTGATTTTCAGCTTTTTCTATCCAGTTTATTTTGCTTAGCATGATAATCTCAAAGCCCATCTATGTTGTCGCAAATGGCAGTATTTCATCGCTTCTTATGGCTGAATAATATTCAATTGTATATATGTACCACAGTTTCTTTAGATAATCATTTATTGTAGGACACTGCGATTTCTTCCATGTCCTGGCCACCATGAATAATGCTGCTATGAATCTTGATGTGCAAATATCATTTCAGATATGGGTTTTTGAGTCTTTGGGGTAAATACCCAGTAGAGGGATTACTGGATCATATGGTAGATCAATTCATAGTTTTTTGAGGAACCTCCATGCTATTTTCTATGGTGGCTGTACCAATTTACAGTACCACCAGCAGTGTATGAGGATTTTTCTCCACATCCTCTCCCACATTTGTTATTACTTGTCTGTTGATTATAGATATTCTAACGGGTGTGAGATGGTATCTCATTGTGGTTTTGATTTGTGTTTCACTGATAGCTAGTGATGTTGATCACCTTTCCATATATTTGTTGACCATTTGTATGTCCTCTAGGGAGAAGTGTCTGCTCAGGTCCTCTGCCCATTTTCTAATTAAATCAATTTTGTTTTTTTTTATTTTTATTTTTTATTTTTTGTTATTAAGTTGTATGAGTTCTTTGTATATTTTGATTAGAACTTTATCAAAGATATTGCTTGAAAATATATTTTCAGTTTCAGATGTTTCACTTTTTACCTTGTTGATGGTTCTTCTCTAAGCAGAAACTTTTTAGTTTGATGTAGTCCCAATCATTTATTTTCACTTCTACTTTCCTTGCCTTTGAGATCAAATTCATAAAATCCTCTTTAAGTCCAAGGCCCTTGAGTTTAGTTCTTATGTTTTCTTCTATGATTATTTATTGTTTTAGGTCTTATATTCAGGTCCTTCATCCATTTTGAGTTAATTTTGGTGTGTAGTGATAGACAACAGTCTAATTTCATTCTTTTGCAAGCGGCTTTTCAGTTTTCCCAGCACCACTTATTGAAGAGGCTTTCCTTTCTCCACTGTATGTTTTTGGCTTTTTTGTTGAAAATTATTTGCCCTTATTAATATAGGTTTACTTCTGTACTCTTGATTCTGTTCCACCGGTCTGTGTGTCTGTTTTTCTGCCAATACTATGCTGTTTTGATTACTGTCACTTTCTAGTATAGTTTGAAATTGGGCAGAATGATGCCTTCAGCTTTGTTTTTTGTTCTCAGATGGCTTTGCACATTGGGGTCTTTTGAGCTTCCATACAAATCTGAAGATTTTTTTGTACTATTTCTTTGAAAAAATGCCAATGGGTTTTTGATGGGGATTACATTAAATCTGTATAATGTTTTAGGTAATATGGTCATTTTAACTATGTTGATTCTTCCAGTCCAAGAACATGGAATATGTTTTCATTTCTTTGTATCTTCTTCCATTTCTTTTAATAGGGTCTTGTAGTTTTCATTATATAGATCCTTCACATGTTTTGTTAGATTTATTCCTAGGAATTTTATTCTTTTTGTTGCAATTGCAAAAGTAATTATTTTTTTCACTTCTTTATCTGACTCTTCATTATTAGAGTAGAGGAATGCTATGGATTTTTAAATATTGATTTTGTATTCAGAAATTTGACTGTATTTGTTTATTGTTTCTAGTAGTGTTCTTGTGCAGTCTTTAGAGTTTTCTATATAGAGAAACATGTCATCTGCAAATAGTGACAGTTGAGCTTCTTTGTTTCCTATTTGGATGTCTTTTATATCTTTCTTTTGTCTGATTGCACTTGCTAGGACTTCAGTGTTATGTTAAATAACAGTGGTGAGAATGGACAGCCTTGCCTTGTTCCTGATCTTAGAGGGAAGGATTTTAGTTTTTCCCATGAAGTATAATATTGACTGAGAGTTTTTTTTGTATGGCCTTTATCATGTTAATATAATTTTCTTCTATATCGATTTCATTAAGTGTTTTGAGGATAAATCGATGCCATACCTTGTTAAAGGCTTCTTCTGCATATTTTGATTGGACCATATAATTTTTATTTTTTAATTTGTTCATGTGGTGTATCACAGTAATGAATTTACATATTTTAAGCCATCCCTGTGCTCCTCGGATGAAGCCCACTTGATCACGCTGTGTAATCTTTTTAATATGTTGCTATATTCAGTTTGCTAGCATCTTATTTAGGATTTTTGCATTTGTGTTCATGAGAGATATCGGTCTGTATCTTTCTTCTTTTATCTATATTGGGTTTTGGTAACAGGGTAATAATGACCTAGTAAAATACTTGGAAAATATGACCTCTTTTTTGATTTTTTGGAGGAGTTTGAGAATAAATATTAAATCTTTTTTGGCTGTTTGATAGAATTTACTTCTGAAACCATCTAGTCTTGGACTTTTACTACTTGAGTTTGATGATTGTCTCAATTTCTATACTCCTGACTGGTCTTTTAGTTTTTGCAGTCCTTCTTGATTCAGTCTAGGAAGCTGGCATTTTTCTAAATACTGTTCTTTTTCTTCTAAGTTATTAAATTTGGTGTTATATACCTTCTCATAATATTCTTACATGACCCTTTGTATTTCTGTGGCATCTGTCACAATTTTCTCTCTTTGATCCTTGATTTTGTTTATTTGTGCCCTTTTACTTTTTTCTTTAGAGTCTAGCAAGAGGTTTGCCAATTTTATTAACCTTCCAAAAGAACCAACTCTTTGTTGTATTTATTTTTTCTATTGTTTTTTGTATGTTTGTTTGTTTACTCTCAATTTCATTTATTTTTACTCTAATTTGATTATTTCTTTCCTTTTAATGACTTAGGCTTCATTTTTTTCTTCCTTTTAGAGATTTATTAGATGAAATGTTAAGCTGTTTATTTGGGCCCATTCTTGTTTTTTGAGTTAGGCCTGTAATGATATGAACTTTCCACTCATGACCACTTTTGCCCTGTCCCAAATATTTTGGATAAGTTGTACAATCATTATCTTTTATTTCTATGTATCTCTTGATCTCTCTTTTTATTTCTTCTCTGACCTAGTCATTCTTCAGTAATATGTTGTTTACTCTCCATGTATTTGTGGTTCTTCCTGCTTTCTTTATTTACAGTTGATCTCTAGATTGAAAGCATTATGATCAGAGAATATGGTTGGTATGATTTCAACCATCTTATATTTGGCGAGGCTATCTTTGTGTCTCATTAAGGGATTAAACCTTGAGAATGTTTCATGTGCACTAGAGATGAATGTATAAGCAGCTGTTTTGAAATGGAAGGCTATTTAAATGTCAGTTATGTCCAGTTGGTCTAATCTGTCATTTAAGGATGTTATTTCCTTATTGATTTTCTGTTTAGATGATCTGTCTATATCTGACAGTGGGGTATTTAGGTTCCCTACTAAGATAGTGTTTTAGTCTGTTTCTCTCTTTACTTCTATTAGTAATTGCTTTACATATTTTGTGGCTCTCCAATTTGGAGCATAAATGTTAATAAGTGTTATGTGTTCTTGATATATGATTCTCTTTATCATTAAGAAGTGTCCCTCAGTATCTTTCTTTACCTTTTTTTTTTATTTTGAAGTCTGTTTTGTCTAATATTAGTACCTCTTTTCTAGCTTTCCTCTGAAAGCAATTCTCTTGAAATATTATTTTCCACCCTATCACTTTAAGTATATATTTCACTTTGGAACTGAGATTTGTTTCTTGGAGGCAGCATTGGGTTAGGTTTTGTTTCTTTTTTTCTTTTTCTTTTTTGATCCATTCTGCAACTCTGTGCCTTTCTATTAGTGAGTTCAGTCTATTTACTTTTAGAGTGATTATTGAAATATGAGGTTTTCTTATAGCCATTTTATCTTCTGCTTTCTTGTAGCTTGGTGTTTACATTGCTTCCTGGTCCTTGTGTCTCTGTTCTCTCTAATTTGGTTGACACTTGTAGGTTATCCCTCTGGTTCTTCTTGTTTTATGTTATATATTTCAGTTCTGAATCTTCTGTGTGTAGTTACCATTACAAACATGTAAAGGATATTTATGTATATACAGTCATCCATTTTCTTCTGTGCGTGCCTTATATTCATTCCCTTTCATGAATTTGAATCATTAAATTCTCCCCTTTTCTGTCATTGTTATCTCAGTTTGTCCCTATGTCTGCTGAATGTTCATTATTATCTTGTTATAGTCATTCTCTTCTTATTGTTTAAACGTATAATGTCCTTTTCTTAGTAAGGTGGCACTCCTTTGCTTCTACCTGTCTGATAATCACCTTACTCATAATTATGTATATTTTTTTGTTTTGTCATTTAGTTTTAGGAAAGCTGACTGCTTTCAATATTTCCTGTAATTCAGACCTCGTAGTGGAGAATTTTCTCAATTTTTGTATGCTTGGAGAGGTCTTAATTTCTCTTTCATCTCTAAAGGAGAACTTAATTGGATACATTATTCTTTGCTGGTAGTACATTTCATTTAATAGTTTGGATATTTGATTCTACTGCTTTCTGGCTTATAAGGTTTCTGCTGAGAAGTCCAACGATAATCGAATGAGTTTTCCTTTATAAGTACTGTTTTCATCTTTCTGGCTGCCCAGAGAATTCTGTCTTTCTTGTTGATTTTTTTTCTCTTTTTATTTATCTATTTACTTATTTATTTTTTAATATTTCTTTTTAAAAAATTTTTTATTTAGTTTATTGGAGTAACATTGGTTAATATAATTATATAATTTCCAGGTGTACATAATAATTTGACATCTGTATATTTTATTGTGTGTTTACTACCCAAGGTCCAGTTTGCTTCAGCTACCATATATTTTATCCCCTTTACCCTCTTCACCCTCCACCTATCCCCCTTTATTTGACTTCCTTTACCACATCTACCTCCCCACTCCTCCCCAAAACCCCTATCCTCTGGTAATCTGTGTCCATTGTCCATTACCATCAACCTGGCTAACAATGGTTACCATTTTTAGCTCCTTGGTGATACCCTCAACCCGTCCCACTCAACTTGCAGGCCCACCCAAGCTGCATCAAGGGACTTTTCCATACAAATGGCCTTTCTTGGCTTATGCTGCAAAATTTCCTAGAATCTCTCAGTTTGCAAAACCCAAACAAGCAATATCTGGCCTCAGCATGCCTCATACTTCTCGCTGAGTAGCCCCAGCCTCGACTAGAAGCAGCCAGACTTAGTTCATGCCTTTGCCTCCCTCTAAGTTCAGTGTGAGTGGTGGTGGCCAGCTGCATATTACTTGGTGGGTTATTCCAGGTGGCCCCGGGCAGGACACAGTTTGCAGCTGAACTTGGCCTGTGGTGGAGCTCCTCTCTGAAGGCCCCAAAGCCAGCATATCTGGTGGCCAGCTTCAGGCTTAGCTGGAACACCATCTGTGGCTGCATATGAGGACAACACACATGAAACACTGACTGGGCAGGCACTAGATCCCTGCTGAAATGGATCCTGCTCCTTAGGGTCAGCCCCTCTTTGGTCAGTTCTCACAACCAATCAGCCTGAGGGGCAGTTCAAACAGCAACCAAGATTCAACTACAACAGAAGAGCATGTACAAACTATACAAGGAACATACTTAGAGCAACTGGCTTAGGTGACCAGTGATGACTGTGCAACAGGGCCCCAATGCTACTACTAGTAAGATGACTCTACTAAGACAAGGAGACATAGCAGCTCTACCTAACACATAGAAACAAACACAAGGAGTCAGCTGAAATGGGAAGACAAAGAAAGATGTCCCAAATGAAAGAGCCGAACAAAACTCCAGAAAAAACAAATGAACAAAATAGAGACAAGCAATCTACCAGATTCAGAATTCAAACACTGGTTATAAGAATGCTCACTGAACTTAGAGTAAGAGTAGATTAACTCATGAGAACTGTAACAAGGAGATAGGAAATATTAAAATGGAGACAGAAAATATAAAAAAAGAGCCAGTCAGGAATGAAAAAATACAGTAACTGAAATGATGAATATCTCAGGAGAAATCAATAGTAGATTAGATGATACAGAGGCACGAAGCAGTAATTTAGAAGCTAAGGTAGCAGAAAATACCCTATCAGAACAGTAACAAGAAAAGAATAAAAAAATGAGAGCATAGTTTAGGGCACCTCTCAGACAACATCAAGCATACCAACATTCGCATCATAAGGGTACCAGAAGAAGTAGAGAGAGAGCAAGAAATTGAAAACTTATCTGAAGAAATAATAATAGAAAACTTTCCTGACCTGGCAAAGGAAATTGGCATACAAGACCAGGTAGCTCAGAGTTCCGAACAAGATGAACCCAAACAGGTCCACACCAGGACACATCATAATTAAAATACCAAAGATTAAAGACAAAGTGAGAATCTTAAAAGCAGCATGAGAAAAGCAGTTAGTTTCCTACAAAGGAACTACCATAAGATTACCAGCTGATTTCTCAACAGAAATTTTGCAGGCCAGAAGGGGTTGGCCAAAAATATTCAAAGTGATGAAAGCAAGGACCTACAATCAAGATTACTCTATCTAGCAAAGGTATCATTTAAAATTGAAGGACAGATCAGGAGTTTCACAGAAAATAAAAATCTAAAGGAATTTATCAACACCAAACCAGGATTGCAAGAAATGTTTGAGGAACTTCTTTAATTCTTTTTTCTTAAAAAGAAAAAAGATACAAAATATGACTAATAAAATGGCTATGACTACATATCTAGCAACAATTACTTGAAATATAAATGGATTAAATGCTCCAATCAAAAGATGTGGTGGAAAATGGATAAGAAAACAGGACCATTACACATGTCGCCTGCAAGAGAACCACTTCAGATTAAAAGACATATGTAGATTGAAAGTAAAGGGATGGGAAAAATGTTTTGTAAAAATAGAAACAAACAATAAAAAACTGGAGTAGCAATATTAATATCAGATAAAATAGACTTTAAAACAAAGGCTATAACAGGAGACAATGAAGTACCCAGTAATTCCATTTCTGTGTTTTTATTTGAATAAACTCAAAACAATACTTCCAAGGGACTTGTGTTTTCATGTATTCTTTGTAGCATTATTTACAATAGCCAAAATAAGGAAGCAACCTGGGTGTCCATTAATGAATGAATGGATAAAGAAAAGGTTGTACATACAATGGACTATCAGCCATATAAAAGAATAAAATCTTACCATCTGCAACAACATGAATGGATCTCTTGGATGTTGTGATGAGTAGAGTAAGTCAGACAGAGAAAGACAAATGCCATATGAGTTCACTTACATGTGGAAATCTAAAGAACAAAGTAAATGAACAAACAACAGAAATAAATTTTCGATATGGAGAACATTATGATAGTTGCCTGATGGAAAGATGGTTGGCAAAGGTTGGCAAAAAGAGTGAAGGAATTAAGAAATACAAATTGGTACTTACAAAATAGTCATGGGGCTGTAAAATATAACATGAGGAATACAGACAATAATGGTGTAATAACTATGTATGGTGTCAGATGGATACTAGGGGTGATCACTTTGTAAGTTAAATGTCTAATTACTACATTGTACACCTGAAACTAATGTAATATATTATGCCAACTGCATTTAAAAAATAAAAAAGTTAAAAAAGAAAACTATCTACACCAATTAACATACTGTGAGAATCTTTCACCATAGAGGAAAAACAATTCAAGAAGGCTTTCATCTGCCACTGGAAAAAAATGTGACATGACAAGGGTCACACAAATAGAATTTGTATCAGTATACTCTCTAGGTATTTCTTTGTAGGCAAATATGTAGAAGATGAGTATAAAGCACAAAATCTAAAGCCAAAATGTCTGAAGAGAGTAATGTTCTATATTTAATACTCTAACAAAGGTATATTATGATATGTTCTGATCATTTTTAAAAGGAATGTGAACCTCACTGACTCAACTCAATGATACATTGACAGAATTTTAGATCAGATAATTGAAAATGCTAAACTTCCTAGCCAACTCATTACATTCTCTACATAATTACACAAAGATGTCTGAAGCTTTGCTTATCAAATATTTCCTAGAGATCCCAGCTAAGAATGAGTTTGATGCATAGTTAATAGAATAAGTATATCTGTTAAAAAAGCATATAATCATACTGATAATGACAAAGTGATAATGATGATATGGTTTAGGATTTATTGAGTGCTTACTGTGAGCTGACTGGCCGAACAATGAAACTCATACAGATCCCAAGGGCATACTTAGCACTGAATTTTCTTAGAGAAATATATGATAAACACAACATGCCTGCAGAGCATCAGGGATTTCTGAAAGGTGTGCTGAAAACAGACAAGTGGTATTCTTTAGGATTTAAAGTTATAGTTCAGGTGTGAGGACATGATACTCATGCAAAGGGATGTATGATCTAGCTTGACTTACAATTTCTTATAAAAGTTTCATGGGTATCCATAGCTTCCAGAGTTTCCTGCAAAAGACATGTCAAGTTAGAAAATTAGCCTAAGGTTATGACTTACAGCCAGATATTTATAATACTTTATTATTCTCACAGTCCAGAGGAATTTTACCAATGAGGGGTCATTTGTACCACAGCTGTGTTGCTCAGTAACATTTATTAGGGTTTAAACATACCAGAACTAGAAAGTTAACTCAAGGTGAAAGCTTTCAGAGTATATGTATATCAAATCATCACATTGTATACTTTAAATATCTGACATTTTTACTTGCCAACTAGACATCAAAGAAACTGGGAAAAAAGGATTAATCTAAGATAAAATTTATCTACGAAGAGGAAAGATTTTGTTAAACCTTTACTTGCATAAACATTATTTATATAATATTTACAACAAGTGTATGAGGTAGGTAATATTATAAAAGGGGTTTGTTAGTGGCAAAATCAGGATGAAACTGGAATTTCTTGGTTCTAGGTACAGAATTAACCACAAAACTTCATGTCTTCCATAAATTTATGAAAGGAAATAGAATGTAATAAACAGAGGCTAAACTGAGCCAATCTCAGATGAATGTTTCTTTAAAAGACTATTTAAAATTTTCAAGACAAAAAAGCAATTCAAACTTCTTTAAGTGTAAGATTTATTTTTTGTTGTTTTGTGATTTTATTTTAGATGCTGGAAAACCTAAAGTGGTTATTGATTAAGTAGTTTTCCTTAATGGAAAATTATCTTTTTCTTTCAAAGCCTAGTTTAGAAAAGGCAAACAGGTACCAGTTGATAATTTGTGTTTATGAGTATTTGTTCTACAGCATGTTTTTAATTCTTTCACACATTCCACATCTAAAGAAACATTGAATTCATTTCTAATACACTAAAATTTGGGTGAATTAGCCTGGAGTCATGGTGTGAAAATCTCTCTAAGCAATTTAAGCAAATTTCCAAAAATCAAAAATACTTGGAAGAATGCCTATATTTCAGGCTTTCAACATGAGGCATTTAACTCACTGCAGAGATATCTGCATTCCACCTCTCATTCCTTCAGTTTGTGTCTTAGGAAGACATTTTCGGTTCTTGTGGTCATTTGTCTCAAGGGCAAATTTTAAAATATTTGACAACTGGTATAACCTAGACACCAACTGGTTGCTGGCCATATGCTGGTTCTGAGTCCAATGTATATAAAAGTTTTTTAAAAATTTATTTCACCTCTTACCTAATTGGCAGTCATTAGATCAATCAGCTTTGTCTTTCATGAGAGTCCAAGAGAAAGCTACAGATGAATATTTATTCATAATCATTGGTGCACACATGGCTGAATATCAGTACTATGTTATTTTTCCTTTTTTGATTTGCAAAGGGTATGAGAATTGTTGAGGTAAAGAGTATTGATTAGGTGACATGAGTTTTAGTTTGGGAAGTATAATTGTAATTTTGTAATTTTTCATGGAAATCTTTGAGAATTTGGAACTTTGGAATGCCACAATAAAACCTGCATAATTTTGTCTTGACATGTCCATCAGAAAGTGCATTTTCTTATTTTTTTGCACCTATAAAATAGTAGGTTTAGTTTAGAGAATTTCAAATTTCTATTAAATGAGATTTCTTAGGAAGTTAAAAATCATGCATGGCAGGGTTGCACCCTAGACATATTCTATCAGACTCTCCATAGATTTTTCTGGGGCTCTGCAATTTAAAAAACCTCCAGGTAATTCCTATGTAGGCAGCTCAACCTTAGTTTCAATATCCTTATAGAAGATCAATGATTCATTAACTTTTGTTTACATCAGGTTTCCAGAAACAGTGTACTAATTGAGATTTATTTTCTATTTAAGACTATTTTATTATTCCTTGAAGTGTCACTATTAAGACTCTGTTTCTTCTTTCCTGTCGTACTTCAATCTGGGACAGCCCTAGGATATTGGCATCTGCCTAGCACTGCTTTTCTGAGGGCATCTTTCACCTCCTTGTTCCTCAGGCAGTAAATAGCTGGATTGAGGAATGGTACAATGACAGTGTAGAGCACAGAGATAATCTTGTTGTGGTTGAAAGTATACATGGCTCGGGGCCTTGCATAGGTGAAGAGTGTGGAGGAGTAGTAGATGACAACCACTACCAGGTGAGAGGCACAAGTGGAGAAGGCTTTGTGTCGTCCCTGGGCAGTAGGGATCCTCAGGATGGCTACAATTATGGCAGCATATGATAAAACCACAGCCAATAGAGGAAGGAGAATCATGACCAGGGCCAAGAGAAAGTCAACTAGTTCTGCTTGTTCCTTGTCAGAGCAGGTGAGGTTAAGTAGTGGCGAGATATCACAGAAAAAGTGGTTGATGATGTTGGGTCCACAGTAGGACAGTCGAGAAATAAAAAGAAGCTTCATCATGGAGCTGAAGAAGCCACCACCCCAAGATGAAGCTGCAAGACGAGTGGTCAGGCTGGAAGGCATAAGACTAGGATAACGGAGGGGTTCACAAATGGCCAGGTAGCGGTCATAGGCCATGATTGCCAACAGGACACACTCAGTGCAGGCTAAGGCAATGAAGAAGTAAAGTTGAGTCATGCAACCTATAAAGGAGACTCTACAGTCCTGGGTAAGAAATGCTCCTAAGAGTCGGGGAACTGTGACATTGATGTACCATAGCTCCAGGAAGGAGAGATGGCCAAGGAAAAAGTACATTGGACGATGAAGGCTTGGTGTAAGCCAGATCGTGGAAACAATGAGTGCATTTTCCAACAATGTCAACAGATAAATTGCAAGGAAGAGGGCAAAGAGGAGCAGCTGGAGTGGTGGAGAGGTAGGGAAACCCACCAAAACAAACTCTTCTATGTGGCCTCCACTCAAATTTCTCATGATCTCTGTCCACTTGACTACCTGAAAAAGTAACAGGAAGAAAAAGATGTTGAAAGATAGACCAGACTGCCAATAACCCTTCATATTACAACTTTCCAAAGAATCCCAATGATATATTATCAATTATTATGAAATCTTTTTGCTCCTTTGCTGTTTCATCTCCCACCTCAGGGGAAAAGTTATCAGACTTAAAGATTGTACTCAATAACTTAACAATCTTAACTACAATGGGTTTTTGATAAATGATTGCTGAGTGACTTCAGACAAGTTCAATATTTTAATTCTTTTTTTCTTACCCATGAAATGCTTTTACTTCACTTTCCACAAACTCCTAATCCCCATGGCACTGTCACTTAATATTTGTTCAGTGAACAAATAAAGGAAGAAGTGACAGCAGGGTGGGGCCTAAGGATTAATCTCTCAAGGTAAATTGGACTAAAAGTAAGTAGTAACTCAAATATATTACTTGAATTATAATGTAAAGTAACACAAGAATAGTAAGTTTGGGGAAGTGTTTATTCACAGTTGGAGGAATAATTCAGTATAGAGATGATAAAAGGAGTTCTCCAGAAAGGAGCCATTTTTCCATTCACTTTATTTGTATTTCTGAGTACATTCTCTGTACCTGAATTAGGTTGTGTCATTCCTAGGCTGGTGTGGTAGGTTGAAAAATGAACCCCAATAAATAAGGTGTCTATGTCCAAATTCCTGGAACATATAAATGTTACATTGTATAGCAAAGATTTTGCAGGTATGATTAAGTTAAGGATACTGAAATGAAAGATTATCCTGCATTAGCCAGGTGAACTTTAAATGCAGTTACAAGGTTCTTATAAGAAAGAGGCAGAGGGAAATTTAAAATAGACATAGAGAGGAGAAGTCACCCTAAAGATGGAGCATAGAGAGATTTAAAGATTGGCCCTGAATATTGGGGTGATGTGGCCACAAGCCAAAAATTGCCAGCAGCCACCAGAAGCTAAAAGAGGCAAGCAATGTGTGAAGGGAAAATGGCCTTGCCAACACTTTGAATTTGGTCAAATATTGATTTCAGACTTCTGGCATTCAGAACTTCAAGAGGATAAATTCCTGTTTTAAGCTATTAAATTCGTGGTAGTTATAACAATCACAGAAAAATGACATAGTGAGGCATCAAAGAGGCAGTTATATTCCTCTCAATCATTCTTGTGTGCCTTCCCAGTCTCCTATCAATATTTCCAGTGGTCTGGCATCTCCAGAGGGCATCTGGAAAAATTATAAATCTAATTGAGATTGAATCATATGTTAGATATTATCAAGCATTTTCATTTTTGTTGAGACTAAGCATTTGTCTTCACATTTTATTTTCCTTAAGCAACTCAAAAAACAATATACCAGATTGCACAATTTTAACTTGACATCTATTTTTATCATACATTTAAATAATTACAGAGAATATGATTTTACTGTACTGTGAATATTAACATTCGAATAAAACTATTATATCAATCCTTTAGGTGTTTAATGAAATCTAAATATTGATGCTATGATACCACTAATTGTTTAAAAAATTACATGAATGCATGTGTCCTTAAAAATGGAAATTTCACATTATTTTTCTAACCGAACTCATAATTCATGGTATTATAATATATTTTTATAACTTCAAGACTTTTATTGATTTCTCTGTCTCTGTCTACCTACTTATAATTCTTTTGTCTCTTGTACTATTGAAGCTGTTTTTAAAATTATTTTCTTCCAGATATTATTATATAATTAGCATCCATTTTACCAAAGCAAGACAAATTTTAAAAATAAGTAACATTTTAGAAATGTATTAAATGCAATATACCTGTGATATATTACTGAATTGTACACTTGAAACCTATATAATTTTATCAACCAATATCACCTCAATAACAAATAAAATAAAAAATAAATGTATTAAAATATTTTTTTAATAATGTGGATTTTTTCAATTCTTGTGTGTATACATGAAGACTGTTTATTAACATAGTAATAAAGTTTTCAGTATCAATTCCATTCTTTTCATTTTGGAGATATAAACATCAAGGAAACTAATTCCATAAATAAATGACATTGATATAACATGCCTCAAGGAATAAAAATTGTTTTGTTATAGTAATAAGACTAAATTATTTGAACTTTCCATTAGTTATATACTAGAAATTACACAGTGATCTATCATCAAAATGTTTTTACTGATCTATTAGCTGACAACTCAATTAGCTTTCAATTGTGTTTAAAAAATCATATTGAAGTAGGGAGATTTTGGTTACGATGGTGGAATAAGTAAATGCTGTGCTCCCCTCCTCCCAAGACCACATCAAAATTACAACTAAACTATGGAATACCCATCACTGAGAATTGCCTGAAGACTAGCTTAACAGAAGTCCTATAACTAAGGACATATAGAAGAAGCCACCTCAAGACTGATAGGAGATGAGGAGATGTAGAACAGGCTGATTCCATATCTACACGCTGTGGTTAAAAATCAGGAGGAATATCTCAGTTGTGGAGGTCTTCTCTTAGGAACAAGGGGTCCAAGACCCCACCAGGCTCTCCACCCCAGGGTTCCAGTGCTGGGAAGAGAAATTCTCACAATTTTGGCTGTGAAAATCAGAGGAGATTGTGGCTAAATGAGACAAAGAGCTACTAGAGTTTCCAGCTTTCTTCTTAAAGGTCCTGGAAATAGATTTACTCACTGATGAACTCACTTGCTCTGAGTTCCAGCACTGGGGTAGCAGCTTGAAAGGTGTTAGAAACATATGAGGAAGAACTAAATTGTCTGGCTTTGAAGAAAGGGCTGGAGGGGCAGGTTTTTCTCAGAAGTGCTGGCAGAAACCATGTTCCTTTATTGAACCATCCCCTCACCAGCCTATACCCACAGGTGTGTGCTATATCTGAGTCTCTATCAACATAAGCCAATATCATTCACCCATCCCTGGTGATTTGCTGAGATATTGCCCTCCCTGCCCAACTTGTTGGTCTACCCAAACCACTTCCAGTGGTGTTTCCAAACAAATAGCCTGTCTTGGATCATGCTGTGCACTTTACTAAAATCTCTCAAAGGTTCACAAATCCTCAGCTAATAGTGTGTAGCCTAGGCATGTCCTGTACCTCTTGGTAAGCAGCCTCAAGCCAGAAGAGATTGGCATGAAATATTCAAAGTGATTAAAAGCAAGGACCTACAAACAAGATTACTCTTTCCAGCAAAGCCATTATTTAGAATTAAAGAACAGATGAAGAACTTCCCAGACAAGAAAAAGCTATAGGAATTCACCAGCACCAACCTAGTATTATAAGAAATGTTAAAGAAACTTATTTAAGAAGAATATACACACACACACACACACACACACACACACACACATACACACATATATATATGTATATGTACATATATATAATGTGAATAATAAAATAGCAATAATTACATATCTATCGACAATTACTTCAAATATAAATGGATTTTATGCTTCAATCAAAAGACATAGGGTGGCTGGATAAGAAAACAAGACCCTTACATATTCTGCGTATAAGAAACTGATCTCATAACAAGACACACTTAGCCTGAAAGTAAAAAAAAAACATGTTAAAAGATATTTTATGAAAATAGAAAAAAGAACCAAAAACCTGGGGTAGCAATACTTATACTAGATGAAATAGACTTTAAAACAAAGGCTATAACAAGAGACAAAGAAGGACCCAGTAATTTCACTTCTGCGTATTTTATCTGAAGAAACCCAAAACACTGCTTCGAAGAGATGTTTGAATTTAGTGCTCATCGATAGACAATTGGATAAAGAAGTGCTATATACAATGGAATATTACTCATCCATTAAAATAAACGATATTGTGCCATCTGCAACAACATGGATGGACATGAAGGGTATTGTGCTGAGCGAAATAAGTCAGAGAGAAAGAAAAAAACACGTGATTTTACTTATATGCAGAATCTAAAAAACAAAATGGATGAACAGACAAAACAGAAATAAGCTCATAGATAAGAAAACATTTTGATGTTTGCCGGGTTGGAGGGAAGGTTGTGGAGATGGCTGAAAAATGAGAAGAAATTAAGAAGCACAAATTGGTGTTCACAAAATGGTCATAGGTATGTAAAGTACAGCATAGAGAATACAGTTAATAATACAGTAATAACTACATATGGTGTCAGAAGGGTATTGGACTTATTGGGGTGATCACTTCCTAAATTATATAAATATCTAATTACTATGCTGTATGCCTGAAACTAATATGATCTTATATGTCACTGTAATTGAAAAATTTTAAAAAAGTTATTAAAAAGAATCATATTGGAAACCACTGACTCGTTAAAGAATGTATTACCCAGTTTTTAGTCATTCATTTTCTTAGCATTGACATCAGTAGTGTCACTAACCTATACTCTGGGACTCTTTCACACAGTAAGATTCAGTTATGCTTCTTTGTACACAGAGAGAAAAAGTTTGAAAAAAGTGTAAGGACAGGAAAGGAAGGAAGCACAGAACACTTTGGGGCTGGGTAACAGTGAGCATGGGAAAAACTAAAATGATGGCTGGAAACACCAAGAGCCAAAGAAAGTGATTTTCAGAGGCTGAAATACACTAGATGGAAAATCTGTAAAGGGACCAGTCTTCCTTCATTCTCTATTCTCAGTATACAGAGCAGTGCCTAGAACATAATGGCACTCAAAAAACAGTTGAATGAGATTCAGTCTTGATTAGTATAATTTTGAATAATTTACTTCACTCCTAGGACATTTTGTAAATTACACAAACTGAATAAAATCTAGAGTTCTTTCCAATTGTAGCACTGCATAAAATTTGGTTGAAATTCCACATTGGCCCAGAATCATCCCAGAGGGAGAAGAGAGAGTTGTTAGAAAATTAGGTGGAGAGTGGGAAGTAGCCTGGGAGGCTCACTGTCTGGTTCACATAATTTTTTGAAGTCAGTCTTGCTCTGCAGCCCACTGTGGCTTAAATTGTCTACTGATTCAAATGCAAGATTACAAGTAGAGTCCCTTGTACCCAGAAGTACCCATGAGCCTAACTCCTGTCCACTCATTAAAATCACTTTACTCCATCATCTTCATAGGTTTCTAATGTGGTTGTTGAAAACAGAATGCTGCTTGCTATTCAGACTAGCCTGTGATTTTCAGGGATTTTCTTTTCCATCCAGGGCAACTTTGGCCTATAACCCCTACCAGCTACTGTCTCTCTACATTCTGTTCCAAATCTGCTCTTCTTTTCTGAGAAGGCCATCCTGGATAGACTGAATCTGAATCTGGATGCTCAGATCCCTCTGATAGCTCTGAGTATATCAGTGTACTGTGTGTACTGTGTGTACAAAAAACACAAGAGTGTTTTTTGTTGTTGTTGTTCCTTTTTGTTTATTTGTTACTCTAACTTCTAGACTTTATCTTTCCTCTCTTGTCAGTCTTGGAACAACATTCCTCTTCTACTGGCACTTCAAAGTTTTTATGATATCAGGACAGCATTCTACTATCAGAGCAGTATGGGAAAGATGAGCTTGAAATTTCAATATTCACAGTGATAAACTCTTTAAATGCAGACTTCTTATTTGACAGGTTAATTTTTAAAAAATAATTAATGAGAAAAATCTTGAGGATTTCTTTCATTGAATTTCCCCATGGAACCAAGAGCAGCTCTTTGCCCACAGTTCTTTTCAGGACTAAATGATATTAATGATACTGCACAATTTATCTTTTTCTTGATCTTGAATGCCACCTTTAATGATCACCCTCCATTCTTCATCTACTGTCTGCCATTCTTATTTACCTACAGTTATGTCAGAGTTCTTTAAGACACCACTCTGTTTTCTACCTCTGGTCTTTTGCACATAATAAGTATTATAAACATCAGTTCTCCTGTGAAGACTTTGTTCAATAGATCCCTCACATATGCTATTGTGACTATAACTCTATTAACAGATCTACAAGGTAATTATGTATTGACCTAGATTTTTCTCCTCAAGAGAAGAAACTCTCACTTTTTAAAATCACATTAAATTCAGTGGTTTGCACATAGTAGATACTTAGTAAATCTTTATTGAATAAGTTTATAAATAAAAAATATAATAATTTAGGAGTTTGAGGAAACAATGTTCTTCTATTTCATAGGTAGAAGGCTGAGCCTGTTTTTTTTTTTTATTAAATAAGGATGCTTTTGCTGCTGCTAATATCTGTCATTTCTACTTCATTAGACTATGTGAGTATTAGAGACAATTTAAGTGAGAATAATTGCTCACAATTTGAAACATACTTATTTTAAAACACATTGGTGATTCCATAGGTCTATGGGCTTGAACCATGGAGGTGTCACTTAGATCGCCCCAATAGACTCTTAATAGCAACATAACTGCCTGTATTCCTGTCTAACCTCTTACATTTATGTAAATAAAGCCTGAACAGTACATTACATGAACCTCAATGTCTCTCCTCACGAAGCCACATAAACCTTGTCCAGAGACATGGCAGGACACTAGACACAGGCATATTTCATTTTCAGAGTAAAATTAAGTTTGTTTTATTTTCCTGGAATTCTTCATTTGGTCATTATAAACTGAATGATCATAATTTACTCAGCAAATAATTTGGTGAATCAATAACTGAGGGTTACTGTCTTAGTCTGTATCCACATGGTATATAAAGAAGACATGATAAAATTGATTACTATGTACAAGGCACTGAGTACTTTTCACATGGTAACTTAATCCTCATAAGATCCCAAAGAGTTTAAGCACTTTTATCTATATTTATAAATGGCACAAAGAGAGGAGTGTTTTTTTAAGGTCATACATCTAGGAAATTGTGGGGTTAGGAATAAATTCATATAATCTGGCTATGGAGGTATCACAGTATGGCAGCAAACTTCATCATTACTATATAAATCTTCCATGGAAATAAGTAGATGTTCATGGGTATAGTCAGATGGACTCATTCATATAAAAACAAAGGTTTTCTTTCTCTTTCTTTCTCTTTTTTTCTTTCTTTCTTTCTTTCTTTCTTTCTTTCTTTCTTTCTTTCTTTCTTTCTTTCTTTCTTTCCTTTCTTTTTTCTTTCCTTTTTCTCCTTTCTTTCTTTTGCCCATCTGTGTATGGCAGTCAAATTCAATCTATAATTTTTAAAAATACAAATTGAATTTGGACTGTGTAAATATGAAATGAATATGGCAAATATGGCTTTATTCCTGGCCTCTAAACAAAACAAGATTGACCTCTGCCTTTCTATATTGGCACCTAACTTTGCTCTCTGTATTTCTCTTTTCATACACAATGTTTTGTCAAATTCAACATGTTCACAGATCTCCAGCACTTCACCTCAATGGGATTTAAACATACATCTTACGCTTGTGAACATTTCAAATGATTCGTCCACAATGTGAATTTTTTAGGTGTAAACTCTATAATCATAAATATTTAAATATGAGTAAAATAGAAGGTTACGCAATATGAGATGTTTGTATGACTAAGCTTTTCAGATTGTAAGCCAATTGAATATCTGAAGAAATGCAAGAAATTTTCAGTATTTTGAGAGATTTGGAAAATTTAGAGAATAAATGATCATTCTGAGGGTATCCAACTTGAGTAAAACCAGAATTTCTCACAGAAGATCAGTTAGTTCTTTGCTTATCTGTCCTATGCATTGACTCACATACCATGTCTTTGGATGTTTGTCAATAGACGAGTTACCTGTTGCTTCTGGGCAATGTGAACAGTGGCAGATACTCATCAATAAAGCTGATAACTTAGGCTGTTACCTGAGTCACCTGTGGCATGGCAGGATGGAGGCTTGGTAGATGAAGCCCTGAAGCAAATAGGGGCTGCAGTAGCTGGTCCTCATCACCTCATCATCAGGGATATAGCCCCTTGGGATTCATTGTCATGGTGACCTACCTCTCCCCAACAAGACTGTGTCCAAGTCACCTCAGGGGCCATACATTATACAGTGTAAAAGCAAGGTCTGGGGGGACATATCCCTGGAGGAAAGTAGAATGAAGTCCTTGGGTTCATTGCCTGTCATTCATGTGGTGCTTCTGCAAACCTTATTTTCAGAAATGCTGATGAGGCTATCTCTCAGCACCAGTAAATAGATATAATGATAATCCAAGTCTAAGATTCTATTGACAAAATAAAACAATAAAATGAGAGGCTTATGAATAAATTAATTCAGACTAGTTCTTTTGACTATTCTTTGAAAAAAATATTATTTGTCAAACTCTGTCAATCTTTCATCTCTATCACTTGTCTGTGTTTATGTGTGAGAAGGAAATGTTTTATCTCATGTCTATAGTCTACAAGCTTCAATGCAGGAAGCATCTTTTCCTGCTTGTCCCTTTTTATACCAATTTGTGAATAGAATTAGACTAGAACATTGCACTAGGAAGACCTCAAGATAACTGGGCTGAGGATAGTCAGAGGAGTAACTTCAGATTCCTGATTTTTGACTCAAATCTGAATCCATTTCCAAATATAATGGGGCTTTTTTCTACTCACAATTCTGGAATTCCTGACTGCCATTCATGCACAAATTGCTCTTCTGCTTCTCAGTCTACTACAGCTGTCATAAATGGATTAGGTTACCTTCTGGAGTGTATGCTAATTTTTTCTATAATGGGAAGTGTTCAAGCAGAGGCCAAATGACTTCCTGTTTAGGGTGCGATATTGAGGAGGTAGCATACATAAAATACAGAAATATTTTGCCACTCTTTTTCACAATAATTAAAGTTTGTTTTTACAGCAAAATATAGTTCCAAACAATAGTACTTTGCAAAAAGTTAGATGATGCTATTAGGAATAGGAGAATTACAGTTATCTCTGAGTTATCAGCTTGAAGTGGTGAGAAGATGATAACTCTTAGAAAACACAGAAGTAGGAACAAAATTAATGATAGGTTTAGTCTTGACATGTTAAGCTCAAAAAAAGTAGATATATGAAGAAATGAAATAAAAATGTTGGCCTGGAATTTAAATCTGTCTTCAGATTATAAACTTGGAAGTAATATAAATTAATAAATATGGTAAAAGCAGATTTGGTATATTTAATCAGAGGAATAGTATATAAAAAAGAGAGAAATGTGATTAAGAAACCCTTCAGAAATGGTATTTGATAGACAAAAAAAAGAAAAAGCAAATGTTGGCAAAGAAAGGAATCAGAGTACACTATTCTGAAGGGTAAATGACTAGGCCATTTTAGAAAGAAGAGAGTGATGAAAAACAAGAAGTACTTTTAGTAGTGAAATTAAATGAAGGAGCTGCTTATAAACTTTCCTATAGATGCAGGAAAAAATAAACAATTACCGTTTACTGAGTGCTTACTGTATGCTAGACACTTTGCTAAGAATTTTGTAAGCATCTCATTTAATTATCTTAACAGTACAATGTAGCTTCAACCTCAACTACCAAGATCTCCAAAATTAAAGTGGCTTAAATTAGGTAGAATTTATTTCTCTCTCATATAACAGTGCAATGACAAACAGTCTATGATTGGCAGGGCTGGCAGGGCAGCTTGGCTTCCAAAATCTGTACAAGCCACAGGAAGGTAGACTGGTTCTGCGATCCTCAAAATAAGGCTCTTTGTTGGGTAAAGGCACCTGATTTTTCATTTTCATCCATATGGAAAGTAGAAAGATATTATTCTTAAAGATGGGACATAGAAGTTTAACACATCATTTCCACCTATATCTTATTGATAAGAACTTAGTCACTTAATCAAACTTGGATGCAAAGGAGGCTAAGAAATATAGTAACTAATTGGCCATTTATGTATCCTGCTAAAATTCCACAGGGTTCTATTATTAAAAATATTGAAAGAATGGATATTCTAAATCACTCACTTATTATAGATCTATTGAGATTAACTATTTCTTCTTGAGTTGGTTATGATAGTTTTTCTGTTCAGAAATCTATCCTTATTATCTAAGTTATCTAATTTATTGATATACAATTATTCATAGTACTCATTAATAATATTTTGATTTCTGTGAGGTCAGTATTAATGTCATCTCTTCTATTTTTGAGTCTCATAACTTGATTTTTTTTTTTTAAAGAGAGTGAGCCTTTATTCCTTATTTCACAAGTAAAGCTGGCTGTGCTGGTTTCTGAGTCAAATAATTTGAGTCTTCTCTCTTTTTGTTTTGGTCAATTGAACTAAAGGTTTGTCAATTTTGCTGACCTTTTCAAAGAAGCAGCTTTTGGTTTCATTGATTTTATTTATTTATTTTTTAATATAATTATTCTATCTGATTAATTTCATTCTAATATTTTTTACCTTCTATTTACTTTAAGTTTAGTTTGCTGTTTTTC
Organism: Eidolon dupreanum; assembly: GCA_028627145.1. Classification (NCBI taxonomy): domain Eukaryota; kingdom Metazoa; phylum Chordata; class Mammalia; order Chiroptera; family Pteropodidae; genus Eidolon; species Eidolon dupreanum. The sequence goes on along the minus strand of CM053517.1, from coordinate 21,956,805 downwards.
TTGCAGTGTCTTGTGGTGGGAAGTTAGATTACTTATTCAAAATGTTTCTTCTTTTCAAAAATTAAAAAAAATTAATTACTGTTGACATGCAATATAATATTAGTTTCAGGTGTACAACATAGTGATTAGACATTTACATAACATACAAAGTGATCACCCCAATAAATCTACTACCCATCTGCCACCATATATAGCCATTAGAATATTACTAATTAAATTTCCTATGCTGTACTTTACATCCCCATGATTGTTTTTATAATTAGAAACATGCACAGCTTATTCCCTTTCTCTTTTTTTGTCCATTTCCTCAAAGCTCCTCCCATTTGTTGATCATCAAAAAATTCTCTGTATCTATGAGTTTGTTTTTGTTTTGTTTGTTTCTTTTAGATGGCACATATAAATGATATCATATGGTGTTTGTCTTTGTCTGACTTATATTACTTAGCATAATACCCTCTAGGTTCATTCCTGTTGTTGCAACTGGCAAGATTTTGTTCTTTTTATGTCTGAGTAATATTCCATTGTATATATGTGCCACACATTCTTTATCCATTTGTCCATTAATGGACACTTAGGTTGCTTCCATATTTTGGTTATTGTAAATAATACTGCAGTGAGCACAGAAATTCATATATCTTTTGAATTAGTGCTCTAGGTTTTTTCAGGTAAATACACAGCAGTTCTTAAATACACAGAAATTCTGGGTTCTTTTCTCTTGTTATAGCCTTTGTTTTAAAGTCTATTTTATTTAATACAAACATTACTACACCCAGTTTTTTTTTCGTTTCATTTGCATGAAATTTTTTTCCATCTTTTTATTTTTTGTCTGTGTGTGCCTTTTGATCTGAGGTGGGTCTCTAATAGAGAGCATATGTAAGGGTCTTGTTTCCTTATCCATTCAGATGCTTTACATCTTTTTATTGGTACATTGAATTAATTTATATTTAAAGTGTTGAACACACAATGCAATATATATGTTATGTATTATTGACTTTTACACTTGACACCTATATAATTTTATTAACTAGTGTCACCACAATAAAAATAATAAAAATTAAAATAATAACCACAATAAAAAATAAATGCAGGTCAGAAACATGGTGGAATGAGAGACGCCCCCAGATCTTTCCCTTTGTAACAACAATAAACTGAACATCTAAAACTCAACAAAAAACACCCAAACTGCACACCAGCAAGTCTGAGCGTGAGATCCATGAATAAGAGCTACCACAGGTCAGAACCTCGGGAGTCAGGCAGTAGACTGGGAGAAGTAAAGAAGCTACCTCTTGCAGCTGGAGCTCCTTACAGGAGGAGGGGGAGGTGGGGGAGAGAAGATGGTGAAGCATGTTCCCTGAATATTCCTACCTGAGAGAGCTGTGAGCTCCATGAAGTGGCAGTGCCCAGGGATCAGGGCAGAAAGCTGAGAAGTAGGGATGGCTAAGAAGTGGGGTCAACAGAGAAACGTCAATTGATTATTACTAGCACCAGTTGCAAAATGAGAGGCTGAGCCACAGCCTCCATCACCCATCTTAAACGACACTTCTTCCCATATTTTCCAAGACGAACACCCCGGAGCTGCAGGGGAATCTGAACAAACCCTACCCAAACTGCTGCTAACACTGACAGGGACTGAACCTGAGGGTAGCAAATGTGATTAAATATTTCTAAGAAAATAAGAAAGCATTATTAAGACTTTATATAAAGCAGGGATCAAAGAAGCTTAGACACTGTCTACTGGAAACCCAAAGCAAAATGTGTTCTTAACAATAGTCTAAGAGAGGCTTTTATATAATAGGTCACTTTCTGGAAAAAAAAAAGAACAACACACTTCCATTAATGCCCAGGTGGAGAAATGGTCCATTAACCACCATGAATAACCAAAGGGACAAGGCATCTCAGAAAGAAAGAGAAAAATCTCCAGAAAATAAGCTTAAAGATATAGAAATATGCAACTTATGCTACTTTTGCTACCACATTGGAGAGAGGAAGTTGGTGAACTAGGTAAAAGCAGGGTTAGTCTCCTCCCACATCCACATTGAAATTATGACCAAATTATAAAATAATCAACATGGAGAATCACCTGGAGTCCAACCGATCATAACACCTGATAATGTAAAGGAGCCACATCAAAGTAGGTAGGAGGGACAAAATCGTGAATCAGGCTGGACCCACACCTATGGGTGGTAGAGGATCACTGAGAGAGAGGGTGAGGGTTTCTCCTTAAGGAGAGGGGTCCTGTTATCATTTGGCGGCTCCACAGCTGAGGGTCTCAGATCAGGGAAGAGGAGATTCCAATAACTTTGACTGTAAAATCCAGAGAGGATTCCAGTGGTCTGGGTGAGATGGAAGGAGACTAAAACCATAGATGCCCTTTTGAAGGACCCACACACAGGCTTCCTGACCCTCAGACACTCACCAGGGACACTGGCAATGGGTCAGAGGCTCGCATGCGATTCATACTCAGAAAACCTGTATTACCTGGTGCTAGAATGAGGACTGGAAGGGAAGCCACCATTGTGCCTTAGTCCAGCTCCCTACCTGGCAATCTACAGACTTCACCAGCTAGGCTGTGCAGATCCCTTCCACAGAGCCATTAGAAAGCTCTGGCTTGAGGAGATAAGCCAGCCTCACCCAATCTGCAGATTGCCTGGGTATTTTGTTGCAGGATGGATGCCACACCCTTCACCAGTTCAGGGCTAAACATTCCCAACTGATGACCAGAGCTGTGAGCCACATTTCCAATATAGGGTCAGGCAAATCACTGCTGTCAACATGAAACTGGGCAGATCTTGTGGATCCGTGGGCCAGTACCAGACAGCAGCTGATCTTGCTGTGATCTGGGACTTCTGTGGGAATGCACCAATGGTTACAAAAGTTACAGCAAGACTGAGGATGTATTGATCTGACTGCCTTTGTTTCCCTAAGACCCTGCACCACACTAACCACAAATTTCCCAGGCAGCCCATTGACAGTGAACTGCCACAGCCCTGCCCCTTTCTGCCAGATTTCCCAATCCACACAGGCAACAAACTTTTGCTAGGACAGGATGGATACTGCATGGAAATCAGTAGCAGGCAGACCTCTGCTGCCTGCAAGAGTTGCAATATTGCATCTGGGGAGTGCAGAGGTCTATGGGACCACCACAGATGACAGGTGGTCTCACTGTGATCTGTAACTACAGGGGAACACCCAGGCACAGGAGTTGCAACAAAACTGAGGCTGTATTAGATGGATGGACCTTGTATCCCTGAGATTTCACTTCATTCAAGCCACAAAGTGCCTGCAGTCTATTGACGGGCAGCCTCCCGTATCCTGTTTGGCTCTGGGGTTGTGCAGTCTGCACAGGCAACAGACCTTGGCTAGCACAGTGAGTGCATTTCCAGGAAAATAGTTGTGGGCACATCACTACTGCCTGTACTAGCTGCAATATCTGTTGAGGGGATTGCATGGGCCTGTATTGGACTGATGGTCTTTGACTCCCTGAGCTCCCGCCCCATCCACTACACAAAGTGCCTGCCGCATGTTGATAGGTGGCTGCTCCTGCCTTGGGGTGGTACATTCAGGACAAAGGAATCCAGGCCAGCAGCTGATCTTGCTATGATTGGAAACTTGCACAGGGAGTCACAGAGACAGCGCTGGCATATAAAGTGACACTACAGTGGCAGGGGGAAATTGACTCAACAGACCCAGGAGACTCCTGGGATCCCTGTGCCACCCAACACTCATATTACCTAGAGGCTCATCCAGTTTCAAGACTTAAGGCAACTGACAGGCAGTTCAGACCTGGAGGAGCACTGGTCCCTCTGCTAAACTGCCCTAGGTCAAGGATGGGGGATAACTGACCACTGCATATAGTGATGTCTCTTGCAATTACTTATAGATCTGGCATAGGCAACAACCATCTGTAGATTGCTTTGTAGTTTCCACCGAGTAGCCCTGACAATCAAAGGCAGTGGCTGACATTGGCCTATAGGGGAGCACCTCCAGAGGGGCCACAAAACTAACATATTCGGAAGCTGGCACCAGACACAAAAAATCAACTCTTGACTAGCGCTATTAGTGGTACACACAAAGGGTGGTTGCAACAAGTACATGAGCCTGTTAGTGCAAATCCCACTCAGTAGAGTCAGCTCTCACATGGCAACTCTTACCCTGAGAATGCAGCCAATTCCCACAATTAGTCAGCCTGAGTGTTTATTCCACCCACTGATGTACTAAAAACAATAAAGTCTTGGCAACAACAGAAAATCACACACACAACCCACACAAAGATCACATCTAGAACCCCTGGCATAGGGGATCAGGGAGACTGTGTCACTGGATCATAAAGGACACCTTCCATATTAGGCCATCTGGTCAAGGCTGAGAGATGAAACAAATATTCTTGATATATAGAAACGAACAAAAAATACTAATAAAATGACAAAACAAAGAAACATGCCAGAAATAAAACAGCAGGAGAAAACTTCAGAAAATAAGCTAAATGAAATGGAGGCAAGCAACCTAACAGAAACAGAGTTCAAAATAATGGTTAAGGTTGCTCAACAACCTTGTGGGGAGAATGGATGAGCACAATGAGAACCTGAATAGAGAGATAAGAAGCATAAAAAAGGTCATAAAAACCATAAAAAAAAACACAGAAATGAGGAATACAATAACTGAAATGAAGAATACACTAGAAGGATTCGACAGCACATTGGATGAAGCAGACAATTGAATCAGTGAACTGGAAGATAAAGTAGCAGAATACACTCAATCTTACTAAAAGAAAAAAGAATTAAAAAAAATGAGAATAGTGTAAGAGACCTCTGGGACAACACGATGCATAAAACTATCCGGACCATAGGAGTACCCCAAGGAAAAGAGAGAGAGCAAGGGATTGAGAATCTATTTGAAGAAATAATGATAGAAAACTTCCCTTACCTGGCAAAGGAATTAGAAATAGAAGTTCAGGAAGCAAAAAGAGTCCCAAACAGTAGGAATTCAAACAGACCCATACCAAGACATATCATAATGAAAACGCCAAAGGTCAAAGAAAAAGAGAGAAACTTAAAAGCAGCAAGAGAAAGACAGTTAATTATTCACAAGAGTACAACCATAAGAATGTCTGCAAATTTTTCAATGGAAAAGTTGCAGGCCAGAGGAGCCTGGCAGGAATAGTCAAAGTTATGAAAAACAGAAATCTACAACTACAAGGCTTTTGATTAAAATGGATGGTGAGATAAAGTGCTTCCCAGACAGGGAAAAGCTTAAGGAATTCATCACCAAGAAGCCAGCATTACAAGAAATGTTAAAGGGACTTCTGTAAAAAGAGAAGGGGTAAAAAAGAAAAAAAATATGAATAATGAAATGATAGTAACTATGTACCTATCAGTAATCAATTTAAATGTAAATGGATTAAATGCTCCAATAGAAAGATATAGGGTAGCCAAATGGATAAGAAAACAAGACCAATGCATATGCTGTCTATGAAAGACCCACTTCGGATCAAATGACACTCGCAGACTAAAAGCAATGGAATAGACAAAAATATTTCATGCAAATGGAAATGAATAGAAAACCAGGGTAGCAATATTTATATGATATAAAATAGGCTTTAAAGCAAAGGCTATAATAAGAGAGATAAAAAGGGACATTATTATTAACACTAGTAAACATGTAAACACTCAACATAGGAGCACCTACATACATGAAGCAATTATTGACTAACATAAAAGAATAGATCAACAAGAATACACTCATAGGAGGAATCTTTAACACTCCATTGACAACAACGGACAGATCTTCCAGGCAAAGAATCAACAAGGAAAAAATGAGCCCAAAAGACACACTAGGTCAGATGGATTTAAGAGATATTTTCAGACCATTTTACTCCAAAGCAGCAAATATACATTCTTCTTAAGAGCACATGGAACATTTTCAAGAATACACCATGTGTTAGGACACAATCAAGTCTCAATAAATTTTAGAAGATTGAAATCATATCATAATGGTATGAAACTAGAAATCAACTATAAGAAAATAACTGAAAAATAAACAAACATATGGAGGCTAAAAAACATGCTACTAAACAATGAATGGGTTATTAATGAGATCAAAGAAGATACAAATGAAAATGAAAACACAGTGATTCAAAATTTATGGGTCATAGTGAAACCAGTCCTAAGAGAAAAATTCATAACAACACAGACCTACCTCAAGAAACAAGAAACAAGAAAAAGTTCAAATAAACAATCCAAGCTTACACTTAAAATAAACTAGAAAAAGAACAGCAAATGAACCCAAAGTGAATAGATGGAAGGAAATAATAAATATCAGAGAAGAAACAAATGAAACAGAGTCTAGAAAAATAATACAAAGGATTAATGAAACCAAGAACTGTTTTTTTTGAAAGGATAAACAAAATTGACAGACTCTTAGCCAGACTCATCAAGGAAAAAAGTGAGAGAACTCAAATAAATAAAATCAGAAATGAAAGAGGAAAAATAACTATGGACTCCACAGAAATACAAAGATTCATAAGAAAATACTATGAGTGATTATATGTCAACGAATGGGACAATCTGGTGGAAATGGACACATTCTTAGAAACAAGTCATCTCCCAAGACTGAGTCAAGAAGAAACAGAAAATCTGAACTGACCAATTGCTACCAATGAAATAGAATCAGTAATCAAAAATCTTCAAAAAAAAAAAAAAAAAAGTCTTGTCCAGATGCCTTCAAAGACAAATTTTACCAAACATTCAAAGAAGAATTATCACCTACTCTCTTCAAATTATTTCAAAAATTCAAGAGTAGGAAGGCTCCCTAACTCCTTTATGAGACCACTATTACCTTGATTCCAAAACCAGACAAAGATATTACAAAAAAAGAAAACTATAGGTCAATATATCTTATGAACATTGATGCAAAAATCCTCAACAAAATATTAGCAATCCAAATTCAGTAATACATTAAAACTATCATACACCATGATCAAATTGGATTTACTCATGGGATGCAAGGTTGGTGCAATATCTGAAAATTAATTAATGGGATACACCACATTAATAAATCAAAAGATAAAAACTATGTGATCATATCAATAAATGCTGAAAAAGCATTTGACAAAACCCAGTATCCATTTATGATAAAAACTCTCAGCAAAATGGAAATAGAGGGAACATACCTTGACATAATAAAGGCCATATATGACAAACCTACAGTTAACATCATAATCAATGGGGAAAGGCTAAAAGCATTTTCCTCACGATCAATAGCAAGACAAGGATGCCCACTTTCACTACTCCTCTTCAACATTGTATCAGAAGTCTTAGCCACAGCAATAAGACAAGAAAGAGATATAAAAGGCATTTGAATTGGAAAGAAGTAAAACTCTCGTTATTTGCCTATGACATGATACGATATTTAGAGAACCCTACAGATTCCACCAAAAAACTGTTAGAACTGATAAGTGAATTCAGTAAAGTAACAGGTTATAAAATAAATATTCAGAAGTCAGTGGAATTTTTATATACTGAAGATGAACTTTCAGAAAGAGAAATAAAGAAAACAATCCCATTTACAATTGCATCAAAAACTATAAAATACCTAGGAATGAAATTAACCAAGGAGGTAAAAGACTTGTTCTCAGAAAATTTTAAGTCACTGAAAAAAAGAAATTGAAGAAGATACAAATAAATGGAAGCATATATCATGCTCATGGGTAGGAAAAATCAACATCATTCAAATGATCATACTATCCAAAGCAATCTATAGATTCGATGCAATTCCCATCAAAATACCAATGATATTTTTCAGAGAGATAGAAAATAATAATTCTAAAATTTATATGGAACCATAAAAGACCCCAAATAGTCACAACAATTCTGGAAAGAACAAAGTTGGAGGTATCACTCTACCTGATATCAAATTATACGCAAGCATACAGTAATCAAAACAACATGGTACTGGCATAAAAACAGATATATTTATCAATGGAACAGAATATAGAGCCCAGAAATAAACACACACCAATATGCTCACTTAATAGGAGGTAAGAATATACCATGGCGTAAAGACAGTCTCTTCAATAAATGGTGTTTGGAAAATTGGATAGATACATGAAAAAACAAAAAAGAAGATGGGTCACCTTCTTATGCTGTATACAAGAATATACTCAAAATGGATTAAAAACTTAAACTTATGAAACCATAAAACTTCTAGAAGAAAACATAGAGAGTAAACTCTCTGATATTACTAAGAGCAATTTCTTTACAGATATATCTCCGTGGGCAAGGGAAACAAAAGAAAAAATAAACAAATGGGACTACATCAAACTAAAAAGTTTTTGTACAGCAAAAGAAACCATCAACAAAACAAAAAGACAACCAACTGATATTCGCTAATGACACATCCAATAAGCAGTTAATATTTAAAATAATAAAGAACTCATACAACGCAACATCAAAAAAAAAAAAAACAATTCAATTAAAAAATGGGCAGAAGAACTGAACAGATACTTCTCCAAACATGAAATACAGATGGCTAATAGAGTTGTGAAAAGATGCTCAAGGTCACTAACCATCAGAGAAATGCAAATTAAAACCACAGTGTGATGTCACCTGACACCTGTCAGAATGGCTATCATCAATAAATCAAAGAACAAATGTTGATGAGGATAAGGAGAAAATGGAGCCCTCATACATTGTTGGTGGGATTAAAAATTGTTACAGCTGCTATGGAAAACAGTATGAAGGTTTTCAAAAAATTAAAAATAGATATACCTTTTGACCCAGCAATTGCTCTTCTGGGTATTTATCCAAAGAAAACCAAAACAATAATTCGTAAAGATCTATGCACCCCAAGATTTATGGTAGCACAATTTACAATAGCCAAGTAATGAAAGCAACCTAAATGCCCATCAACAGACGATTGTATAAAGAAATTATGATTCATATATACAATGGAATATTACTCAGCCATTAAAAAAATGAAATGTTACCATTTGCTACAACATGGATGGACCTAGAGTTTTTTATGCTGAGTAAATAAGTCAAAGATAAATATCATGTAATTTTAGTTATATGCAGAATCTAAGGAACAAAAAGAATAAATTAATCAAAAAACAGATTAGCAAATATAGTGAACAATTTGATGACAGACAGAGGGGAGGGGTGGTTGAGGGGATGGGGGAATGGGGTGAAGTGTTAAAGTAGAAATTAGTAATTGATAGATGGTCACGTGAATGGGGAGCCTGGCATAGGGAATGCAGTTAGCATTAATATTTTGGCCATGTGGAAAATCGGAGGAGAAAAGAAATAATTAGCAGAATCGTTTTATAAATGATATAATTAATGTCTAACCAATGTAGTGTATTCTTGAATCTAAATAAAATAAATAAATTTATTTTAAAAACTTAAAGAAGTTTTTGCATGGTAAAGCATCTACAAAATGAAAAGAAAACCTAAAGAATGGGAGAAGATAATTGCCAATGATACATCTGATAAGGGAATAATATCCAAAACTTATAAGGTATTCACACAACTCAACATAAAAAGAAAACCTAAAAATTCTATTGAAAAAATGAGCAGAGAATCAGAATAGGCATTTCTCCAAAAAAAGTTATACAGATGGCCGATTGACATATAAAAATGATGCTCAACATCATTAATCATCAGAGAAATGCACATTAATCCACAGTGAGATGTTACCTCACGTCTTTCAGAATCACTATCATCTATTATTCAAAAAACAAGTGTTGGCAAAGATGTGAAGAAAGGGAATCCTTGTGCACTTTTGGTGAAATTGAAAATTGGTACAGCCACTATGGAAAATAGTTTGGAGTTTCTTTTAAAAATAAAAAAATAGAACTAACTTTTGACCCAGCAATTCCACTTCTGGGTATTTATCCAAGGAAAATCAAAACACTAATTCAACAAGATATGTGTGTGTGTGTGTGTGTGTGTGTGTGTGTGTGTGTGTGTATGGAATATTAGTTGGTCATAGAAGAGAATGAAATCTTTCTTACCATTAGCAACAACATGGATGGACCTAGAGGGTATTATGCTAAGTGAAATATGTCAGACAAAGACAAATACTATATGATCTCACTTATATGTGGAATTTTAAGAACAAAATGAATAAAACAGAAACAGTCTCATAGGTACAGAGAGCAAACTGGTGGTTGCCAGAGGAAAGGGACATTGAGGGGCTGGGTAAAATGGTGAAGGGATTAAGAAAAACAAACTGATAGTTACAAAATGTCACAGAGATGTAAAGTACAGTGTAGAGGATACGGTTAGTAATAGTGCAACAACTATATATAGTACCAGGTGGGTTCTACACTAAACTGGAATATTACTTCATAAATTATTTAAATATCTAATCATTATGATTTACACCTGGAACAAATATAAAAAATATTAAATATCAACTATTATTTAAAAAATAATAAAAATAAAAATTTTTGGCCCTTGCATGTGTTGTCTCAGAAAATCACCAGGGGGTGTGACTGGTATTAGGCAGGTTAATAGAAACTCTGATGGGCTGCCCACCTGAATCTGTATGCTGAGTTCAGGAGGGCTCAACAAAGAAACAATGGCACCTATCTGCATTCTGTGCCAGAGAGAGCTGGCCCTGTAGACGTCACCCTGAAGCCAGACAATTTAGTTTTTCATATGTCTCTGGCACTTTTGAGCTGCTGTTCCTTTGCTAGAGTTTATTGCGAGTGTTTGTAAGCAAGTGAGTTTGTGCTCTGCCCTTTAAGTTCACACCTTGGTCTATGGCAGCCCTCCATTTCACCTATCGAGTGGAATCCCTGCTGATTTTCACAAGCCAGATTTTGTGGATACTTCTCTTTCCAGAACTGGTGCTCCAGGCTACAAAACTTGGTGTGATGCTGGACTCCTCACTCCTTAGGGTACCTCCATAGCCTGATTCTCAACTGCTACACATAGGTGTAGGACCAGCTCAATTCACATCTCTACCATTCCTACCAGTCTTGATGTTGGTTCTTGATATTCTTATTTATAAGAATTCTGTTTGGCTATTCTTCAGGGGTTTCTCAAATGTGGTTGTTCTATAATTAGGTTGTACTTTGATGTGGTCATTTGAGGAGGCAAGCATAGCTTTTACCTACTCTGCCATTTTAACTGGAAGTCTCTGGTATGTTGTGTTTTTAAAGATTTTTTACTTTTTTCTAAGTATTTTAATATATTGGCATTAGGTTGTTTATAATATGTTCTCATACTCTAACTTCCTGTAGGATCTTAACTGATATTCTTGTGTTCACTTTTGCTTTTTGTAACTATTTTCTCTTTTTTCATGATCACGCTTGTTAAGAATTTATTCATTTCACTAAGAATTTATAAGTTCCAAATTCCAGTATCACTGGTTTCTATCTTTATATTTCAATTTTATTTTTCACCAGTCACATCTATATTATAGTCTTTTTTACTATTGTGTTAATTTTACTAATCCCCCTCCCCACAAAGAAAGAAATTTTTAAGTTTAAAGCACAGAGTATGTTATTAATACCTTTTTCTTTTCTAATATAAAAATGAAATATAAAATTCCCTTTAGAAATATTTGGTTTAATTTTATAAATGAAAACAGATTTTGTTTTCATTATTACTAAGCTAGAAATATTTTCTTATTTCAGTTTTTTCCTACTTTCACAAGAAATTATGTAAATGAAAAAAATATTTGTTAACCTGGTTTTATTACTTTAACACCAACTGTTCCAATTACTACAGCAAGAAAGTGATATACTGTGATTGGTTCAGCTAATATCAGATGGGCCACTTGAATAGAGACATGGATACAGTGGGTAAGATATTTAACCAGAAATAAGGTGAATGGATGCTCAGCATGAACTAGAACTGGAGAAGTTAATAATGACATGAGGAGATCCAGTGATTCTACTCTTACTCATAGACAAAAATAATTAAAAATGGGCAAAAACATTAAAAACAATTATTTGAAGGCCTCGAAAAGTGACTAAAGTCAATCAGAAATTTTAGAAACAGTTAACCTTAAAATATTACTATTTTATCATATTAGGAAAAAACTGTGAGGTTTTTTTTGTTTTTGTTTTTGTTTTTGTTTTTTGCCAAGGAGCAGTTCCCAATACCTCCATATCTCCATTCCCTCAGGAAGGCACATAAGAGAACAAAAAGAAAAAGAAGTTTAAGAAAGGAATTTTGTAAAAATTCAGCTACAGAAGAGTAGAAATACCAAAGTTGAGTATTACTTCTGCCCAAAGTCCTGGCTGATTATGGGTTGCTGAGTGAAAGAAAAGACATGAACAAATAAAAGAAAAACATACACTTGAAAGCTGAATGGCTCCTGGTAAGATTTTTGAACATTATATGCTTTTGAATTAATGTATTCCTTTATTACCACACAGATTCGAGAGCTAAAAGAAGACTCTATTGCCTTGACTTTTTAGATTGCAAAAATCAGGAGTAGTAAATCAAACAGAATTTTAGAGAATTATAGAGAGGAAGAGTTTCAATATTTGAAAGTAAACTATGCACAAATATTTGCTAACTGCTAAACTATATATGCACAGCATTTAGGAAGCCAGACAGAAAAAAAAGTGGCTTCTAAAAGCCAAATACAATCTGAGCAGAGACATCAACTGCTACAAAAAATAGTTGAGAAATATTTTGCATTTTTAGTTGAAGGAAGTTAACTGCCTATTAGAAAAAATGTAAAACCCTCTGAAAAACAAAAACTAAATATTTATGATTACTTCAGTGTCTTATCTGAAATGTTTTTAAACAGAAAATGATTATTTAAGTAAAAATTTAATAAAGCATAATTCACACATATAAAAGACCCAATTAGTAGAAATTGATTCCAAGTGAACTGCAATTTGAATTTTGCAGTATTCACATCAGTTATTATAATTATGCTTAAAGAATGAAAGAAGAATATAGTATTAAAATAAACAGATGGGAAATATTAGCAGAGGATTGTAATTTAGAAAAAGGAAACTATTGAAAATTTAGGGTTTATAGTTATAATAGCTAAAATAAAAAAAATTGAGAAATGAGTTCAATAGCATTTTGGAGATGATAGAAGAAAAAATCAGTAATTTTGAAACTAAACAGTAGAACTTATTTGCTCTGAACAAGACAAAATAGAGATGAAGTGAACAAATTCGTTGAGATTTTTGAGATGATATCAAATGATCTAACATACATATAATTGGAATATCAGGACACTAAAAGATAAAGAGGAAGAAAATATTAGAAGAAATAATAGCTAAACTTCCCCAAATTGATGGAAGATAATAACTTACAAATGCAAGCTCTTCCACAAAACCACAAGTAAACAACAACAAAAAAATAGAAACAACAACAAAAATACACCTAAGCACATAATAATCAAATTGCTGATAGGTTAAGGTAAAAAAAAATATTGAAACAGCAAGAGAAAATTGACACATTACATACAGTAGAATGGTGATGCAATTAATGGCAGCATTCTCTTTAGAAACTACAGAGAACAGAGACATTGAAATGGCATATTAAAGATATACTTTATCAACCGAGTATTTATATCCAGAAAAGAATATTTTCCAAATGAAAAAAATGAAGACATTTATATAAACAAAAGTGTAGAGAATTTTTTGCTAGCAAAAGTACACCATAAGATATACTACAGGAAGTCCTTCAGGCTGAAGAAAAATAAAATCCATGGTAACTTGGATATGCAAGAAGAAACGATGAGCACTGAAATGGTAAATGTATGTTTCAATATAGAAGATTAAATGAACATACATAATTTTTCTCTTATTTTTTTAAAAAAGATGTATGCCTCTGAAAAAAATTATTATAGTGTGTTGCTGAATTCAAGTAAATGGAATAATGCTATTGCAATTTTTTTTATATTTTACTAGCAGTAATTTCATATTAAGTTTAAGTACATTATGTTACGTTTAAATATATGTTGTACTCCCTAGACCAACAAATAAAACAATAGTACAAGAAAGTTCTGGGCAAGAAGGCAGAGTTGGTAAAAGCTGTGCTTGCATTTTCTCATAACCACCTCAAAATTACCACTAACCAAGAGAAAAGTCATTATTGGGAATCACTTGAAGTCTACCTGAACAGAAAAGGTCACCTCAAGACTGTTAGGAGGTGTGCAGATATGAAATGAGCTGGTTTTACACCTCATGTGGCAGTTGAGAATCAAGACAGATGTCTCAAATGCAGAAATAACACTGGAGGAGCAAGGGTTCCCAACCTCACACCAGGGTCCCCAGCACAGGGTTCTAGTATCATTAAGTGAAGTCTCCACAACTACTGGCTGTGAAAAACAGTGGAGATTGTGGCTGAGTGAGACAGAGGGTGGCTGGAGTCACAGACATTTTTTATCTGTTTATAGACTCACTTGCTCTGAGCTCTAGTACTGGGGCAACAGACTGAAAGGTGCCAGGCACATATGAGGAGGAACAGAATTATCTGGCTTCAGGTCGAGGGTGAAGGAGCAGCTTCCTCCCAGAAAGTAGTGCTGATGGAAGCCATTGTTTCTTTGTTGAGCCCACTCTGTCTAGATGTGCAAATGCAGACAGACATCATATGTGAGTCTCCATTAATCTAGCTAACACTGATTACCTTACTTTGGTGATTCCCTGGGAACCACCCCCACCAAAAAAAAAAAAAAAAATTTAGCCTGATCAGAGCCTCATCCAGTGGCTTCCATACAAATGGCCTATCTTGGGTCATTCTACAAACTTCTTAAAATCTATCAAAAGTTTGCAAAACCCAAATAAGCAGTCTCAGCTCTCCACGTGCACCCTAAACTTGCTGAGCAATTTCAAGCCCAGCAGTAGCAGCAGCCAACCTCAATTCATGGCTTAGCCTCTCAAGGTACCTTCGAGCCCAGCATGGGTGGTGGCCATCTGAGAATTGCTGGGTGGTTTATTCCAGGTGTCTCCAGGCAGGGTGATGTCCTGGCAAAGAAAATGGACATACAAACCAGGCAAGCACAGATAGTCCCAAACAAGACAAACCCAAAAAGGCCCACTCCAAGACACATCATAATTAAAATGCCGAAGTTTAAAGACAAGGAAAGAATCTTAAAAGCAGCAAGAGAAAAGCAATTAGTTACCTACAAGGGAGATTCCATAAGACTGTCAGCTGATTTCTCAACAGAAAGTTTGCAGGCCAGAAGGGATTGCCAGAAAACATTCAAAGTGATGAAAAGCAAGGACTACAACCAAGATTAATCTACCCAGCAAAGTTCTAATTTAGAATTGAAGATTCTAAATACTAAAGAGCTTCCTAGATAAGAAATACCTAAAAGAGTTCATCACCACTAAATCAGTATTACAAGAAATGATAGAGGAACTTCTTTAAGAGGAAGAAGAAAAAATATAAAAGATATGAATATATGAATAAATAGCAATAACAACATGTAAATCAATAATTAATTTAAATATCAATGAATTAAATGATCTAATTAATAGATAGGGTAGCTGAATAGATAAGAAAACAAGACCCTTACATATGCTTTCTACAAAAGACTCAATTTAAAAAATGCATACAGACTGAAAATAAAAGGATGAAAAAATATTTCATAAAAATAGAAACAAAAACAACAAAAAAGCTGGGTAGGAATATTTATGCCAGACTAATAGACTTTAAAACAAAGACTATAACAAGAGACAAAGAAAGAACCATTAATCCCACTTCTAGGTATTTATTTGAAGGAGCCCAAACGTTATTTAAAGGGACATGTGATTCCACATGTGTAGTTCAGCATTATTTATAACCAAGATATGGTGGCAATGTGAGTGTTCATCAATAGATAAATAAAGAAAGAAAATGTGGTATGTATATACAATAGAATATTACTCAATCATAAAAAAAATCTTGCCATCGGCAACAGCATGGATGGACCTAGAGGGTACTGTGCTGAGTAAGTCAGAAAAAGACAAATGCCATATGAGTTCACTTACATGTAGAATCTAAAGAACAAAATAAACAAAGCAGAAACAAACTCATAGATAAGACAGCAGTTTGATGGTTGCCAGATGGAAGTGGGGTAAGGGTTTGGGTGAAAAAGTGAAAAAAATTAAGAAGTACAATTTTGTAGTTACAAAATAGTCATGGAGATGTAAAGTATAGCATTAGGAATCTAGTCATTAGTATTGTTATAACTATGTATGGTGTCAGATAGGTACTAGAATTATTGAGGTTTACTTTGTAAGTTACATAAATGTCCAATCATTACGTTGTACATCTGAAACAAATACAATATTGTATGCCATCTGTAATTAAAAAATAAAAATATATTAAAATAAATAAAGTTTTATTTGTCCAACCAAGGATGTTTACAAAAAAAAAAACTAAAGCAAACAAACAAACCCCAAAACAATAGTACAAGGAAATAGCTATAAAACCAATACTTATACTAATTTCCACATCATACTTATCTTTTGGATCCTCTATAAGGCTGTTTTCCCTCTGTGAAATGTAACTATTATTACTTTATTACTAGGTCCTTGAAAGTTTTAAAATAGATCATGTGAAAATAATTAATATAATATTTAGCACATAATAGATATAAAATTATTGTTCAAATTATGATCTTAGCACCTTTTTGTTTATTTCCTTTTCTTGCTTTTCCCCAAAGAATAGTCCTAGCTAATGACAAGCACAATTACATGTGCTTCCTGAAACAGCACCTGTTGGGACTGCGGATCCCTCAGAGAGAGATGTTTTAAAGGAAACAGATACGATTCACCACCTGTGGGTAGAGATATAAAAGGAGATTTCATGATGTCATTTGGGAACATTACTCTTTGCTCAGAATAGAGTTTTTGAGATGGATCTCATGTTCTTTTTCTTGCAGGTAGGCCTGCTGGGGGGCAGTCTAGTGTATGATTGCTGAAAAGCAGGACTTGCCCTCACTGTGCACCTCTTCATGTGAGTGGAGAATCCTCCTATACATAATCTATTATCTGCCTTGGTTCACAGTAGATTTTTCAAAGATATAGTACAGACTGATGTCTGATCTTTGGGCTGAGGGTACACAACTTGCCCTGAGCCCTGATTCTTCCTTCAGTGCTCAGCACAGACTCATGTGTAAAGGAATGGTATAGACACAAGAAATTATTTTCTGAGTAATATGTTTCTTATTCTATATTCATGTTAGTGAGTGTCCCACAGTACCTGAAAAGAGTCATTATTGTTTGAGGGAAATGATGTTAGATTAGGACTCAAGACATTTTTTCTCTAGTCTTGCCTCTCTGTGTCATTTTGAGCCAAAGTCCCTTCACCCTCTTAACTTTCTTGCATGATTATAAAATAATTTTCATTAAGGCACCCTACCTCAAGTTCTAACTGGCAATGTATATTTTGTGGCAATGTGTGCCTGATGTTGGCATAAATATATGTGTGGTGCATATATTTATGTATTTATGTGCTATCTGAATATATATGCATTTGTAATGTATATGTACAACTGATATATTTGTGGACATGGTCATTAATGGTGAATGTGCAACTCAGTTTTAAATGTGTGATGTGTCCATAATTAGGTATGAATGTTTTGTATGTGATATGCATGTATATGCATTCACATGTGTATAGTCATATATGTGTTTGTCTGCATGCCTGTGTATCTTGTATACCTTCGTGTGTGTGCACACAAGTACATATGAGAATGGATCCATAAATCTGTGTATCTAATGTAACAAATACCTGTCTGAAGTTTGGTTGCTGTCTAAACAGAACTTTATTTTCAAGTTACAACAGGTATAAAGAAATGACAATTCATGACATCCTGCCTTCCAAAGAAACGAGGCATCTACTGGCAAGGTGGAAGGAATCAACAAACTTATCAAGGATGTCACTCAGAATGGGACAGACTAATGCAACTTCCTGGAGGGGCTTTGTCCTTCTGGGATTCTCCAACTTTGGGGAGCTGCAACTCCTATTTTTTGCATTGTTCCTCTCCCTCTATCTTGTCACCCTGACCAGCAATATCTTCATTATTGTAGTCATCAGGCTGGATAGCCATCTTCACATGCCAATGTACCTCTTTCTTTCTTTTCTTTCTTTCTCTGAGACATGCTATACCTTGGGTATTGTCCCCAGAATGCTCTCTGGCTTGGTCCTGGGGGACAAGGCCATCTCTTATCTGGGCTGTGCTGCCCAGATGTTCTTCTCTGCCTCATGGGCTTGTACCAATTGCTTTCTCCTGGCTGTCATGGGCTATGACAGATATGTGGCCATCTGTGCCCCACTGTACTATGCCAGCCGCATGAATCCTATCCTTTGTGCTCAGCTCGTTGGCATCTCCTTCCTGAGTGGATACTTCTTTGGCCTGGGAATGACATTGATTATTTTCCACCTCCCATTCTGCAGCTCCCATGAGATCCAGCACTTTTTCTGTGATACACCACCAGTGCTAAGCCTGGCCTGTGGGGATACAGGCCTGAGTGAAATGGGCATTCTCATTCTCAGCTTGCTGGTCCTCTTGGTCTCCTTCTTCTTCATCACCATCTCCTATGCCTTCATCCTGGTAGCAATACTTAGAATCCCCTCCACTGAAGGGAAAAAGAAGACCTTCTCCACATGTGCTTCACACCTCACAGTGGTCATTGTTCACTATGGCTGTGCCTCCTTCATGTACTTGAGGCCTAAAGCCAGTTACTCTCTTAAGCGAGATCAGCTTATTGCTGTCACTTATACTGTGGTGACCCCTCTCCTCAACCCCATTGTATATAGTCTAAGGAATAGAGCTGTGCAGACAGCTCTGAGAAAAGCTTTCCAAGGAAGATTGCTGGGTAAAGGATGAAGGCTACCCTAATGGGACCATCTCCTCCTGGACATAGACCAGGAATCTAAGCCAATGGGCCAGGTTTTCAGGGTCTCACACCAAAGGTATCCTACCCTCAAGTCCCTGAGAGATCTCCACCTGCCTCCTCCTGCACTCCTCCCCACCCCAGGGCTATAAATGGATGCAAAGGCAGGGCTTCCTGCTCTGTTCATTAAGCTCAGAATCTGAATGCTTACTTTTAGCTCAAATGATGCCACCCCCAGTTACTAAAACCTAGTCAATTAAGAATTTTCTAACTGATCTGAACAAGATGAGGGAAGTTGGGATTGCTCAAGTTCAAAGCAGAGCTGGCTGAGACCGTATCAGGGATCCTACGGAGATCTAAAATTATTATATAATTAGACTATTCAACCTATAATGTTCTTCCAAGATCTGAAACTCAGTGAATATCAGTTTGTCAGATCAGTTTTAAGGTTTTAGTAAATGAAAAGGCAGTTTACTTTCTCTTTCTCCCACTGGATGTCTTTCATCTTTTTATGTGATGTCCTCTCTATCTCTGGGTCATTATTACTTTGCTCTCTTCCTTTTAATTGGTTCTGCTATTCAGGTAGTTTTTCGTTCAGAAAAAAATATTTATCTCCTATTTTCCTTGATAATTGCTCTTGCTCTTTGATGGCCTCATAATCTTGGATGTCAAGGATCTCAGTTGGTTCACTCTTGAGCATGGATACTATACGTTAGAATCTCTTGAAGAACCCTATATCATGCCTATTTTACTTTCCACCTACAGTATGTCATTGATGGTGTCAGACATTCTTAGGGATAAGTAAAGGTGTAATTAGTTTGCACAAATATCAGGTAGGAGTTTGAGTACAGGTTCTGAAACTTATTGTGTGACTTTGGGTAATTCACTTAACCTTTCTCAGCTTCAATGTCCTCATCTGTAAAATGGTTACAACTTTATAGTTTTGCATTACTGACTAAATAGGATTATACATATAAAGAATTTAACACAATGCCTGGATAATAATAATTTTCTAATAAATATCAGCTGCTACTATTTATAATGTGCTAAGCAAATTGATACTGGTTTTAGTTATTGGAGAGGTTATTCTTGGTGGATATCAGAAAAGGCTTCATGTCTAAGGTAGCACTTAAACATGTTCTTAAAGGATGGATGTGTTTTGAATGGAGTGAGTTGAGGAAAAGTATATTCTAAGAAGAGAGAATAGAATAACTAAAGTGTCAACGACAAGATACTATAGGCCTGTTTCAGTATTCAAAGGGACTAAAAATGTCTCACAAAGGATGATGAGAAGTTAGCTTAGGTTAAGACTTCTTTGAAGACAGTAGTTTGAATACCTTGCTTTAGACTCGATGCTTTTGGCAATGGGAGACAGGACACAGTAAAACTCTGAGCATCTGGGAAATGATTTAAGAAGATTACTCTAGCAGAAGAGAGGATGATAGATCTCAGTAGGGAGAAGACATTGCCATCATGCTAAAAAAAGGCAAAGAGACCTGAACATGGATAGTGGTATTGAAAATTGAAAGAATTTACTAACATAAGGTATTTTGACAATGTAAAATTCACATAATTCAGCATTGAGTTAGAAATGGGGTAAGACTTGAGAGACAGTGAAGAACTTATATTGGGAGGATATTACTTTTAGATAGAAATTTATATTTTTCCATGTTCTTAGGGAAGAAACACTTTCCCTAGTTAAAATTTGGTGGAAATCAAATGTAATAGGAAGGAAATCAAATCCCAGAGAACAAATTGTAAAGAAGTAGGAAAGTTAGTCAGATGACAGAAAGGGCTTAGGTCAGTGGAAAAAGACCATGTACTCTAGGATCCTCTTCACTATAAGGCCATGTACTCTAGGATCCTTTTAACCATTGCGCTAAAGCTGTTTGAATAAATTTATTTCCAAAATCTATTCAGTAAATCTAGCATAATATTCCCTAAATGCACACTCAGCAAAGGTGGGAAAAGATGTTCCAAGAATTGCATTGTCATACTAAGAAGTGCATCTAAATTCCAAAATCAGTAGTCTTTAGTGTGAAAGGATATAAAAATCACTTGGAGAAACTTTTCAGAATAGATGTTTCTAGGGGTCATCTCTAAAGGCCTTGACACAATTGATCTGGGGTAGATACAGGCAGAAATAGTTTACAAAATTTCCCTAGGTGATCCAAATTTCCTCCATTGATTAAGACTGTGACAATGTACTTAAAAAGAACAAATCATTCTTTCAGTTACATGCACACATGCACACACGGAAGTACGGGTTCCTTTGATGTGAACATGACTATATATGCCCAACTCATGGTCTTGTAGAGAGCCAATAAAAACCATAGGCACTAGAGTTTAAAGCCTAGTTTTGTCATTTTTTTAAATGTGTGATCTATGACAAGTTTCTTAACATTTCTATGCCTGTTTTCTCAGTTGCAAATAGAATAATAAGTAAAATACTTACCTGAAGTATTTTCTCTAGTCTCTATATTACTTAATCTCTCTTATAAGATGCTTTTAATGATGCCTTGCCTTAAAGAGCATTTCTTGACCCATCATATGTCTAATAATATGATTTAGGCCTTGCAGATGCTTGGAAGATGTTGGGAAGAGAATGAAACATTACTCACCTATGCCTTCAATTATTATAATAATTGAAGATTCTCCATACTTAATAAGTGTGATATTTTAAGATTCTCCATACTTAATAAGTGTAATATTGAATGATACTGATTTCTGATGGACTATTGGACTTTACTTTTTTTCAACTGTAACTATTTTTGGTAACTCATAATCAGATAGTTTAGACATTTATGGACATGTTTTTCAAATACCTTTTTAAAATTTTATTTTATTAGTTTCAAGAATACAGTATATTGGTTAGACATTTATATAGCTTATAAAACAATCCTCTTAATTGCCCCTTTTTTCCTCTGGCTCTCTACCTAGCCAATACATTAATGCTAGCTTCATTCCCTATGCTGTGCTCCCCATCCTGATGACCATCTATCAATTACTAATTGTACTTCCTTGACCCTTCACCCCATTGTTGCATTCCATAGTATCCAACTGTTTAAGCAAAACTCAGTAAAAATGTTTATACATTGTCAGCAACAAAGATAGCTTTTTAGTTTTAACCAAAATTATTTTAAATGACTTTTGTATCAAGAGGGAGGACTAATTTCTATATAAAGGATGAGAATGAGACTTAAAGTGATAATCAAGTGGTAATATACATGGATGAGGAGGTGGAGACTGTTCTGCAGGATACTAGAAGTTTTACACAAGCCAAATAAATGACCTAAGAATCCTCACCAGCAAATGACACTATCAACTTTTACAAGTAAGAACAGAATGTCAACATTTGAACCTGATCAGACTAAAACTGGCTGAAAATTCTTTGCAGAGTACATGACCTTTTCTTGCTTTTTTTTCCTTAATTCTTAATTTTATGACAATTCTACTGACTCTTATACCAATAGAAGATGGAAGTAAATCAAAACAAATATTCTTTGTATAACATTAAAATTTAAGAGGGAATTTGTGAACATGGAGGACAAAAGGAAGCCCTGTCATGATGAAATTTTGCCATTCTGAGAGCAATAGCATTATTCTAGTGGGGCAGTATGAAAAGGACAGATTAAGAAGAAAATAAGTGCTATGCTGGTCTTTTCAGTGTGGTTTCACTTTACAGACTAAAATACTGGGGTTCCTCAGACTCGAATATCTTTATTTTCAAATGCAAGAATTTAAATACATCCCAAACCTTAAAGGAAATTGTTTGTAAATCATCTTGTGTTTTATTTATCTACTCTAGCATGACTCTTTTTAACATTGTAATTAGCTGTTAATATTTAGATAATAGAAAAATTTTCAGAAGTTTAGAAGCCCAACTGAGTCAGTAACATTTTACTTCATATTGCCCTATTAAAAAATTTAAACAATTTTTAAGTAAAATACTTTATTTTTTAATCAGAAAAAAACAATAATAAAGACATGTAGTACCCAACAAATAAAAACAAACATCCTCTCCTCTAACTCTATTAATGACATTTCTCCCAAGCTTGCAATTTTTTTTTAGGTTCTGCAGTAAATGTAATAAACACAAACACACACAGAGTACTAACTTCCCCCCCTCTGTTTTCACTGGTCTCCTCCATCCCCCAATACTTCCCTTCACACAAAGATTTTATATGATCCAGGAAAATCTGCTTATCAGCTGCCAAAGTAGGAACTGGTGAAGCCATCATAGTCATAGCCAGCAGGGTGGCTTTGGCCCCGTGGGTCTACATATTGTGCATATGTGAGGCACAGAATGACACTTGTTCTGGGGTTAGTGCCTGAAACATAACAAGAAAGAGATACAGTAATAAGAACTCAAAATAACTGGTTCCTTGGGCCTTCCAATATGCTGTAAACCCAGGGAGTGGAAGAACTTTAGAAGAAAAAGCCAATCCTGCTCATAGCACATGCTTATTTCATAAATCCATAATTTTTTAAAATAAAATTTATTGGAGTGACTCCAGTTAATAAAATTACATAGATTTTAAGTGTATAGTTCAATAATATATCATATGTATATTGCATTGTGTGTTCACCACCCCAAGTTAAATTTTCTTCTGTCACCACATATTTGACACCCTTTGCCCTTCAAATATGATCGACTAATCCCTTCAGCTCAACTCTTACCTGAAGAATCCCATTTCAATTAGACTCTGTAGTCTATTTATCCTATACCTATACCAGTGGGATAATAAATTTCCTTGCAAATGGAATTTCAGGTTTGGGATTGACCTTCATAGTTGTTAGAGCTTGACTGAAGGTTTTGATCACAATGTGAAATGGTGATAAAAGCAAGTGTCATCTACAGCGAGATATCTGAGGGGAAAAAAAGAAGTGGGGAAAGGGCTGTTGTCTATAGTAGGCAACCAGACCTGAGATGAGCAAAATCTAGATTATGATGAGAGCATAATGAGAGTGGATGCAATTGGAATCTGACCTGTTTTGTGTCCTTTTTGGTAATATAGGACTTGCCTTCTGCCAGGGCTTGGAAAGCATTCTCTATTTCATCAATGGGCTTGATCTTCACTGACTCCTTGTCAATCAGAAATGAGGAATAGTCTTTCAGTGAGACATAGCTCTTTCTGTGAGAGAAATAAATCAGTCATTGTGCCCTTTAAACACAAAGAAGGCAGGCCCCTTTCTCATTCTATTAACTATCTCAGAGACAGAAGAAAGCCAGGTTTTCCAAGCGGCTCTTCCAAATCTGATCTCTGAGACTATGTTCTCTATTTGACCTATCTCTTCATGCCCTTGCAGCCAAATAAACAGTTTTCTAAGTTCCAGCCTCTGTTTCCATGTGGGTCTTTCAGCCTGATACATTACATAGAATTTGGGAATTTCCCATCAGCACCAATATCTATGTACTTCAAGCTAAGCTGAAGACCTCTATTTCATGTCTTCTCTGGTCTTAATTTTAGAAAGAATTAGTCCCTAACAATAATGTGATCCCTCTATGACTCTGTTCCACTCTCCTAAGCATAAAATAACCTCACCCCATGAGTTATTCATCCTCTTCTTAGCACTTTACACACATGAACAGACTCTTCTCTTGGGCGCCATTCTAAGAATTACCTAGAATCCCTATGTCAAACATAAACCACAAATTTACCAAATTGCAGAGTTTGTGGCTGAGATGGAGTTAGTGCCACAAACTTCTGAGATAATTCTAAAAGGACACCAGAAACTATCCAATTCGTTTGTGGTAATCTGTATCTTTTTGTTCCCAAGAGGAGTTAATTTCATGTCTTATGAATCATTTTACTCTCTGTGTTTTCCATTCCAAGACCCATTCCATACTATGGTCTGGCCCTTAGTCTTCCTCCTACCTTCCTGGGTCAAAGACATCAAGAAATTTCTCAAACTTGGGCTCAGATTCACCCTCCTCCACCATGAGCAAGTAGTAATTAAATCTTATAAAACAGGACTGAAAATCTTTGTGACTCAAGTGCGCTGTCAAATTCTCATCAAAGTGTCTAAAGAATAAAAACATTTATCACCTTAAATAGAGAACTAGATTATAATAGAAAAGAACAGTTCTTATTGCATCAACTGGGGCTTTATTAACATTAAATGGAGAGCTTGCCTGTGTTTCTACACTTTTTTATAACCTATTGAATGGAGAAAAAAGCATAAAGTATTGAACACAGAAGAAACATATTTTTCTAAAATCCAGAAATCTCAGACATATTATAAGCGACAATTTGAAGATAAATAACATAACTGGATCTTCATTTAAGATTCTACCAAGCCACACTGAAGGAAAAAGAGATTGTTATCTAGAGATTCACTGTGAAGGGACTGAAAAACATAGAGCCAATCAACTACAAAGTTATAGTGACTTATAGGTAGTGCTAAACTCATTTAGTGCCTCCTCACTCACACCTATGGTGTTTCTGAAAGGAAAAACATTAATTAAACTTTTAATAAAACAGAGAAAAGTAGAAGATATGCCATGTGAAATAGGTAGGCACTTAAGTGAGCATTATGCTAATTGTGTCATTTAGTTTAGAGGTTGACAAACCATGCTTCATGGGCCAAATCCAGTGTATCACTTGCCTTTGTACAATTAATGAGCTAATAATGTGTTTTACATTTTTATATGGATGAGAATAATCAAAAGAAAAATAATTCAACATAAAAATTAAATAAAATTCAAATTTAAATTTAAATACTCATAAATAAAATTTTATTGGCATGTGTCCATGCTCATTCATTTATCAATTATCAGTAGCTTCTTTCTCTCTGCAGCAGCAGAAATGAGAGTTATAACAGAGACTCTATGTATCACACAATCTAAAATATTTATTATTGGAGTCTTTACAGAAAAAGTTTGCCAATCTCTCATCTACATAACACTGCCCAAAAGATATGGAGATCTAAATCTTCTTTAATACAATTAATTTCTTTAGAAAAATGAATTCTGCTTTTTCTGTTCTATATCTTGACTATTTCTTACATTTTAGAGGACATTTTACTAAAGGGAATGCATTCTGAAGAGATTACATAAGATGGTGAAGGGACTGAGAATTGAATGATGAGTAGATTCAGGGTGATGAGAGTACTGTCTTCTATTTCATAATAGAATAAAGTGACATAGTCATTCCATGTGGCAGTCAACAGAGAGATTATTGTTTCTGAAAATGGTGAATATACTATCTCTGAAGTAGCTCTTTTATCTATCACCCCAAACTCTAGCCCTTGGAGTTAAGTTTCTAACACTTAATACCATCCACACCCTGTCCCAGCTCTGGCCACAGGTTCTCAGTACTTGGCTTGTATTTGTTGTTCCAGATTGTGTTGCATTCACATGCCCAGCTGGTAGAGCTGGTCCCGCTGCTGGGCCAGCCCAATGGTGCTGTATTTAATGTCCAGGATCAGAGCCTCTTCTAAGTTGTCTCCCAGGTCCTCAATCATGGTCAGCTGATGTTTCATCACCTGGATCTTCTTCTGCTTCCTCTGGAAAAAAAAAGAAGACAGTTATACAAGGCATTGGCTCCAAACCTAGGGATGGAAGTAAAGATAAGATAAGAAACTAATGAGTTTTGTTTTCCCCTAATTGCTCCTTTTCAGTTATTTTCAGAGATATTCCTGTTATCCCTGAAAAATGAACTCCTCAACATAACCATTTCATTTCTATATTTATCATTTATAAAGTAGTAGAAAGTTTAAGTGATATGACCCATGTCATTCTGGTAATTTGTAATATATAAATCAAAGGTTAGTAGTTATACATTATAAATAGAAAAGGGCAGAATTCCCAAGATCCATGAATCATCAACTCCCAGTGATTTTCATCCTGAATTATCTGCACTATTGATTATGGTTGAGTGCTCAGGCCTACATAAGCTCCACAGTGTTCACTCTTGGTCTTCTTTCACCAGCTTGAGATTGTCACAGAATATTCTTGTCATTTGGGAACATTATATGCCAAATTTCTGCATCTAAGTCATGTTTTCTCCACCAGGAAATATTTTTTCCTAAAAAGGAGTGTAGTGAATTGGTTCTGATGATGGAAGTTGGTAAACAAACAAACAAATAAACAAACATTAGATATTACAATATTTTGCAGCCCTGCAAATATTAGTCCTACCTGACAACATCTTATTCTTTAGTATTTTTCTCTCATTAAGAAGAAATTATGTTTAATTGATTAATTTTTTGAAAATAAGTTTAAGAAACACCACTCTAGCCCATAGTTTCACTCAATTGTTAAGAGATCATCTAGACTCAATTGTATTATCAAATAATTGTTACTATCAAATATTAACAGAAGTTTGTCAATGTTCTAGGTTGTAAGCTAGGAGCTTTTGCATTTGCTCTCTTATTTAATCAATATAATAGCACTATAATGTAGGTATTATTAACTCCATTGTATAGATAGAGAAATTGAATTTTAGAGATTTAAGCAATCTGATTTCCATGAAGTTGTGGAAAATGGTTAGAATGCAAAGTTTTGGCAGGGATGGCACCAGAGCCTTAGGACCTTGACTTTAGGCTAGGGAATTTACCTAAAACTATTTCTTTAAGAGTTTCCTTTAAGCATTTTTTCTTGTATTCCTTGTACTTCTGGATATATTCTTAGCTAATGAATAAACATTACTTTATTTGCTTCCAACTGGGATTCCAGAGTTCCTGTTTCTTTGAGCAAAGATCTAGTTAAGAACTAGAGGAAAACATTACTTATACTATCAGAGGTCAATATTTTACACAGACAGACAAACTCAAAGCCCATACTATTGCTACTTCTTCCAAGTTATATGACTTCTCTGTAATAAATTTTTATGACTTCAAATTTTCATGAAACCAAACCTTTTGTCTATTGACAAGCTTCCCAGACAGATTCTTCTCTGCCTATGGGAAGGCCTCCAGACCTCTCTTTTAGTTCTTATTTTCAAACATACACTTAACCTAATGTAGACAAGACATCTAGTGGAGTGTGGAGCCAGAATGATATGTATTAGGGTTCTCCTTCTCACTTCACATTTTTATTTAGGCACCATCAGATTGAGATGGGATGAAGATGCCACAGTGCTAAGGCCTCCTTAGCTAAATATTCCAGAATGTTGTAACATAACAAACATGATAGCATAAAATACTGATCCATCCAGAAAATAATTCCTGTACATGGAGGTCCGGAACAGGAATCAGAAAAAAAAAGGGAAATTATATGTTAACATGGATTACTTTAATGATCATTTTTCTTCAGATTTATGGAACATTTTGAATCTGTTGTAGCTAAAAACATATAAACACGTTCCATCCATTGTTCCCAAAGTCTATTCCATACTGAGAAGCTGAGTCTTTCATGCAGCTCCTTCCTACAGGATGAAGAACATAGTGTTAGGTGTTATGCTAAGTGTGGAACATATGCTGCCAGGGAAGAAGTACCAAAATAAGAGGCAGACTCTTAATGAGCTATATTTCTTCTTCCTTCTATCAGATGTATTTTAGCCATGATACGGATTTTTTTTTGTTAGTTGTCTGATTTATTCCTGTTGGTGTGTAGAAACAGTATATATCATGGGCATCACCTAAACTACCATTTTAACTCTCAAAACTTCATAATTCTGACTCATCTGCTGGATACAGTCTACCAAAGTAAGCCATTTATTCTAATGTATCACGCCTTCTAAATCTCTTCTTTTCTGGGTTGTTTACCCCAGAAGAATTGACACTGATTCTCATCACAGCTTTAGCAGTCAGGCAACATAAGAGCTTCATATTTGCTGTTCACAGTATGCTCTGCTTCCGTTTGTGTCAATAAATGCAAATGCGACCTTGAGAAAGTCAATTTATCTACTGAACTTATTTTTACACTTGGAGACGGAGGTAATAAGATCCACTCTGTACACTTTTCAAGGTTGCCCTAAAAGTTAAGTGAGGTAATGTATATAGAAGTTATTTGTAAAATGCAATATGGTATGGAAACATAAGGAACTATTATTATTTTTGGATTGTAATTATAAGCAACAGGAAAAAAAGTGAGAGTATCAAAAAGAGAATACTGAAGGGTACACAATGGAAAGCAAAAATTTCTCAATTTTACCAGGATTGATTCAGAAAGTAATAATTGATTGCGAGTATAAAACACAAATAAAATATGGTGATTTTAGGACAGCATACATACTATAGGAGTTCCTTATCCTCCCCTCATATATATATATATATATATATATATATATATATATATATATATATATATATATACATATACATATATCATCCTTATGTAGAGTAGAGTATGTGGCATAGAGATCATAAGTTTTGAGGTAGCGGAGCACATCTAATCTCCAAGATCCATTAAAGGAAGGCACTGGCATTCTGTTCAAACTCCTGGCACATCTCAAAGTTCTTGACCTGTCTTGACTCTTCCTTTTGCAGATCTTGCTCCCATTCTTAATACCCCAAATCACAGATAGTGCAGTGCACATTGAGGACTTCTCTTTGTAGCAAAATAACTGGCTTCCAGGCTCAACTGCACATCTTAACTTTCTCAAATCTAGCCTGTCTTTAAGAGGCATGTACCTATGTGCTCATAATTTTTCCAGTCCACCTCTTTTCATTTCCAAAAGGTGAATAAAGTTCATGTCACTTCACATAAGTACTTACAGATGTCTCAAAGATCAAGCCCAGGAACAAGTAATCAAATAATAAAGGCAAATACTTCCCCTTCTCAATTTTTTTCTAGGTGAAATTTTATTTAAAATCAGCCTTAAGAGGAAAGGTAGTAATCATCATCTAAAATTGGTGATTTTATGATGAAATTTTACTCTTTTAAACTTTTAAGAACTTCCCATAGCTTTATATAATGAACATAATTGTAGACAAAAATTAAATACAAACATATTAAAAAGACAATTTAGAAGAGTTTATAAAATATAGAATGCCTTGGCTAGGGAAATATATAGGTTGTAAAGATATATATAGGCCTCATGAATTTTTTATAACCCATTTTTAGAGCCACCTCCTGGAACTTATATTTGTTTTTCTAAATCATTGCTTAATACCCAGAAGTATGAAACTATCCAAACTATGGGGCATAGTGCTATACTTATAATGAAATAATTCAAAATTTTTCTTAGACTTCCAGTTTATGACTGCTTTTCTGATTAATGATTTTTTTCCTCAAAAGTTCCCCAACTTGGATAATGATCTAAATGGTTATGACCACTATAGCCAAGGTAAGTCTTTGCTGTGCCTCAAGCTACCTTGATGAGGTCAGGCAGGTGCTTCCAGGGCTGGAAGACACATTTAAGGTCTCAATCTGCTCTCTAGCTCTAGCAAAAAGTCTAAGTCTTCTTGAGCCCTGGCCAAGGAGACCAAGAAGACTTCATGGTCCTTCTGCAGCTGGCAAATCTCATTCAGTAGTCCTCAACGTTTTCACTCCAGTGGTTGAAAGCTGAAGCCTTGTGTGCAAATTTCATGAATAGTTCCTCAACCTACAGAGAAAGAAAAAGATACCTTCATCTTTCCCATTAGGAAGAGAAGAAGAAAATACTGATGAGAAGAGGTGAAAAGCCTGAGGATAAAAATAATAACTGCCTTTAAATATTTTCAGGGCCAACACTCTAACTGGGCAGAACTAAAACCAATGATATAATTAAGTGGATGGACATGTGAGTTCAAGTATTAGCCCTGATCCCAGCATTTTCTCTTTGGGTGCAACTGGTCAAGTTTTCCACCATCTACAAATGAGAAGGTCTAATGACTTCTAGAGTTATTTTAGCTCTAAGATTCCAAGAATGATGGAAGTTGTTTTCAATGATAAGATTTCATGATTTCTTATACTGAAATTCGTGTTTCAATTTTACTTGGCACATAATAAACATGTAAGAATAGGTGTTAAATAAATGAATAAATAAATGGTTAAATAAACAAATCGTTTGTTAGATAGGCAACTCTATCCTATCCTTTATCCACCTCCTCTTTCTTCTGTACTTCTGCAAACCACACCTCTCTGATATCTGTCTATACTGAGTTATTTTCCTACCTTTCTTCTAAACCCTGTTTAAGGCCTATCTCTTGCCTGAAGCCACTGCTTAAAGTATTTCCTACTCTCCAAACTGTATCCTTATTTCTGCAATATTCTCTAGAGTTATCCATATATTCTGAATGACTCTGGAATAATGAAATAATAGAAATAATGTGGATTGTTCCAAACAGTAGGTAATCAGAAATATTTTTAGATTTTAAATGTATCATGGATTTTGGGTCAGCTGACTCTACTCCCAAGGAGACTTATGTTACACAAATGAGTTTTCATCCCCAAATATAAAGATTAAAGAGGAAATAATTTGCCCACTGGAAGGGAGATTACAATGTTATGCACTATTAAATTTTCCCTGTACTCATTTCAGCAATTTATATGGTAAAATAGATCAACACAGAAAAAACTAATATGGACTCTACAAAGAAAGAACATGCAAACCATAAAGTACTTCATATTATTTTCATAATACTAAGGATCAACTAAATTTTTTACAAAGATTTTATAATCAGAAAGTAATATAATACACTCAGAATGCAAAGTATTTTATACATATGTTTTATGTACTTTTACAGTTACCCATTCATTGATTCAATTCTTAACTAAAGTTAGGTCTTATATCCTACAATAGTGTAGAAATTAACTAAGGGTTCAGACTAACTGACTTTTATTTCTATGATTGTTTTTCAATTCCCTTAACTCTCTATTTTAACTTGTTGTCTGGTAAAATGCTTGTTATGGTATAGGAATCCTCAATAATTTCACTGCTTATCCTGATTTACTTTCATTATTGATTTTTTTTAATAATCAACATCTAATACTTTAGCAACACCACTAGAAAAAAAACATTTTAATCACATATATCCATATACAACTTAGTGGTCCAAACTGCATTTTCAGATCCATTATTTCTTTTAACAGTAATAACACAGAACAGCAAGAAATGGTGGTAAAATTTCACAAATGAAGGAATCAAGGTCCAGAGATGTTAAATGACAAACATAAAGTCTCTAGGCTAGAAAAGATGAGAACACAGTTTTATTTGTTTAGTTATCCTTTTATTTGAGTTAGAAAAAAGCATAAGGATGACTTTTCTCCTGTCAGTTTTAGGTTTTCCATATAGTACGATCTTACATCCTTTTGTTTCACCTGCCTCTTACATTACATGTACTTGGCTTTCATATCAAGCCAGCTGGATAATTGACAAATAAGTCTAAAAAATGTCCTTTCAGTCTAAAAAATTGAATAACTTCTTGCTCAATAAGAATATCTTCTTGATCCTTCTCAAAGTACTCAAATGTCTATAGATTATCCAAATAAGGCTTAGTAAATATACAGATAATCAAGGCCTTATCATGGTTCATCAATTTTTTGAAATTTACCATCTGTAAAAGTAGCCGTTTATCTAGCAATTTGTCTTTGTGGGCTGTAGAGGCTTCCAGAAACTGATCCCAGTGCCTCAACAGGGTGGCATGTTGCTCCTCAATGGCTTTGGTCTGGCTGTGCTGAGAAGCCATCAGTTGGTCCTTTAGATCAGTTGTCTTTGATAGTCTCTCTTGCTGGAAATTCTGCAGACTGACATTGAGTGGTCCTGAGAAAGACCCATAGAGAAGCAGTAAATAGAGAAATAATACCTATTCCAAGAGGTTATTCACACCTGGGTTCCACCAGATTTTTAACAGAGGTAAGATAAGCGCTAGGAAAGAGAATGAGACAAAAGGAAAAGAAATATGACTTAGAGATTAAGTGAACATTCAGGATTAGAATCATGGTTAAGTTCCAGTGAACACATGTTTTATAATTAGATTTTAGGTTAGGTGGATTATTAATATTAAGGAAATATTAGAACATGATATGATATTTCAAATTTCCTAAATCAAACTAAATCCTTCATATAGCTCACATCTTTTCTTAGACACTTTCATAACACTTATTAGATTTTGAGTTCTAATTAGTAGCAGTGCACTACTAGAGATCTTGAAAGTTCACAAACCAACAAAAGACCTCTGACAGATGTTAGTTATACAATTGATATTTTTATAAAAATGTTGTTATCGGATTAGGGATGTTCCACTTCCAGCTTTAACAGTGTGGCTTGTATTTAACTTATTCTTTCTTTGAGAACAACTTAACTATTGGATAATAATACAAAAAATCAGCCATGTGAAAAAGATCACAATCAACTCAGGTAGCTATAACTCAATAGATCAAAATTCCATAGAGGAGGGAATAGTAGAAGAGTAGAAGTAATATTCTCTGTTACTTTTCCTTTTGAAGTATCAACTGTACAGGGTAAGAGGAGAAAACAGCTAATCAGAGATTTTGAAAATCTCATGGAGCTAGAGACAAAAATTGAAGTTCTGGGAAACTGAGGCACCCAGGATTTAAGAAGCCATGAAAAAGGAACTGCAGAAATGTAGGTTCAATATTCTGTTTATATTTTCCCCTCAAGGCATTTATAGATTCCTAAATTGTATAGGATATAAGTCCTAGAAGCCAAGCTGAAAACAGTAGTTATGGATCTAAAATGTTAATCAGAGTTTTCTGTAGTCACACAGGCTTTAGTTCAGTCTACATCGATTAGGAGTACCCTAGTGAAGAGATTTAGTTGAAACTCCTGAAAGGCTCCAGATATAAGAGCAAACTGGAAAAGGATAGCTTTCAAAAAAACTGAAACTATGCCTTAAATTATTTCAATCTCTGGCCAAAAAATAGGGGCTGAGTGGGGGATGGCAGATATTATATTAAAGCTTTAAGTCAAAACTCATGAATTAATTACTTTAAATGTAAATGGAATTGCTATTCCAATAAAATGATAAAATTAGATAAATGAAGCAATATTCACTATATATTATTTATTAAGACACATTTAAAATATAAAGACACTGAACTTCTATATTTATTGCAGCATTATTCATAATAGCTAAGATATGGAAACAGCCTAAGTGTCCATCAATAAATGAATAGATAAAAAAAGATGTGATACAGATACATACATACATACATACATACAAGGAAATAATCGTATTAAGCATGAAACATTCTTATTTAGCCTGAGAAAGAGGAAATCCTGCCATATTGCAACAATTTGGATGAATCTTGAGTGAATCTTAAGT
Organism: Eidolon dupreanum; assembly: GCA_028627145.1. Taxonomy (NCBI): domain Eukaryota; kingdom Metazoa; phylum Chordata; class Mammalia; order Chiroptera; family Pteropodidae; genus Eidolon; species Eidolon dupreanum. Next base: position 21,922,844 of record CM053517.1, on the reverse strand, counting down.
GAAATAAGTCAGAAAGACAAACACTATATAAAATCACTTATACGTGGAATCTAAAAGAGTAGTTACAAGAACTGGAAGCCAAGGTTGGGATACAAAGCATATGACAGAAAAATAGAATGCCAAAAGCTGGTTCTCTAATAAAAATAATGAACATCTATTGCAAGACTGATGAGAGAGAGTGGGGAGAGGGAGAGAGGAGAGAAAACTGACCAATTATCAATATCAGGAAGGAAAAAAGAAGCAATATTCCAAGTCCTATAGACAATAAGATCACAAAATTTAGGAGTGAAATAATCTTATGTGTTCAGCTTCTGTGTGATATGAGTCTTGGACTTCGCTGACTATAAACAATTATTAACAAGACAATCTTGTTCTCACCTGCTTTGTCAAGAGAGTGAGGAATGCAGCAAGGTCTGCATCATTGCCATTGGTCTTCGGGCTTGTTTCTTTTTCTGGTAAAATGCAAAGATAATTAATAGTGTGAAAAAGACAGTTGGTCCTATATCAGACTTGGTAAGGAGAAAAGGAATTTATCCTATAGGTCATAAGAGAGCCTCCTAAGTCTCAAAGTGGGTGATTCATTGGAATATAAGAACAGTGAAGACTAATTGATTGCTCTGCTAGACTTATGCAGGATAAAACTGACTGAACGAGATCTCGGACCAAAAAGACTTCTGAAAAATTGTATGTTAGACATAAATTATAAGAAAATAAATAAATTTCCTAGAATATTTTGCCATGGCCCTATCTTTATGAATATCACATGTTAAATCACCAATTTCCAAAAAGTTTCTCTGGAATAATGGTATTTAGTTGCCCTCAGCATGTTTCTGTGTGCACATGTGTGTATGTGTTTGCATATATGTGAGTGTAATTGTAATTGTGTCATGAAAATCTAGGGATGTGTGATGAAGGGAGAATTTCTTTTTGTAAGATAAGTGAGAAAGCCCCAGGAACCATTGTATAAATGGAATTTATCAACATTTCTCGAACTCAAGGACTCTGGCCTTTATACATCATACCTATTCGGGCCTCTACCACATCAGCCTTCCAGTTGAACTGCTGAAAAGTGTAATCATCTTCAAGTTGCAACTTACAAGCAGCTATTGCCTTGGCCAGAGGAAGTGTATTTTCATTCAGAGCCTCTATCTTGGCAGAAATCTCCTTGTGCTGATTTTTCTCCTGCAATGCCAGGATTAAAGGAGAAGGAGAGAGGCCAAGGCCAGAAATGTGAATTTTTTAGTACTACCGAAAAGCTCCTGTTTTTCTCAGTCTAAATATATAAACTATTCTCCAGTAGGTCTAGTGAATTTATTCTATTATTCATCTATGTCTCAGGGGGTTATTTAGATGATCTTTTCATGTTTATCCATATAAATGTAATCTTCTTAGTAAAAACATCTAGTAGATACGAAGTCATCTCTGTTTAGGGTTCTTTCTACAGCACTTAGATCATTGAGCTTTTGTAAAATCAAACATTTAAACAAAAGAGTGACTGTCAAATTACAAAGAGGTGTCCATGTAATTCTCCCTAGAAGCTTACAAAAAATTTTTTTCACATTCTTACAATACTTTTTAACCAAAGTAAGTCATTTATATGTCCTCATAAATGCTATATTATGTATAGGTTAAGAGTAAGAGTTTCAACGAAGCTTTTAAATAAATCTTCAAGGTGTACTTATAAGAACTGAAAATAAGAATTTCCGGAGAAAAGCAATCAAATAGATAATTATTTGCTAATAACAACAACAAAAATAACAAGAAAGCAGCTTAGAAGATACTATTAGAAGTTTATATATGGTTTTAGCACTGCTCTTGAGTCTATATTTGGGACAATCCTTTTGAAAATGAAAATTTGACCTGGAAGCCCTGGAGCCTCTCACCTGACTCAGGATGCCTTCTCCTTGAGCACACACATTTTGCTTTTGGGCCTTATGGACATCAAAGTTATTATCCAAAACTTCATGCTTCTTTAGCAAGCTCTGCACAAATGAATTAGTGAGAATCAAAACATCTGGACAACCTATCCCATCCACATTCTGACTTGACTCCCTTTAATGCCTTTTGCCACTGATGATTCAGCTAAATTGACAGAATGATGAGTGTCCACTTCTTCCTGCATTGCTTTACTAAATTCTTTTCCCTAAACTCATCACTTGCCAAAAAAGGGCAAACCTACTATAAAAAGAGTCCAAGGCATATAAGTGACATTGTTTCTAACTTACCATGTAACCCTAAGATTTTCTGGATTTTAGAATAAGAGTGTGGACCAAAATTAGACACAGGACTTATCCATATTGAAATTTATATAATTTTATGAAACACAGCATTTACCAGAAAAATATTAAGTATCAAGAACATTCTATACTAAGCGCTGATTCAAATGTCTTCTTTTAATTTTAAAGTTGAAAACATTGACTACTTAAGAAGAGGCTCATATTAAAGAGAAGAAAATTGATCCATTCAGTCTATTTCTCACCTGAGTAGCAGCCAATGTATTCCAGAATCCCCTCGGCCATCCATTGCTTTCTTTTCACTGATCCAAGTTTCCTCCTCCTCAGCATTCTCCATTAATTGCAAGTATTCTAGAGACTCTTCCAACCAAAGCCCTCTTTATAAGGTCAGTAAGCCCCAGTAAGGATAAGAAAAAACTAGTAAGCAGTGAGAGTAGAGCCAAATGACACAATCTCACAAGATAACCACCATTAACTGTGCCACAGAACAATCGAATATGTGCCTACTGGTCAGCTGTGTTGATTTCATCTTAAAAGGGGAGATCCTTGCTCCAGAGACTCAATTTTGTGGCATCATCTACTCTTTAGGAATTTTTGTTGGGGGAAGAAAACCATATCCAAACAAAAGGCCAAGACTTTGGAGCTTGAGAATAACAACAATGAAGCAGAGTCTCTTTCTACTTTGAGCACTGACATTCTTTTTATTCAATATAGGCACTGCAAAGTACTTTTATTCCCCAGGTGAAAATGTCTTTTTATGGCCAATGGACATGGAATTACAGGAAGATATTATTTTATTTAGCTATATGACTACTTGATTCAAAATAGCTATATGGTTATAAGGGAGAAGAAAACCATTTCTTCATTTTTCCACTACTGAGTGTTGTACACAAACCTGTGGCAAATAGCCTGATATGAAGGATAACATATGTAGGGCGATAATGATAACAGTTGCAAGTAAGTGCAGGTGTAAAGGTATATTTAGAACACAGTGGGGTAAATGGGAGTAAGTTTCAGAGAAGACTTTGCATTTGAGCACTGACTTAGAAGATAGGTAGAGATGGGTAATTGGGGAGATGTGTTGAGCAAGCATTTAGTATCTTCAACCCCAATACCAGCCAACTGCAACACAGGAAGAGAATTGGGCCTCCTATCTTCAACTCACTGAGCCTTGGCCAACTCTGAGCTTTTCCCAGTGTTGAACAAACAGAGCCAGCCATTCCTCGATCTCCCTTCTACCCACAGCAGCCTTGTCCCCCAGCCTCTCTCCCATAGCCAGCATATTCTAAAAAAATAGCCCCTCCATGTGACATTACCCCACAATATCTTTCAATTTAGAAGTAGTTCCCTGGAAATGTATCAGTTCTTCCTACCCTCCAGATCATTTCTAAACTTCATGGGACTTGAGATGCTCCCCAAAATCCTGGAAGAATGAAAAAAGCTGCAGTGAGATCTGTCATGCTAAACTTACCCAAGATTTTGGACAAATATGTTGGCATCTGTACAAGTTTACTCTCCATGATCTACCTAATGAATGATTCATGGTTACAGAGTGACCTTGCTGCCAAGTCAGACCCAGAGTTGCTTTCTTTCCATATGACTCATCTCAAGTGGTGTTTTTCCAGATGTTCCAACCTGCATCCTAATTGTCAACAAGTATGCCTTGGGCTGTTTAAGTGCTTCTTTCAGGGAAGTGCATGGGTTCCTGTGCAGAATTCTTCCTTTCCTAGAATACAAAAAGAACACTTGTGAACTCTGTGACTAACTTGATGTTATCTTGGCATGACACCTTCACATTTTGTAGTATCATCCTATTTATCTATAACACAATGGGATTATTTATTAGATTAGATTATCTCTGTCTTTCCAAGTCTCATATTCTATTATTCCTACCTGGATCGCAAGTTCATGTGTCATTAGCTCCCCCTCTAGACGTTTGTGTTTCTTCAATAAGTTCTGAACCCCCTGCAGATCCCTCCCACAGTCCTGGGAGCTCACTCATATCAACTTCTCCCTACAAACAAGGAAGAAAACAGAAAATTTAGAGTTTAGACATCTGAAGTCATTTTAGAACAGTTTTCTAAGAGTGTGTATAGCTGAGGTGAGGTAACACTCTGGTGTCAGTAATCACAAAGGTAATTAGTGCCAAAGGCTTTCAGCAAAACCTCTGACTTATGACTTAAGACAAATTAAAATAACATACTGATATCTATTAACTCACAGCTGTAATAGTCTTCTCATTAGTCATTTGCATATTCACTTGTATTATCTTTTCTTTGCTCAAGTACATACACTAACATTTTTTTTCAAAAAAGTGAAAATTATATATGTACACATAACCACAAACATACATACATATATGAGTTTCATGGCTTTTATTATTTTTGTCTATTAATATCTTTAATGAACTTAGGTAGAATGGGTTATAAAGAGCTGATATTATAGCAGTCATGGCAGTTGGATTGATTTTGTGCATGAAATGTTTGAACATCACCATGAGCACAGTAAAAAACTATATAGATAAGATATATTATCTTACTATTCCTAAAAAGGTTTCTAAAATGTCCTGCTTATTGCCCTGTGCACAATGCCTTTTTTCTACTTATTTTTTCTGATTCTTACTAGCAAGAATCAAAAGGTTTGTTAAAGAGAAACACAAGGCTGGTTAAATAGTAAATAAAGCAAATAATTTGATTTGCTAATACATTCAGAATTTTATTTTTCACAACAAAGATAATTAGTGATAAAACTATGGCAGGTAATGTGTAACATTCTCTATTCAATATACAGTTCTGTGGCATATTAAATACAAGGATACAGAAAGAATAATGATAATGATCTCATTAGCCAGGTAAGTTGTATATGCCCAGCTCTCAGATTCAGAATGAGCATTACACATCTATGAACTTTCTAAAACAAATATATATGGTTTCTTAATTTTTTTTCCCAGGATGTATGTAAACTGCTCCCTACTCCCTCCATTCTTGTCTTTCTCTTACAGAATACAATGAAGGAATGTGGGAAAAATAAAACCAGTGCTAACTTCAGGCTAAGGCAGACATGATTAATGAGTAATATTAACACAGGAACATTATATATTTAATGTTAGCATCAAATAGAAACATGTTTAGTGGATTATCTACTCTCTTAGATTGTCAATGTAATGTGAGTTGGCAGTACATACTCTATCCAGGATTCTTCATTATGTAGTTCCTGGAAGAACTGGAACAAAGCATAGGCCTCTTTCAGTTTCTCATGGTAGGCAGCTGCTAAGTTCTGGACATCTAGGTAGCACTTATTGACATTACTTATTTTCTCCACAATCTGGTCAGCATTGAAAGTCCCACTGGAGAGCAGATCAGTAGCCAACTCATTCAGGTTCCGAGTGTATGCTAGAAAGCCCAGCATGCTCAGTGAACAGTACAGTATAGATATTAAGTAGACTTGCAACTTTAACCATTACTGGTTCAGGTTCAAAGACTGGGTCAAAAGATTGTTTTTGAACTCAGTCAATTTTACATTATGTTCTTTTAATTCAGTTTGAATAAGGGCAAGTTCCGAAGACAATATGGATAGCATGACTACATTACTCAAATTGCACATTTGATCTTATGTATTCTGTTCTTCCTTCTGATGTTTCCCCCCTTTTATTTTCTTCCTCTTCCCAACTAGAAAATAAGACCTTGGTGAGTGAGCACAGTACTGAATTTGATACAGACTAATTTATTAAAATATTTATCAAGAACTACTCTTAGATTGGCTGCAGAACACACCCGGCCTCTTCTCTATTTTCATTTCAACTCTGCCCCTTCTTGTAGTCAGAAGAAATATAATCAAGTCCTGAAATAACTGAACTTAGAAAGCCTTTGACTTCTTGTTTCTTCTGTGAGTATCTCTATCTCCAAATAAAACTGATAATGTAAAATTCTCCTGTATAAAATTAACACCTGCCAGCACTTTTATCACTGCTCCTAACACAAATCTTTGCTTAATATTAGAATGCTACTTGAATTCTCCAATGAATTTCCAGAGTTTATATGTAGTTCAATTCCACTGCATATGCCTCCATCCAATTTTATTGTTTTTCTCTCTAATTCTAGAAAATAAACTTGTATTTTCTTTCAAAGACCGTATGAAATGTGCACCTTTGAATGACAGTGAGTTTATATGCATGAATCAGTTAAATAAACAAAATAACTTTTAGGATCCACTTCCTGGTGTCTTAGAATCAAGTTTAATGATCATTGGTTAACAGTGACTGTTGCAAACGTTCTGTAGCCCATGGACTTGAGCTGGTTATAAAGACTGCTGGCTGAGAACACTATGGTGAGTTCTGCAAGACTGTGTTCTCAAATGACTCCTAATATGGGAGAGAGGTAAGTCAGAAATGTTTTTATTGTGGGAATGGAAATTCCAGAAGAGTGAGATTCCAACACTACTTACCTCTCAGGCCAACATCTCAGTTTCCAATAGTTGATGCTTCTTGAGCAAGTATTCTGCAGAAGCCAAGTCCCTGGCCTGATCTTTCATGGTCAGCAGTATCTCTGCCTGAGAATAGAAGAATAAACAATAAAGCTGCCAAATGAAAACTCTTTTAAAGAAGAACAAGATTAGCAACGAAGTCTCCAAATTTTTCCCAAGAAGAGTCAAGAAGATCATTCATGCATAAATCTGATTATCTGACAAACATTTATTAAGCTCCCATGTTCCCCCCATTTCCAGATGCAATTACATCTGAGAACCAGAATTCAAAATCCTGGATGCCTGTATTGAATCTCTGTTGGTGACTAGCTACATTGAGCTTCTGCTCTTTGTCAATTGTTCTCTCAAGCAGGTAGTCCCAGTGTTTCTACAGCTCTCCCAGTTGACCCTAACCCAAAGAAATTAAGGAGTTATTATGGTCTTTGGAATCCTTGGTCCTGTAACAGCTAGAAAGGATAATATAGGGAGGCTGTGGAAGTAGGGACTAGCCAAAATTTTTCAGTACTTCTATTTAATCTGGAAAAACAATAAGAGATGTTGTTTGAAGAAGGGGTACTAAGGTGATTATAGGGACTGATGCCTAAATTCCAAAAGGCTCTTTGCAGTGGGAATAGAAAATACGAAACAATGAAATGGGAAAAAAATGGCTTAGATGATAGAGGCTCTGTTCATCCCTCTGACAATCAAATAAAAGTTGTGACAGAAACAAGGAGCAAACACAAAGGAAAACTGCCTGGGATCTAGATGAACAATCCATACAACTAGGGAGAAATCTAAGAAATCACCCTGTAATGGTAGAAGGTAGGATGTGGCAAAGACAAGAGGCTGCCCAGTCCTGAGAACTGAGTAGGACAGAAGCCATAGCAGCGGCAGTCAGAAGCTGAAGACACCTCTTACAGGGGCTGTGTCTGTAAGCGGACTCTCCTGGTGATGGACCTGTTCTCTCTGAGCATCAGCATTGGTTCACTATGCAGAGGACACCAGGAACTTACATGAGGACACCGAGTTGTCAGAGTGTGGGCTGAGGTGAGACTCGCTCTGTATAGAAGTGCTGGCACTATGCATCTTTCCTCTGTGCATAGTGGAGACCTCATCAAACTGGAAAACAGAGACCTCTCTGCCAAGAAGATTCCCTGAAACTCCACCTCCCCCAGTTTATGGCCCCACCCAAGCCACATTCAGGTGTGTCCTTGCTTAGTCAGGTACCCCTTGCTGAGCAGCACATAGACTAACACTGGTGGCAACTGACCTCAACTACTGGTGTAGCCTTTTGAGACAACTATAAGCACAGCATCTGTAAATTGCTTGCTGAATCTTAACAGGTGATCCCAGAGGAGCACAGGCTGGGGCTAAACTTGGCATTCAGCTGAACCCTTCTCAGGACTGTGTCACTGGACAACTACCACACAAAGCCACATTAATAAGACTGGGAGTCTTAAGAGCTTTGCTTAGTACATTGAAACAGACAGAGAAAGGCAGTACAAATGGGAAGACAAAGAAGCAGAAATCATATGAGAGAACAGAATAGAGATCCAGAAATAATGGAGTCAAGCAATCTAACAGATGCAAAATTCAAAACACTGGTGATAAAGATGCTCAATGAACTTATGGGAAGTGTAGATGAATTCAGTGAGAACTTTAACAAGGAGATAAAAAACATAAAAATGGAAATGGAAAGTATAAAAGGGAATCAGTCAGAAATGAAGAATATATTATCTCAGATGAAAAATATATTAAATGGAATAAACAAAATGAATAAAAAAGAGGATCAAATGACCTTTATAGAGAATGAGGAAGCCAAGGACACTCATTCAGAAGGGCAAGAAAAAAGAAGCCAAAATGATTAATAATAATAATAATAATAATAATAATAATTTAAGGAGCCTATGGGTCTCTATTAAATGTAAAAAAAAAAAAAAAGAAAGAAAAAGAAATCATTTCATAGGAGTACCAGAAGGAAAACAAGATGTTGAAGAGCTATTTGAAGAAATAATGTTGGAAAGTTTCCCTAACCTGGTGAAAGAAATAGACATGCAACCCCAGGAAGTTCAAAGAATACCAAAAAAGATGAACCCAAAGAGGTCCACACAAGACATATCATAATTCAAATGCCACAGGTTAAATATAAAGAGATAGTCTTAAAAGCAGCAAGAGAAATGCAGTTAGTTAACTACAAAGGATCACCCATAAGACTGGCAACTGATTTCTCAAAAGAAACTATGAAGAACAGAAGGGCTTGACACAAAACATTCAACATGATGAAAACCCAGGATCTAAAACCAAGAATATTTTATCCAGCAAAGCTATGATTTAGAGTTGAAGTACAGACAAAAATAAGCTGTCAACACCAAGCCAGTATTACAGAAAATGTTAGAGGGACTTCTTTAAGAAGAAATAACATGTATCAAAAACAGAAATAAAAAATGGTAGTAACTACATTTTTATCAACAATATCTCAAATGGAAAAGAATTAAATGCTCCAACCAAAGGATTGGATGAATGGATAGGAAAACAAGACCCCTACATTTTCTGCCTACAAGAGACTCATTTTAGATTAAAAGACACACACAGATTAAAATAAAGGGAATAGAAAAAGGTATTTTCTTGATGGATCTAGAGGGTATTGCACTAAATGAAATGGGTTAAATAAAAAAAGACAAAAATCTTATGATTTTATGTACACGTGGAATCTAAAGAACAAGATCAACAACAACAACAAAAGTGGAAATAAATTCATAGATACAGAGACTATTTAGAGGGATACTAGATGGGAGGAGGGTTGGGGAGATGACAAAAAAAGGCAAGGGGATTAAGAGGTACAAATAGATAGTTGTAGAATAGACATGTAGATATAGATTGTAGCATGGGAGAGATCATTGATAATGTTGTAATAAATATGCAAGGGAGAAGAGGGGTACTGGATTTAGTGGAATATGACTTTGCAAATTATGTGGTTCTCTGATCACTATGCTATACAACTGAAACTAATATATTATTGTATTCCAACTATAACTGAAAAAAACCTCATTGAATTGTACAATGTAAATACATGCAACTAATTGCCTATTATATTTCAATAAAGTCAGAAAAAAATAAAACAAGCAAGATAATGCTTAAGAATTAAATCTAAAGTTTTTCTGGAGTTCTAGGTACTAAGTGTGGTGGGATCCATAAGATATGAGCATCACTGTTTTCTTCCTTCCTTGTGCAACAATGAGAGGGAAGACTATTAACCAGGAAGAAATTCCATATCCCTATACATGGAAACATTAAAAGAGTAAAATTTTACTCTTTATTTGACTTTGTAGCCCAGAACCCATGCTGAGCAGAACCCCTATCTTCATGGTCTCTTCACTGCCATCACATGCTCTCCACTCAATCAGAGTTATCCAAGCTAATGACTCCTTCCACCTGATCAGCTTGGCCATAGACATCATTTTCAAAGGTCTGGTGCTTCAAGTATTTCCTCTGAAGGGAAAAAAGAAACTAAGATACTCTCTCATTTAGAGAAGCAAGAAAATGTAAATTCTGTTCAAAAGGAAGGGTTAATATTTCTATCATAATCAAAGTGATGATGACTTCTGAAAGACCTGCTCCACAGACTTAGTAGACACTGAGGGCAGCAGCAGTAGTCTCAGCAGTAAGGAAACACTCAGTATGGGGAGATGAACATTCATCCAACAATCTGGGTATGCCAAAGTTTTCCAAGATGTTCTATTTTGAGCTTGCCTGAATGTTGGTGGGGTCTTTGTAAGACTCATCACAGGTTGTGGGCAGCATCTCATTAATCCATTCTTCCAGGTCCTCGAGGTCATGGTAGAATTGTTTTAGGTCAGCATAGTTTCCAAGTTTTGTCTGTTCAGCAATCAGCTGTGCTTTGAGAGCCTCCCCTCTGGAGGAGGGTGTTAAATCACTCTGTGTCCTTTTTCCTTCTCCCAAATTCTAATAGCATATCCATGAATCTTCCCATTTGTCAACCTCCTTATATACTTATGTGTTATATATAACACAATTTATATATGATATCATTATATATTACATATGATATTATATATTATTTATATATTTATGTTATACATAACATAGTCTCATTATTTTTAGATGTAAAATAATGTAGTCAAGTCAGGTAATTTCTAATGTAACTTCCATGTCTTTCATTTTGTCAGTCTAGATCACAAAGTTTCCCAAAGTGTCTAGATTTGTCTTAGGCATCTAGAAATATGAAGTACTCAGAGTGTTAGTCCAATGCTCAATTCCAGAAGATAGATCACTTTGCGACATCTTCCTGTAGCTCACAAAACAATTGCTCAGGCCTGACTTGTCTAACACCCATTGGAGCTGAGCATCAATATCTTCCTTGGCGTAGTTTTCATCAGCAAAGAGACACTCAACAAAATGTTCTAGCTCAGTGATCTTTTCCTAGATAACGAAAAAAAAAAAGCCCAGATGTCTGGGTATTAGGCACTGGTGAAGTCCCAGAATTTTTCCTAGAAAAGAACAGAAGTATCATTTGCGGTCTCACAAAAGGAAAAAAAAAACCAAGGCCAAAGGGTAAATGTTTTAGAGAGAGATGGATTTTAACTCAACAAAAGGTGAAACATTAATAATGATACCGACATGGACTACTTGTATGGTATAGGATTTCTTTCTTTGACACTTCCCATGGCCATTTTAGAGGGTGATTCCCACATTACATGGGATGTTGTAATAGACAGTATATGAAATCACTTCTAATTCTAAAAGTCATGTTTTAAACAGGTGGACTTACAGTCATATGTCATATATGACTTAGGTTAGGCTAAGCTGAAGTGTCAAACTGCTTTGCCTACCTCAGAGTTTCCTGTAAGAAGCAACTGGGAATTAAAATATGTTTAAATCATAAAACCACATACATATGTAGGATTTCTGTTATTATTACTAATAGTTATTTTTAGGACTCTTATATTAGTTGTTATTACCTGGGCAGTGACTGCTTTGTCCAAATCATCATGTTTCTTTCTCTAGGCCTCCAAACTGTCTAAGGAACACTTATCATCTGACCTCAGGAAATTCTCACATGCCACCATCCAGCTCTCAGCTTGATCACAGTTCCCTTTGAACAACTATGGGGAATGAAGTTAGAAGTATATTATACAGTAGTTCTAACTTATTTGCAGTCTTGCGTTCTGCAGTTTCAGTTACCCACAGTCAACCATGGTCAGAAAAAACTCAATAGAAATTTCAAAAATAAACAATTCATAAGTTTTAAATTATGTGCTGTTCTGAGTAACATGAGGAAACCTCCCACCAGCTTGCTCTGTTATGGCTGGAGAGTAATCCATCCCTTTCTCAAGTGTATTCATGCTATTATACATTTCTCAAATCTTAGTCACTTAACTGTCTTTGTTATTAGATTGACTATCACTGTATCAAAGTCTTGTTTTCAGGTAGCCCTTATTTTATTTAATGATACTCCCAAAGAAGGTTTCTGGTCAAGATGGTGGGATAGGCAAACACAACTACCTCAAAATTACAACTAAACTACAGAGCAACTATCATTGAGAATTGCCTCACATCTAGCCAAACAGAAATCCTAAAGCTAAGAATACACACACACACACACACACACACACACACACACACACACACACACACACAACCATATCAAGACTAACAGTAGGGATAAAGATGTGAAAAGACTGGTCCCACATCCACTTGTGGCATTTAAAAATTGAGAGGAATATCTTGGCTGTGGAGGTCCACCTTGAGGAGCAATAGATTTCAAATCCACACCAGGCTTCCCAACCCAGGTTTCCAGTGCCAAGGAAAAAAGTCCTCATAACCTCTGGCTATAAAAACCAGCAGAGATTGTGGCTGAGTGAGATGTTGGGCTGAGGAAGTCACAGACATTCCTTTTTAAGGATTTTCACATGGTCTTACTGCTGATGGACTTGCTTCCTCTGAGCTCCAGCACTTGGGCAGCAGCTCAAAAGGCACCAGGACATATGGAGAGGAACTGAGTTGTCTGGTTTCAGGGCAAGGGCTGGAGGGGAAGCTTTTTCTCAGGCAGAAGTGATGCTGGAAGCCATTGTTCCTCTGTTGAACCCTCCCTAACCCAGCCTACACACACAAGGGGTCACCAGATCTGAGTCTCCATTAAACTAGCTAATCCCATTCACCTTATCCTGATGATTCCCTGAGACCTTGATCCACTCAACTTGTGGGCCCACTTAAGCTGCTTCCAATGGATTTTCCATAGGAATAGCCTGCTTTTGCTATAGACCTTGCTACAGACTTTTCTAAAATGTTTCAAATGTTCACAAACACCAAACAAGCTGTATTTGGCCTTGGTGTGCCCCTTTCCTCTTGGTAAATAGTTCCAAATCTACCACTAGTGGCAGCTGGCCTAAGTTTACAGCTTAGCCTTGCCCAAGCACCTCCAAGGCCAGCATAGGTGCCAATTATCTGAAAATCACTTTGTAGCTAATATCAACTGCTCTAAGGCAGGGCACAGGCAGTGAGTAACCTTGGCCTGCACCAGAGCTCCTCCCAAGAGCCCCCAGAACCAAAATACTTAGTGGCCAGCCACAGACCACACCAGAGCGCCACCCAGCTACCTCCACAAACAACATACCCAAAGTATAAACACAGCAAGTACCAGAGCCCTTAGCTTAGCCTAACCTAAGTCATATGTGACTAAAGTGAACTCTGTTCTGTAGGGTCAGTCCCTGCACAACAGCTCCTCCAATGTAGCCATAGACAGTTCTCAAAGCTAATTAGTTTCAGGGTCAGTTCCTCCTATTGATGTGCCAAGAGGAACCAAGACTCAATTATATTAAGAGGCCATATACAACCCACACAAAGGACACACTTGGAAGATCCAACTCAGGTAATCAGAAAAGACTGTGCCACTAAGCCCTACAAGGCATATAATACATAGGCCATTCTACTGAGACTGGGTGACATAGCAGCCTTACTAAATATACAAAAACAAACACAGGTAGGCAGCCAAAATGAGAATACAAAGAAACATGTCCCAAATGGAAGAAAGTAAGAAAACTTCAGAAAAAGAAGTAAACAAAATGGAGACAAGAAATTTACCAAGTGCAGAGTTCAAAACACAGGTTATAGGAATATACAATGATCTAAGTGAGAACTTCAACAAAGAAAGGAAACATAAACATGGAGATAGAAAACATAAAAAAGAACCAGTCAGAAGTGATGAATACAATAACTGAAATAAAGACAAAGAGAATCTTAAAGGCAGCAAGAGAAAAGCAGTTAACTACCTATAAAGGAATGCCTATAAAACTGTCAGCTGACTTCTCAAGAAAAACTGCAAGCCAGATGAGACTGGCATGGAGTATTCAAAGTGATAAAAGACAAGAACCTACAAATGAGATTACTCTACCCAGCAAAGCTATCATTTAGAATCCAAGGATGTATAAAGAGCTTTCCAGACAAGAAAAAACTAAAGGAGTTCATCACCACAAGCCTGTGTTATAGGAAATGTTTGAGGGACTTCTTTAATTAGAAGAAAAATATATGTCATATGCTAAATAAAAATGGCAGTAACTACATATCTATCATCTTGTACCTCAAATGAAAAAGATTTAAATTCTCTGATCAAAAGATAAAGTGGCTGAATTGATAAGAAAACAAGACCATTACATATGCTGCTTACAAGAAACTTACTTCAGATTAAAAGACACACAGAGAGTAAAAGTAATAGGATGGAAAAAGATATTTCATGATGGCCCTAGAGGGTAGTGTGCTGAGTGGAGTAAGTTAGATAGAGGAAGACAAATGCCATATGATTGCACATATATGTGTAATCTAAAAAACAAAATAAACAAGTAAACAGAAACAATCTCATAGATACAGAGAACATTTTAAGGGTTACCAGATGGGAAGGGTGTTGGGAGAGTCAGTGAAAATTGGGGAAGTTAGTAAGAAGCACAACTGGCAGTTAGAAAATAGTTGTGGATAGAATGTATAGCATAAAATATATACTCAATACTATTGTAATAACTATATACAATGTCAGAGGGGCACTAGATTTATTGTAATGATCAATTTGTAAGTTATATAGATGTCTAATCACTATGCTGTACACTTTAAAGTAATATAGTATTGTATGCTAAATATAACTGAAGATTTAAAAATATATATATTATTAATTAAGAAAAAAAACTATAGCTCTTGACTTCTGGTCAAGATGGTGGAGTAGGTAAATGCTGTGCTTGTTTCCCCTCACAACCAGACCAAAATTACATCTAAACTACAGAATATCCAGCATTGAGAGCTGCCTGAATCTAACTGAACAGAAGTCCTACAACTGGAAAGACAGAAGAAGCCACTTCGAGATTGATAGGAGAGATGAAGATGCAAAAGGAGCTAATCCCACACCCAGATGGGGTGGCTGAAAATTGGGAGAAAGGTCTTGGTTGAAGAGGTCCCCCTGGAGGAATGAGAAGTCATGGACCCTCAGCTGAGGGTTTCATTGCCAAGAAGAGGAATCACACAACTTCTGGCTCTGAAAACCAGCAGAGATTGTGGCTGAATGAGACAGAAGGCTGTTGGAGTCACAGACTTTCCTCTTAAAGGGCCTGAACATGGACTTATTTGCTGACAATTTCACTTGTTCTGAGCTCCAGTGCAGGGCAACGTTCAAAAGGTGCCAGGGACATATGGGGAGGAACTGAGTGGTCTAGATTCAGGGTGAGTGCTGGAAGGGCAGTTTTCACCCAGACACAGTTGCTGGAAGAAGGCATTGTTCCTTTGTGCATTCTTTCTCATCTGGCTTGCAGATTCAGGCAGGTGCCATATCTGAGTCTCCATCAACGTGGCTAACAGTGGTTGCCCCACACTTGTGATTCCCTGAGACTCTGCCTCTCCCAAGGTGCAGGCCCACCCAAGCTTCTTCCAGAGGCTTTTCCATAGAAATGGCCTGCCTTGGTTCATGCTGAAGACTTTCCTAAAATCTTTCAACTGTTTAAAAACTTTA
Organism: Eidolon dupreanum; assembly: GCA_028627145.1. Taxonomy (NCBI): domain Eukaryota; kingdom Metazoa; phylum Chordata; class Mammalia; order Chiroptera; family Pteropodidae; genus Eidolon; species Eidolon dupreanum. Next base: position 21,907,142 of record CM053517.1, on the reverse strand, counting down.
AAAAGCAGCATCTGTCCTCTGCATGCCCCTAACAGCAACTGGCCTTTGTTAGTGTCTTGGCCTTTCAAGGCACTTCCAAGCTCAATGTGGGTGGTTGACATCTGCAAATTGCTTGGTGCCTCACGTCAAGTGGCCCCTGGCAGGGCAAAGTCTGCAGCTGAACTTGGCCTATGGTGGGGCTTCTCACAAAAGCCCCAACCTGCAGGCCTGGTGGCCAGCTTTAGTCTGAGCCAGAGTACCAGGAGCACCACTCAGGGTCACATCTGAAGATAACACACCCAAAGCGTAAATAGGGCAGGCACTGGAGTCCTGCTAAAGTGAATCCTGCTCTGTAGGGTCAATCCCTGCATAATAGCTCCTCCACTGGTCATGGAGAGTCATCATGACAAATCAACTCAAGCATCGATCTCTCCCATTGATGAGTAAACATTAATTAAGACTTAACTACAACTGGAGATACACACAACCCATAGGAGACACACTTGGAACACCCGGCTCAGGTGATCAGGAGACTGTGCCACTAGAACCCACAGCACACCTACTATATAAAGCCACTCTACTAAGAGCAGGAGACAGAAAAGCCCTGCCTAATACATAAAAATGAACATGAGTAGGCAGCCCAAATGGGAAGACAAAAAAAAAAAAAAATGTCCCAAATGTAAGAACAGAATAAAGCTCCAGAAAAAGAACTAAACAAGTGAAAAGAAGTAATCTACCAGATGCAGAATTTAAAAGAATTGCTGTAAGCATGCACTACAGACTTAGAAGAGTAGATGAACCCAGTGAAAACTTTAACAAAGAGATATAAAACATAAAAAATAACCAGTCAGAAATGAAGAATCTAGTAACTGAAATGAGGAATATCTTAGGAGGAATTAACAGTAGATTAGATGAAGTGGAAAACCAAATCAGTGATTTAGAAGATAAAGTAGCCATAAATACCCATTCAGAACAGCAGAAACAACAAAAAGTAATCCAAACAAAGGAGGATAGTTTAATGGGCCATTGGGACTACATCAAGCATATCAACATTTGTATCATAGGGGTATAAGAGAAGAGAGAGAGTGAGAAACCTATTTCAAGAAATAATGACTGAAAACTTTCCTAACCTGGTGAAAGAAATAGACATATAAGCCCAGGAAGCACAGAGTCGCAGTCAAAGTGAACCCAAAAGGACCTACACCTGGCAACATCATAATTAGAATGTCAAAGGTTAAAGACAAAGAATCATAAATAAAGCAAGAGAAAAGCAGTTAGTTATCTACAAGAAAGCTCCCATAAGACTGTCAGCTGATTTCTTGACAGAAACTGTGCGGGTCAGAAGGGATTGGCAGGAAATCTTCAAAGCAGTGAAAAGCAAAGACCTACAACCAAGATTTCTCTACCCAGCAAAACTATCATTTAGACAGATAAAGAGCTTCCAATACTAAAAAAGGCTAAAGGCATTTATTATCACTAAGTCAGCATTACATGAAATGTCAGAGGGACTTCTTGAAGAAGAGGAAGAAGAAGAAGTAGAAGAAGAAGAAGGAGGAAGAGGAGGAGAAAGAGGAGGAAGAGGAGGAAGAAGAGGAGGAGTAGGAGGAGAAGGAGGAGGAGGAGGAGAAGGAGGAGGAGGAGGAGGAGGAAGACCTCTTCCCTTGAAATAACAATAAGTTGAACATCTAAAACTCAACAAACAACACCCAACCAGAACACAAGCATGTCTTAGTGAGGGATCTGTGCATAAGAGCTTCCAGAGGTCAGAAATTGAGAGTCTATGGGAAAGATTGGGAGAAAGAAGCTTTCTCTCATAGCTTGAGCTCCCTGCAGGAGGAGGGATGGGGAGAAATTACAGCTGGTTCCAGGAATGGCCCTGTCTGAAGGATCTGTGAGTACCACACAGCAGAGCCCAGGGATCAGGGCAAAAAGCCAAGTGGTAACTAACTGCAGAAGGGTAACAGCTGGGTGTTAGCTGTGGTTGTAAAGTATAAGGCTGAGATACAGAGACTAGCAGCAACTCCCACCTACAGACCCAGTGGATGTCCTCACTCCTCCCTATATTCTACAAGAATCAATACAGCAGAGCCCCTGGGGAATCTGAGCATACTGTTACTAACACTGACAGAGACTGAGTCTGAGGGTAGTGATCATGACTGAATATTTATGAGAAAAAAAAAAGACATTATTAAGTCTCATAACAAGGAGCCAAGAGGCTTAGGTGCCACCTGAAGTCAAAAGAAAAACACTTCACTAGAAACAAGCTAAAGAGACACCTCTACATAATAATTCTTCTTGCTGGAAAAAAAAAAAAAGCAGAATAAACTATTAATGCCTAGGTAGAGAAATAGACCATCAAACACCATTAACAACCAAGGTAATAAGGTAGCTCAAAATGAAAGAGAAAAATCTCTAGAAAATAAGCTTAAAGATGTAGAAAAATGTGACATAAATGACAAAGAATTAAGGATTATACTTTTGAAAAAATTCAATGAAATCCAAAATAACTCAGGTCAACAATTCCTGGAGTTGAGAAAAAAAGTTAGACCAATTAATGAGTCTATTAGCAAGGAGATAGAAACCCGAAAAAAGAACCAAACAGGATACCTGGAGACAAAGAAAACACTAAAAGAGGTGAAGAATGACACAGCAAATTAAGAAAATAAAGTTGAACAAATGGAGGAAAGGATCAATGATATAAAAATCAGAAATCTAAAAATAATTCAGAAGAAAGAAGGCAGAGACTGAAGAATAAAACAGAATGAAAGAGAAATAGAAGAAGTAGCTGACACCATCAGGAAAGGCAACATAAAAATAACAGTATTCCAGAAAGAGAAGAAATGGAGAAAGGATCAAAGGTCATACTCAGACAAAGAGTTGACGAGAATTCCCAAATCTAATGAATGAGCTGGAGCTTTGAATGCAAGAAGCTAAAAGAACACCCAATTTTCTCAACCCAAAAAGGTTTTCTCCAAGACACATTACATTAAAATGATCAAAAACCAATGACAAAGAAAAAATTCTCAAGGCAACCAGGGAAAAGAAGATGGTAACCTATAAAGAAAAACCCATTAGATTATCATTGGTCTTCTCAGCACAAAGCCGTACAAGCAAGAAAGGAATGGAACCAAACATTCAAACTATTAAATGAAAGGAACTACTATCCAAGAATAATGTATCCAGTAGAGCTCTCCTTTAAGTACACAGGAGAAATAAAGACTTTTACAGACATACAAAAGTTGAGAGAATATACCACTATGAAACCTGCATTACAGAAAGGATATATGATGTGGTGTGTGTATATATATATATATATATATATATATATATATATATATATATATCCTTTACATAGTCATAATGGTAACCATATACCAAAGATTCAGAACTGAAGTATATAACATAAAACAAGAAGGACCAGAGGGAAAAGCCACAAAACCCAACCAGTAATAAAGAAAACAAAAACACAAAGACAAGGAAGCAATAAAAACACCAAGCTAACAGAAAGCAAAAGATAAAATGGCAATAGGAAAACCTCATATTTCAATAATCATGCTAAATGTAAATGGACTGAACTCACCAACAAAAAGGCACAGAGTTGCATATTAGATGAAAAAACAAAACACAGCCATATGCTACCTCCAAGAGACACATCTCAGTTCCACAGACAAATATACTCACCGTGAAAGAGTGGAAAATTATATTTCGAGTAAATGACATTCAGAGAAAAGGGGGAGTAGCAGCACTAGTATCAGATGAAATAGACTTCAAAATAAAAAAAAAAGATAAAGAAAGATACTGAGGGACATTTCATAATGATAAAGGGAATCATGCACCAAGAAGACATAACGCTTATTAATATCTATGCTCCCAATCAGGGAGCCACAAAATATATAAAGAAATTACTAAGAGAACTAAAGGAGAAACAGATCAAAATACTATTGTAGTAAGGGACCTAAATATTCTGCTGTCGGATATGGACAGATCATCAAACAGAAAATTAATAAGGGAATACCATCCTTAAATGACACATTAGACCAACTGGACATAATTGATATTTACAGAGTCTTTTATCTCCAAACAGCTGCTTATACATTCTTCTCTAGTGCACATGGAACATTTTCAAGGATTGACCACATACTGAGACACAGAGATAGTCTCAAAAAATACAACAACATCTTAAAAAGATTATGCTCAATAATCAATTGAGGTTCATCCCAGGGGCACAGGGATGGTTTAACATATGCAAATCGATTAATGTGATATACCACATAAACAAAATAAAAAAGAATCATATGATCAAATCAATAAATGCAGAAAAAGTCTTTGACAATATACAGCATCTATTTACAGTTGAAACACTTAAAAATAAATATAGAAGGAAAATATCTTAATATAATAAAGGCCATATTAGATAAACCCTCAGCTAACATGATACTTAATGGTGAAAAACTAAAAACCTTCCCTCTAAGATCAGGAGCAAGGAAAGGCTGTCCAATTATCACCACTGTTATCCAATATAACATTGGAGGTCCTAGCAAGTGCAATCATGCAAGAGAAAGATATAAAAGGTGTCCAAATAGGAAACAAAGCCAAACTGTCACTATTTGCAGATGACATGATTCTCTATATAGAAAACCCTAAAGACTTCATGAGAACACTACTAGAAAAATAAGCAGATACAGTAAAGTTTCAGGATACCAAATCAATGTTCAAAAATCCATAGCATTCCTATACTATAATGATGAATTTTCAGAAAAAGAAATGAAAAAAAATTCCTTTTTCAATTGAAACAAAAATAATAAAATTTCTAGGAATAAACCTAATGAAACACATGAAGGATGTATATAATAAAAAACTAAAATCCAGTTAAGAGAATTTGAAGAAAATACAAAAATATGGAAAGATTTCCTTGTTCCTGGATTGGAACTACCAATATAGTTAAAACTAACTTATTACCTAAAGCATTACATAAATTTAATGCAATCTTCATGAAAAGTACATCAGCATTTTTTAAGAAAATAGAATTAAAAATCATTAAATTTATATGAAAGCACAAAGGACCCCAAATTGCAAAGCCATCCTGAGAAAAATGAATAAGCTGGAGGTATCACTCTGCCTGACTTTAAATTTCACTACAAAGTGATAGTAATCAAAATGGCATGGTATTAGTAGAAAAAGAGATACACAGACCAGTGGAACAAAATTGAGAGTCCAGAAGTAAACTCATATTTATATAGGCAAATAATTTTTGACAAAGTAGCCAAAACATACAATGGAGAAAGAAAAACCTCTTCAATAAATGGTGCTGGGAATACTTGAAAGCCACCTGCAAAAGAATGAAACTAGACTGTTGTCTATCACCATACACCAAAATTAACTCAAAATGCATTAAGGACCTGAATATTAGACCTAAAACAATCAATTGCATAGAAAACAAAGGAACTAAACTCAAGGACCTTGGATTTAAAAAAACATTTTATAAATTTGACCTCAAAGGTAAGGGAAATAAAAGCAAAAATAAATGAATGCAACTATACCAAACTAAAATTTTTGTACAGCAAAAGAAACCATTAATAAGGCAAAGAGATAACAATCCAAATAGGAAAATACATTTGTAAGAAATGCCTCTTATAAGGGTCTAATATCCAAAATATACAAAGAACTCATAGAACTAAATAACAAGAAAAAAACAAACAACCCAATTAGAAAATGGGTAGAGTACCTGAACAGTCACTTCTTCCAAGAAGACATACAAATTGCCAAAAATCATAGAAATGATGCTCCACTTCACTAGAGATTAGAAAAATGCAAATCAAAACAACAATAAGCTATCATCTTGCACCTGTTAGAATGGCTATTATCAGCAGGACAAGTAATAGCAAGTATTAGAGAAGATGTGGGAAAAAAGGAATCCTCATACACTGTTGGTGGGACTGTAAATTGGTACAACTACTATGAAAAATGGTATGGAGGTTTCTCAAAAAAACTAGTTGTTATTGAAATATCTTACTGTGACTAATTTATAAAGTATACTGTACAATGACTATATATGTATAGGAAAAAACCAGTATATATAGAGTTTGGTACTACCTGTGGTTATAGGCATTCACGAGGCTCTTGAAACATATCTCTCATAAAGAAGTAGGGGATGACTATATGGACTTTTACACTTCCCTGAAAACACATTTTATGTTTTTATATAAGCTTTTATCCATTCCTGGTGTGCTATTTCCCATATCCTACACCTGATGAGTACTGGCTGGTTATTTCTTTAAGATCCATAGGTCCAAATCTGAATCAGGTCTAGAGGGCCCTCTTCCCTATCTCTACGGACCTATATTATTTTCCTTTTTTCATCGGATTTTATCAGAGCCTATCTCTTCCAGTAAGTTTTCTTGATTTATCTTCTAATATTATAGTTCTTTTATCTGCATTTTCTTTGTATTCATGTATTTGAGCACTGAGTTTCTTGTGTCTGTAAGACTGGGGAGAGGTGAGTATGTGTTACAATTTAAAGACTTTAGATCAGTTCAAATGAAAGAACTATTAGAACTATTATCTTTGATCTTTTCTATAGCCAGCTCTATACTTTCATTACCTTCTGCATGTCCTAGCTGATCTGTGAAATATAAAGTTGACTATATTTAAGTGAAATAATGACTCCTAAAGCTCAATCTGGTAGTGAAGAGAAAAAGAACCTTAGTTACTTGCTGTATCTGAGCTCCTTCTGGTGTGAAAAGCTCTTCAAACAAAAGATCATCAGCTATGTTGTTGATATCTGTCAGGTGAGGCTCACTGGTTTCTAAATCCTAGGTGAGAAAATTTTCCCAAAGCTGTGTAAATCCCCTTTTTGAAAATCTTTCTCTGCCTTAACTTGGCTAAGTATTAAAACATATTTCTAACCTTCTCTTCAATGCACAACGAGCTGCCTTCCTCCTCCTGTCACTAAAACAAATACCTTTAATATCCCTGACACCATGACTGTCAAAAACTTGGCAAGAGAGCTAGTGTGTATCTAAAACATGGAATACAACTATTTCCCTAGATTTTATATATACATATATATGTATGTGTGTATATATACATATATATGTATATATATACACATATATATGTCTGTTTATATATATTTCCCTGTTATTACCTTTTGTCAGTTTTTCTTTGTTATTTCTTTCCTTAAATTTTAAGTTACTTACATACTGGCATATTAGCCCTTTATCTGTATATGTCTTGTAAATACTTCCTCCCATTGTGTTGATCGTTTCATGACTTTGTTTATGGTGATATTTGTCATGCAAAAGCACAGTTTTTCTCATTGTCGTTATTTTAATTAAAATTATCAATCTTTTCTTTTAGTGCATTTAGTAAATCTGAATTTTAATTCATAGTTAGAAATCCTTTCCCTACAAGACATTTAAAACATAGCATAAAACTTCTATTATTAGAACAGTGTAGTGCTAACACATGGATAGGCAAGTCTTTCATAGTCTATCGTGTCTATCAGAAAAAAAAGAAATAATTTTAAACTCATATGGAACTTTATTATATGATAAAGGTAACAACTCAAATCACTAGGTCAAAAAAATGGACTTTTTACTAAAGGATGCTGGAACAATTGCTTAGCCATTTGGGAAAAAAGTAAGATTGAGCTATACTTCACATCATATTTAATAATAAATGTTAAATGATCCGGCTCTACATGTCAACCAAATCTATATAACTATCGGGAGAAGACCAAGTAAATTTATCTTTTCTAGATTTTTAAAAAATGATTTTCTTAAATTAAATAACATTAACAAAGGAATCTATATTTGAAACATATAATACTCTTTCTACTGATACAAACTTTTCCACCTTTACAGAATTTTTTTGACTGATTTGCAATCCGCTTATACTAATGTATGTTATAAGAAACAACTTTAGGAAGGTCATCACAATGTCTAAAGTGACAATATTGTTCATTAGATTATACAATAACCTTTCAATAAGTTTTTCAATGAAAATGTTATTCATGGTGTTATTTTATAGTTTTACTCTTGGTTCCCTTTCTTTTACTTTTCTCTTTATATATTCCTAAAAAAATATAATATAATCTATCATTTATTTATCTATCTATCTATCTAATCACTTTGAATTCCATATGGAAACTATTATAAGAAAAAAAAGGGGAGTTTATGCTCACTGCTAATTAAAATATTAAAATGAGTATGAGAGAATAAAGGAGAATGGAAAGGTTTTATGTAGACTGAAACTTAGAAACTGTCTAGCTGTAAAGTTAGGTTCTTCCCATCTTCTCACCCAACATCTGCCCCATAATTTAACTTTACACAGAGTCCCAAACACCACATCTCAACCTAGGCATCAGAAACACAGTACAATTTAGTGCAAGTTTTGAAGAATTCAGGCATATCAGCACTCCCTGCAGGACTTGGAGGTAGCAGAAACTACAGGCTGCAAAGTTAGGGTAACTAATTTCCTATGAATTTTCCTTGTACCTACAATGCCCAGAGAAAGATGTAAAATTTGGAACTCTTGGTGACCATGGGGTGGTCATTTAGCAAAAGTGAAATTAAAGACTTACCTAAGAGATATGAGATAAAAGGAAACAATTATAACCCTCAAAAAACTGTCTGAAGAAAGTTGTCCCTCTTTCTCACCATTTGGAACTCATCAAACTTTTATTGCAGCTCCCAAATATCATCTAGATCTAACCCAGTGTTTTCCGCTTTTTTATCTCAGATCCAGTCCAGCATATCTTCTGCCTCATAGGCCAGCAAAAACTCATTGTAACATTGCAATAGGTAACACCTACATTCTTCTGCTTGATCAAGAAGGGAGTGGTACCTATGCGGATAAATGAAGAGAATGGGAAATGTGGAATAATAGATGGAGAAAACAAAGAAGAGGTAGAGTGAGAAAGGGAGAGAATGAAAGAGACAAAAAAAAAGATAGAGAGAAATCAAAAGAACAGCAAAGGCGAGGAGGAAATAAAGATAGAAGGGAAATAGCATTGAGAGCAGAGAGACAAACGCATAATTTTCCATTTAAAAATAATAAAAATGTCAATGTTCCAATAGTGTGACTGGCAACATCCTGCAAATTTCCTACAGACATTTTGGCATGCCTGCTGACAACTGTATATGAAGCAGCCTACCATAGTAAACAAAATTCATATGAAAGTCAGAATACCTTTAGAGAACCTTGAAAAAATTTGAGAGAGAGAGTCAGAAGACATGACTTTATTAAGTATCTAACCTTGGGTGATTGACTTAATGGTACTGGGCCTCCCTTTCCTTATATAAAAACTAAAATATTTAAAGGACCCTAAGTTTACTTTAGGCTCTTAAAATCTGTGAATTTTCAAAGCATCCTTAAACTAACAGAAGCAGTCATGAGAATTGACTTTGGCTAATAGGAAATGTTTGACCAAACACCTGTCCACTTCTCTAGGCTCCAGAACTTACTGGTTCTTAGTCTGTTCCTGGTGCTCAGTGATGTTGACTGATTCTTCTTGCTGCTGCTGTGGAAGCATGGGAAACTCATCATGGGCCAGTTTCTTGATGTAGACAGGCATAAAACCCTGATGATCATCAGCTTCTACCTTCTACCAGTCCTGAAGGGAGAACAAATCCCAACTCTTTCTTCAGTTCTTAGAAAAAACACATATAAGAGAGGCTTTAACTCTCCTAAGTCTCTAAGCACAGGCACAAGATGATAGTTAAAAAGCAGAATAAATTTCCAGAAAAAGAACTAAACAAAATGGAGACAGAGTTCAAAATGGATACAGAGTTCAAAACACTGGTTATAAAGAGGCTCATTGATGTCAGTGAGAACTTCAAGAAAGAGATAAAAAAATACAAATGGAGATAAAAACTATTTAAAAAAACAGAAATGAATAATACTAATTGAAATGAAAATATGTTAGAGGAATCAAAAGTAGATTAAATAAAGCAGAGGATCAAATTGAATCAGGTATTTGGAAGATAAAGTGGCAGAAAACATTCAATTAAAATAGCAAAATTAAAAAAAAGAATAAAAAAAAAAGGAAAGTTTAAAAGGCCTCTGGGACAACATCAAGTGTAACAACCTTCACATTATTGGTGAACCAGAAGGAGAAAAGAAATAAATCACAGGATTGTAAACCTATTTCAAGAAATAATGATGGAAAACTTTCCTAACCTGGTGAAGAAAATAGTCATAAAAACCCAGGAAGTACAGAGAGTTGCAAAAAAATTAACCCAGGCCGCCACCAAGACACACCAAAGACAAGCATTTTAACAGCAGCAAGAGAAAAGCAGTTAGTTACCTACAAGGGAGGTCCCATAAAACTGTCAGCTAACTTAACAACAGAAATTTTCAGGCCAGAGAGATTAGCACAAAATATTCAGAGTGATGAAAAGCAAGAACCAACAACCAAGATTACTCTTCCCAATAAAGTTATCATTTAGAAATGAAGGACAGATAAAGAGCTTCCCAGATAAGACAAAGCTAAAGAAGTTTATTACCACCAAACTAGTATAACAAAAAATGTTAAAGAGATTTCTAGAAGAAGAGGAAGGAGGAGCAGGTGAAAAAGAAGGAGGAAGAAGAGGAGGAGGAATAGAAGGAGGAGGTAGAATAGGAAGAGGAGGAGGAGGAGCAAAGTGTCCTATGGAGTAGTTATAAAAAAGGTGAGTGTCACCCTCATTAATGTTTACTACAATTCAATTCTTTTGAAGACTGGGGAGAGAAAAAGAGAGGCATGAGGATGATACTGCATATACTCAGTGTGACATTTTACCTAAATTCTGGGGAATTGGAATGTCATAGGTGAGATTAAGCATTAATACAAATGCTAAGTGTGGATAGGGGGCATATATCTGGTCATGTAGGTGTGTCTGTAGGGGATTTAATTGGGTGTTACATTCTATGTTATACAGACATAAAAACAAAATATCTATGAGGAGGTACTGCTCGGAATTCCAGAGAATTGTGACACCTGAGAAAAGGGAAAGAAATGAGGTATGTCCTATGATAGCCACAGTTTATGCCTGGCGCAGTTTCTAGGCTGTAGTGCTAAGAACTGCAGGACTAGCAGTCACACTGAGGTTAGAGATGGATATCAGGGTTGAGGGAAGACAATATATCAACAGTTTGTGGAACAGAATACTGAAGAGAAAGGTGCTACACAGAGATAGAGCTTTGAAGCTATGCAGAAAGTTCCCCTAGAGTAATGGACTAATTACTCTTAAATTTTTTCTCCCAGAATACCTTTATAATCTTAGAAGTTATTGGGAACCCCTTTAAGCTTTGCTTATATGGTGATATCTATGGATAGTTATCATATTGAAATCAAAACAGAAAAAAATTGAAAGAATATACATGTATATATTTTATAACCATTAGAGCAATGGCCTTATCACATATCATGTAGACTGCAGAAAACTTTGCTGTACACTTATAAATGAGTGAGTGTGAAAAAGGCAAATTACATCTTAATAGCATTATGAAAACTAGAAAACAAATTAAAGAATCATATTGCAGAGAAACATGGCGGAGTGAGAGACATGCCAGATTTCTTCCTTTGAAACAGCAATAAGCTTAACATCTAAAACTCAACAACAACAACGACAACAACAATAACAACAAACACCCAAACTGCACACCAGCACATCTGAACATGGGATCTGTGCATAAGAGCTAGCACAGATCAGAACCCCAGGTGTCAGGCAGTAGACTGGGAGATATAAAGAAGCTGACTCTCGCAGCCAATGGAGCTCTCTGTAGAAGGAGGGGTAGGGGAGAAGGAGCAACCAGTTCCCTGAACAGCCTTGCTTGAGAAAGCTGTGAGCTCCCCGTGAGCTGAGGCAGGGCCCAGTCATCAGAGAAGAAGGCAGAGAAATGGGACAGCAGAAAACCACAGTTGATTTTTACCAGCTGTGCTTGCAAAATCAAGGCTGAACTGCAGCCCCCAAACCCCAACCCAGAGGGTCCCTTTCCCCATATCCTCCTAGACCTAACACCCTGGAACCCCAGGGGAATCTGAGCTAATGCTGCCGAATTCTGTAAAACATTCTAAGAAGATATAATACCTATTCTCCTCAAACTCTTCCAAAAAATCAAAGAGGAGGAATCCTTCCCAACTCATTTTATGAGGCCAATATTACTCTAAAACCCAAACCTGGTAAGATAACACAAAAAAAGAAAACTATAGACCAATATCTCTCATGAACACAAATGCAAAAATCCTAGATAACATACTAGCAAATTGAATACAACACATTAAAAAGATTATACACTACGATCAAGTGGGCTTCACCCCAGGGGCACAGGGATGGTTCAATATACACAAATCGATTAATGTGATACACTACATAAATTAATTAAAAAAGAACCATATGATTATATTAATAAATGCAGAAAAACCATTCAACGAGATACAACACCTACTAATGGTTAAAACACTTAACAAAATCAGTATGGAAGGAAAGTACCTTAGCATAATAAAGGCCATATGTGACAAACCCTCAGCTAAAGTCATACTTAATGGCGAAAACTGAAAGCCTTCCATCTAAGATCAGGAACAAGGCAAGGCTGTCCTCTTTCACCACTGTTATTTAATATAGTATTAGAAGGCCTAGCTAGAGCAATCAGGCAAAAAAAGAAATAAAAGACATCCAAATAGAGAATGAAGAAGTCAAATGTCACTTTTTGCAGGTGACGTGATTTTCTACATAGCCTACTTAAAATTTATCTAAAATAATAAACCAATACAATATAGTTTCAGAATACAAAATCAATGTTCAAAAATCCATAGTGATCCTATACTCTAACAATAAATTTTCAGAAAAAAAAAAAACCTTTGCAATTGTGACAAAAAGAATAAAATACCTAAAAATAAACTTAATGAAGTATGTGAAAAAAACTATACACTGAAACTGTCATTATTAAAATAAATTTAAAAAAGACACAAAGAAGTGGAAAGATATTTTGTGTTCATAGATTGGAAGTATCAGTATAGTTAAAATGGCATATTACCTAAAGCATTATGTAGATTTAATTGAATCCCAATTAAAATTTCAATGGAATTTTTTAAAGAAATAAAAGAAAAATCTTCAGATCTGTATGAAAGCACAAAAGACCCCAAGTAGCCAAAGCAATCCTGAGGAAAAAAACAAGGCCAGAGGTTTCACTCTGTCTGAGTTATACTACAAAGTGACGATAATATAGAAACATGGTATTGACAGAAAAACAGACATACAAATCAATGAAACAGAAATGAAAGTCTAGAAATAAACCCAAATATATAGGCAAATTATTTTCAACAAAGAAGCCAAAACATACAATAGAGAAAGCCTCTTCAATAATTGTTAAGAAAATTGGAAAGTTACATGCAAAAAAAATAAAATGAGACTGCTGTCTATCATCATACCCTAAAATGTACTCAAAATGCATCAAGGACCTGAATATAAGACTGGAAACAATAAATTTCATTAGAAGAAAACTTAAGTACCAAACTCATGGACCTTGGACTTAGAGAGGATTTTATAAACTTGACTTCAAAAGCAAGGGAAGTAAAAGCAAAAATAATGAATGGGACTATATCAAACTGAAAAGCTTCTGCACAGCAAATGAAATCATCAATAAGACAAAAAGACAACCATCTGAATGGGAGAATATAACTGTCAACATATCTGACAAAGGCCTAATATCCAAAATATATAAAGGACTCATACAACTTGACGACAACAACAACAACAACAACAACAACAACAACAACAACAACAAATGATCTACTTAAGAAATAGGCAAAGGGCCTGAACAGACAATTCTCCTATGAAGACATACAAGTGGTCCGCAGACATATGAAAAGATGCTCAATTTCACTACTTATTAGGGAAATGAAAATCAAAAGCACAGTGAGATACCACTCACATAGAATGGTTATCATCAAAAGTACAAGTAATAACAAGTGTTGGTGAGGTTGTGGGGAAAAGGACACCTCAAACATTGCTGATGGGAGTGCAAATTGGTACAACCACTGTAGAGAACAGTATGATGATTTCTCAAATACTAAAAATAAAATTACCATATGACCCAGCCATCCCTCTTCTGGGCATTAAGGTCACCCCCCCTCCCCACAAAATGAAAATATTTATCTGCGAAGATATATAAACTCTAATGTTCAATGAAGCATTATTCACAGTGGCTAAGACATGAAAGCAACCAAAGTGTCCTTCAAAAGATGATTGGATAAAAAAAAATTGGTACATATATACACTGAATTAATACTCAGCTATAAGAAAATTTGAAATACTTCCCTTTGCAGTAACATGGATGGATCTTGATATTTTCATGCTAAGCAAAATAAACCAGACAGAAAAAGTTGAAATACATGATTTTACTTATATGTGGGATATAAAACTGAAAACAACAAGTAAACATGACAAACAGAGACTCATGGACATAGACAGTGGATTAGTGGTTACCAGAGGGGAGAGAAAAGGCTGAGGTAAGTAAGGATAAAAGTGGTCAAATATATGGTTACAGAAGGAAATTAGGGGGAAAAAGGGAGCCCCTGACAATATAGACAAAAACTCTTAGTACCTCAAACACTAATCATGGCTGCTCATCCAATGACCTTGGCAATAACTAACATTAGAGCAAGTAGCAAAAATCTGAGCACTCTAGCTCTTCCCAGAGGCCTTAATTTCATGGCCCTGTTCATTTCTGGGTTTAGAAGGTAAAACTTTAACTATGAATTAAAAAAAAAAAACTTCTTATGGAAGATTGGAAACATTTTCATTAGTGTAGGGGAGAAAGCTGAGTGTTATTATATCCCAGATCTCTCAAACAATCTGTAGACCTTGGAGTACTCCTTATGACTCAGCTTTCTTAGGCTGCACTATCCAAGGTAGGTGGAAATTGTTGAAAATTCAGTCTCTTGGATCCAGGCCTCCTCATTCTCTGTATCTCTGCAAATCTGCTGCAGGTAGAGAAGGTCAACGAGCTTCTTCTTTCGGGTAGCCAGTGGCTCTTTCAGGGCTTCAAAATGAGGCACTAAGTTCTCTTGCCTTGTCCGTATATCCCCAGCATCAGGATAGTCTGTTTCTTCAAAATATGTTGCCAGGTCTGTGAGGGTGTCTACCTGATCCTGAGGGAGAAATCAAATGGGTGTTTGGTGTGAGTAGACCATGGAGAGAATTAGTTCCCACATTCACTGTGTTAGGAAATCGAATCAAATCAATGATATGGAGTGGACAAGTTGCCTCATTAAAGATCATTTCATCAAGCTAAGAGAAATATTTATAGAAAAATAGTTTTTAAGTCATATTTCAGAAATGACAACCTGCTTATAGAGTGTGCAAGGAAATCAGAGAAACCAGAACTACAGCCATGGGGTTCTGACAAGAGACACCAGGTAACAAGGAGAATGGCTGGATTAGAGGTAATATTGGGAAGAAGTTTTTCACCAGCTAAAATTTTTGAATTTTTACCTTTATTTTCTCGATCTTCTTCTCTTTTAATAATAATTACTTATTATTATGAGTTTACTTAAAGCATACGCAGGTGTTTTGGCCTACAACTGGTCAAAGAGCTAGCAACAAGCCTGACGAGATTTCAAGAGGCTGTGCTTCCTGATTAGATTCTATATATCAGCTAGGCTTTTCCCATAATCCTCAGAGGTAGCCTGCGTCCCCATCTTCCCTAGCCAGCACTTCAAATCTTCTGCATTATTTTCAAATTGCAGCTGCTACTTAGCTTCATACAACTGGGACCCTAGGAGTAGACATTAAATATAAGATGGGTACTGTAAACACTCCTCATTATACAGTAACATACCTTTCATCAACTTAACGATAAATATAATAATTTGATAATCCAGTGGGGAAAATATAACTCTAATATGTGTGATTATATAAGAAATCATCTTAAATTTGTAGATTTTGATGGTATTTGTTTTTGAATATAGTATGATTCTCAAAACAAATATAAACAATAAGTTCATTCCCTAGTGAATGTGTTAGATTATAAACAGCTTGGGTATTTTCATATGTGATTTCTTGCACTCTATTAAGAGCCCTTTTTCAAAGACATTCAAATCCAAACACCTCACTTTCTAAGAGAAGTATAAAACTTGAGGTTGGCTCAGTTTGAAATTTTGAAGTGTGTTTTTATAAACGTCTTTCTTAGAACTTTGCTAGACCCCCTCTTAGTGCCTGGCCTTCATCACAAGACATGCCTCAGAATTTTATTTTCTCATACCAACTTTATTCTATGACTTTATAGCAATTATTTTTATTATTTCTGCAAAGCAATAACTGTATCTCCTAACAGTAGGGAGTACTAGTGATTTCTTATTGTTACAGTCAAGTTGGATTTTTTTCCCTAAACCAAAAATTCAAAATGATGTCTAATAAAATCAGTATCTCTTCTATAACCAGGGCAGAATTATATCTACAGATAATGTTTATCATCCGTAAGAGAATATTGGGAAAATATTAACAAAAGAACTTCATTATTTGTGTGAATAATGGTAATTGATTGTCTACAGTAAGAGGTGAGCTTAAATGTGTGTAGACATTCAAGTAGATACATAGAACATTTTTAAAAAGCTACAGCAGGGCCTGAAAACTTTAAAATAGGTGAAAAAAGCAACGTCATTAAGTCCTATTTATATTATAATGTTCCTAAAATATTATAGGAACATTACATGTGGTACTGACAGTCATTTAATGTTCAATTTACTAACCTGGGTTATAGTATCTTGTCATGTCTAGAGAACCAAAATATGTAAAACTGAATTTAAGGACAATAGTTTAAGGTGCATAGATAATATAGAATTCATGGTTCCTAAAGTTTTTTCAAAAAAATTTAAAAATGGAAAAAATTGAAAAAAAGTAGTTTTAGTTTTAAAAATCTACATACATGAAGAAAACATAAAATTTTATAAATATATGGTGTGATGAATTTAAAACTTCTTGACCAATAAAGAAAAAAACAGAGAAGAAAATGAATAGCATCTCTTCTCATGGAGGTCACCAGGTAAATTCAAGGTGATAAAGAAGAAAATGTTAGGTTTCAGAATTTAGGTATTAGCCTTTCAATAAAACCTCTTTTTCTAACCTTTCTGTGCTGTAGACTCCAGCAATTCCTTCCAGAGGCTCACAACTTCACGAACACAGCAGTCACACTGTCAGAGGTATAGTGACCTCCCTCAGTCATCTCCTGGCCAGTTTTCTCTAGGTTATTGACTAGGATCTTACTAGCTGCCAATTCTTGTTCAAATACTTGCTGCTTTTGAACCCAGCTTTTCAAGTTCTGTGTATCCTGACACAAAATGAAAAAATAAAAGGAAACCATTATTTGAAGAATGAGGAGCAAACATGTTGAGGACAAGGGCTACTTCTCACTATAAATTTAAGTGCAATAAAAAGATAGAAGGGAGAAACTGTCCTTTTCCAAGTACAGAGCCAGAGAATGCTTAGGAGACCCAGTCCCCCAACCCTCTTATACACGGAATATAAAGAATGAAATAAAATGAAGATCATTCGAATATGACACTCCATGAAAAAAATAGCAATTGGAGCTGTCATGAAGGATGAAAACTATTTTTTATTTCTGTCCTAGTATGTGTACCATCCATCCTTTTGTATTATATAAAAAAGATCTGTTTACCCTAAATTCAGTGGAACCATAACTCCTCTAAAGAATACAAGCATGTGATGCTGAGTTTTATAGAATAATAGTTACATATGATGTGGTAGTTCTCATAGATCTATAAAGATATAAGAGCAAAAGGATCAGAGGTATACATTTAAGACTAAATGATAATTCAGGAATTTCCCAAAAATAACAAACTAAAACAGAAGAGAGAAAAAATTTAAACCCAGGCTCACTTTCTCCAGAATCCATGCCTCTAACTTTTACATTAAACTACCTTGTAAATAATGGGATAACTTAAGACAATTGACTTCACAATTCATATCCGTGGTTTTCTCATCTATAAAATTAGGAGCTCTTCCCTTCTAGCTATAAACTGTGTAAGTCTGTATTATACCAATACAGGTTACTTTTGAGTTCCAAGTAACTTTCAGTAAATTTGAATATACATTAGGATTAGACACAATGTGTTTCTACTACAATGGTGCACAGTGGAGCAGAATAGGTGATAAAGAGACAAGAAGCAACTAAATAAAGAGCAGTCCCTCCCTTACCTCATTTGATTAAGCACCATTGGAAATTGTGTCAGAGAAAAGGGGTGCTGGGGAACAGACTATAGGAAAACAAACTTCTTAGCTTTTAATTAAATATATAGCCTTTGGGTATTCCTTGTCCTTGTCTGATACTCTGTCTCCTCATCTATGCAATGAAGCTTATCAGCTATGGTCCCTAGAGCTCCAAGACTCTAGCTCCATGAAACTAAGTCCTGATGAATATGACCTAGAGTGGAAAATCCTGCCTACCTTGTAATCTTCATCATCTGCAAACTTTTACTTATTGTTGATCCAGTTCTTCAGGTCTTCTGAGTCCCGATGCCCTTCCACGTAGAGCATCTTGCCTGGCCAATAGCTGCCAAACCATGAGCAAACTCATTGTCAGCAAAACTCAGTGTGGACACATGAGAGTTACTGTCCATATTGGTCACCACACCCCCAACAATTCCTCTGACTCTGGCGCACAGACAGGAAGACACACATCTGAGCCCTTGAACATTCCCCATCCTAGATGGCAGCGATGTTCTCTGAATCATAATGATCATTGTCAATCAGTTTGGTTGCAATTTTGTCTAATGTTTAAAAAAAATAAGTAAGTAAAACAGAGTTGTTTTCCCTCAGTGGCAACTGAGTATTGCTCACAGTTTGGTAGCTGTTCAAATAAGTAAGTATGGTAACATGGTAAGAGTTCTTACCTCTAATTTCTGTTATAAATTATATATCAAAATATGGACTTTGGTCAAGTCAATTATCCTCTCCATGCCACAATACATGTTTTTGAAATCAACAGCAATTTATTTATCATCTATTTGCATACTTTTATTTGTATTTATTTTTTGCATTTTTAATTACAGTTGACATTCAATATTATATTAGTTTCAATATTATATTAGTTTTAAGTGTACAACATCTAGATTCTTCCTCCTGTCCAGTTTGGAAGATAAACTTCAGGCCAAAATTACATTGTAACTAATTTTCTTTTATTAATTTTTATTTTTCAATTAAATTTGACATTTAAATACTCATGAAGAGGGATTTGCCCCAGGGGGTTCCATTACCTGCCAAGAGCATTCTTTAATTGTGCCCTTTGTGAGGCTAATTGGGTGGTGCTCTGTTGTGGTCTGAAAATGGTCATTGTGTGTGTTGGTTTGAGACCTCCTTGTAGGGGTTCCTATGCAGGCCAAGGTCAGCTGTCGCCTGTGATGGGACTGGAGCTACCTGGTAGGAGCTACAAAGTGATCTCGGGTGAGTTACTGCCTGTGATGGATTTGGAGCTGTGTGGAAGGAACCATGCTGCAAAACAAGGCTGATTGCCACCAGTAGTGGGGCTGGGGTATCTCAGCAAAAGGCCTGGGGCATCCTGAGGCCTGGTACCATCTTCCAGCTACTTGTAATTCTCACTTGCTCAAACTCAAATTGAGTGGTACTCAAATTAAGTGAGGTGCAGTATCAGGGAGTCACCAGGGAGAAGTAAGTTGTGTTTACCAGGTTAATGCAAGCTTTGATTCACTTAGCAAAAGGTTCAAGTCATACTGAGGCCAGCCCTTGCTCACTTGAGGCCTGCAGACCGCTGAGTCTTGTCTGAGAAACACTGTAGCATGGGCCAATACTGGCTGCACGCCAGCCACAGGAAAAGTCTCTAACTGTGCATGAATTGGGGCTGGAGGTTCTCACAAAGTCATGAGGGTGTGGCGTGTGGTTTTCACCAGGTTAGTGCAGATTTAGACATTGTGCCATGCTAAGCCTGGGCTATTCAAAAGGCTCAGAGCATTCCAAGCATGTTATAATATTTTTAAAATCTTAGTTACAGTAAATGAATTCTGATGTCACTACAAGGTGAATATTGATTCCTTCTTAAATTTTCAAAAGCTGGAAGATCTTTGGAAACATGGCAGAATGAGAAACATCTGCAGATCTCTCTCTTTGAAACAACAATAAAATTCAACAAAAAAAGCCCAGACTGCACACCAGCACATCTGAGCTTGGGATCTGTGCTTAAAACCTACCACAGGTCAGAGCCCCTGATGTCAGGTGGTGGACTGGGAGAAATAAATAAACTGCCTCTTGTAGCCACTGAAACTCCCTAGAGGAGGAGGAGGGTTAGAAAGAATGGTGAGTTCCCTGAACAGCTTTGCTTGGGAAAGCTGTGAGCTCCCTGAGGCTGGTGGCAGGGCTCAGTAATCCGGGTAGAAAGCAGAGAAGCAGGACAGTAATAAAACAACTGTTGATTCTTACCAGCTGTGGTTGCAAAACAGAGGCTGAGCTGCAGCCCCAAAACCCCAACCCAGAGGGCCCCTCCCCCCATAACCTCCAAGAAGGAATTCCGCGGAGCCCCAGGGGAATCTGAGCAAACGCTACTGAAACTGTTGCTAATACTGACAGGGACTGAAACTGAGGGTAACAGGCATGATTAAATATCTAACAGAAAATAAAAAGTCATTTTTAAGGCTTTATATAAAGCAGAGATCCCAGCGGCTTAGACAACATCTACTGGAAACCAAAAGAAAAGCACCTTCTTTATGGTAAGCTAGAGAGACACCTTTATATAATAAATCTTCTTTCAGGAAAAAAAATCAGAATACATTTCTATTAATGCCCAAGCAGATAAATAGTCCATTAAACACTATGAACAACTAAGGTGACAAGGCATCTCAGAAAGAAAGAAAAACAACTCCAAAAATAAGCTTACAGACATAAAAATATGTAATTTAACTGACAGAATTGAGGATAGTACTTTTGAAAAAACTCAGTGAATTCTAAAACAAGTCACATTAACAATTTGGAAATTGAAAAAAAGACAACTAGATGAGCAGAGCAAGGATATTGAAGCCCTCAAAAAGAGAAGAATAGATCTTCTGAAGATAAAACAAAAACAAAAATAAAAACAAACAAACAAACAAAGCACTGAAGAGTTAAAAAATGAAATCGCAAGCTTGAGAAATAGAGTTGATAAAATGGAGGAAAGGATGAGTGAAATCGAAGACAGAAATGTAGAAATAATTTAGAAGGAAAAGAGAGACCAAAGAATGAAAAATAATAAAAGAAAAAAATTCAAGAACTAGCTGATACCATCAGGAGAGAAAACATAAGAAAAATGGGCACTATCAAAGGTGAAGAAAAGGAGCAGGGACTAGAAAGCATTTTCAGACAAATAGTGGATGAGAATTTCCCAAATCTAAGAAATTCCAAACTGGAGCTTGGAATTTAAGGACTCAACAGAACACTCAATTATCTCAACCCAAAGAGGCCTTAACCAAGACACATTGTATTAAAATTACCAAAAATAAAGGAAAAAGAATTCTCAGGGCAGCCAAGGGAAGAAAATGGTAACTTATAATGTAAAACTCATTAGATTATCCTTGGACTTCTCAGCACAAACCTTACATGCCAGAAAGGAATGGAATCAAATATTTAAACTATTAAGTGAAAGGAACTACCAGCCTAGAATAATGTATCCAGCTAAGATCTCCTTTATATTTGAAGGAGAAATTAAGACCATTCCAGATATATAAAAACTCAGAGAATTCTCCAATATGAGGCCTGTACTACAGGAAATACTGGAAAGGGTCAATTCACCTAAAAACAGTGGCAAAAAAATTACATAATTAGGAATAAAGTGACTATCAGGCAAATAAATAGAAGCAGAGGAGTGCAACCCTTACGAAGAACAGGGCATTATAGTTTAAATAATAAAAAGAGGATTGCTATAGCAAGATAGTAATGAATGTTCAGCATATATAGGGACAAACTGAGACAATGACTGAAAAGGGAAGAATTCAAAGATCCAAATTCACAAAGTGGGATGGAGATAGGAACACACAGAAGAAAATGGAAGACAGTATATATATATAATTATCCTTTACATATTTGTAATGGTAACCACACATAGAAGATTCAGAACTGAAGTATACATCATAAAACAAGAAAAACCTGAGGCAAAACCCACAAAAGCCAACCAAAATAAAGAGAACGAGGAAGGACGAGGAAGCAATGGAAACACCGAACTGCCAGAAAGAAAAAAAAGATAAAATGACTATAAGAAGACTTCATATTTCAATACTCACCCTAAATGTAAATGGACTGAACTCACCAATAAAAAGGCAGGGAGTTGCAGAATGGATCAAAAAAACAAAACCTAACTATATGCTGCCTTAAGGAGAAACAATTTAGTTCCAAAGACAAATATAGACTCAAAGTGAAAGGGTGAAAAATCATATTTCAAGCAAATGGTATTCAGAGAAAAGTGGGAATAGCAGTACTAATATCAGATGAAATAGACTTCAAAATAAAAAATGTAAAGAAAGATACTGAGGGACACTTCATAATGATAAAGGGAATCATGCACCAAGAAGACATAACACTTATTAATATCTATGCTCCCAATCAAGGAGCCCTGAAATATGTAAAGCAATTACTAACAGAATTAAAGGGAGAAATAGACAAAACACTATCATAGTAGGGGACCTAAATACCCTACTGTTGGATATTGACAGATGATCTAAACAGAATCAATAAGGAAATGACATCCTTAAATGACTCATTAGATCAACTGGACATAACTGACATATACAGAGCCTTTCATCTCCAAACCATTCCTTATACATTCTTTAGTGCACATGGAACATTCTCAAGAATTGGCCAAATACTAGGACATAGAGAGAACCTCAGCAAATACCAACCATATTCTCTGATTATAATGCTTTGAAACTAGAGATAAACTGAAAAAGAAATCAGGAAACCACAAATACATGGAAATGGAACAACATGCTACTGAAGAATAATTGGATCAAAGAAGAAATAAAAAGAGAGATCAAGAGATACACAGAAACAAATAATAATGATAGTACAACATATCAAAATATTTGGGAGACAGAAAAAATGATTATAAGAGTTAGGTTCATATCATTACAGGCCTATCTCAGAAAACAAGAACAAGCCCAAACAAACAACCTAATGCTTATCATAAAAAACTACAAAAGGAAGAACAAAAAAAATCCTAAAATCAGCAGAAGAAAAGATATAATCAAAATTAGAGCAGAAATAAATGAAATTGAAAACAAACAAAAAAAATAGAATAAATAAATGCAACAAAGAGCTAGTTCTTTGAGAAGGTTGATAACATTGACAAACTCCTTGCTAGAATCACTAAAGAAAATAGAGAAAGGACACACACAAAAAAATCAGAGATGAAAGAGGGGAAATTATGACTGCTATTGCTGAAATACAAAGGATCGAAGAAATATACTATGAAATAGTATGTAACATCAAATTTAACAACCTAGAAGAAATAGACCAGTACTTTTAAAAGTACAACTTCCCTAGACTGAATCAAGAGGAACTGCAAAATTTAAATAGACTGCTCAGCTGTATGGAAATTGAAACAATCGTCAAAATTCTCCCAAAAAGTAAAAATCCAGGACCAAATGGCTTCACCAGTGAATTCTATCAAACATTCTAAGAAGATTTAATACCTATTCTCCTCAAACTCTTCCAAAAAAATGAAATAAGAAGCAACACTTCCCAACTAATTTCATGAGGCCAATATTACCTTGATATCAAAACCTGATAAACATAACACAAAAAAAGAAAACTATAGACCAATATCTCTCATGGACACAGATGCAAGAATCCTAAATAACATACTAGTGAATGGAATACAACAACAAATAAAAATATTATACACCACAATCAAGTGGGCTTCATCCCAGAGGCACAGGGATGTTTCGACATACACAAATCAATTAACGTGATACACAACATAAAAAAATTAAAAAATAAGAATCATATGATCATATCAATAGATGCAGAAAAAGTCTTTGACAAGATATAGTATCCATTTATGATAGAAATACTTAACAAACTGGTATAGAAGGAAAGTACCTTAACATAATAAAAGCCATATATGAGAAAAATCAAAACCTTACCTCTTAGATCAGGAACAAGGCAAGGCTGTCCACTATCATCATTGTTATTCAATATAACATTGGAGGTCCTAGCAAGTGCAATCAGGCAAGAGAAAGTTGTAAAAGGTATCCAAATAGGAAATGAAGAAGTCAAACTGTCACTATTTGTGGATGACCTGATTCTCTATATAGAAAAGTCTAAAGACTCCACAAGAACACTACCAGAAACAATAAACAAATGCAGTAAAGTTTCTTGATACAAAATTAACGTTCAAAAATTCATAGCATTTCTATACTCTAATAATGAAGTGTCAGAAAAAGGAGTAGACAAAACAATTCCTTTTGCAATTGCAACAAAAAGAATGATACCTAAGAATAAATTGAATGAAACATGTAAAGGACCTATATAATGAAAACTTCAAGACTCTATTAAAAGAAATCGAAGAAAACACAAAGAAATGGACAGATATTCCATGTTCTTGGATTGGTAGAGTCAAAATAGTTAAAATAACCATATCATCTAAAGCACTATATAGATTTAATGCAGTTCCCATCAAAATCCCATAAGCATTTTTTAAAAATAAATAGAACAAAAGAACATCAGATTTTTATGGAAGCACAGAAGACCCTGAATTGCCAAAGCCATCCTGAGAAACAAAAATAATGCTGGAGACATCACTCTGCCCGACTTCAAATTATACTACAGTGACAGGAAATAAAATGGCATGGTATTGGCAGCAAAACAGACACATGGACCAGTGGAACACAATCAAGAGTCTAGAAGTAAACCCATATTTATATGGGTAAATAACAATAATAATTTTTTGACAAAAAAACCAAAAACATACAGTGGAGAAAGCAAAGCCTCTTCAGTAAATCGTTCTGGGAAAACTGGAAAGCTACCTACAATCGAATGAAACTAGATTGTTGTCTATCACCATACACCTAAATTAACTCAAAATGGATTAAGGACCTGAGTATAAGACCTGAAACCATAAAATGCATAGAAGAAAACATAAAAACTAAACTCATGGATGTTGGGCTTAAAGAGGATTTTATGAATTTGACCTCAAAGGCCAGAGAAGTAAAAGCTAAAATAAATGAATGAGACTATATTAAACTATAAAGCTTCTACTCAGCAAAAGAAAATGTCAACATGGTCAAGAGACAGCCATCTGAATAGGTAAATATATTTGCAAGCAACACCTCCGATAAGGGCCTAATATCCAAAATATATAAAGAATTCATACAACTCAATAACAACAGAAAAGGCAATGATCCAAACAAAAAATGGGCAGAGGACATGAACAGACTCTTCTCCCCAGAGGACATATAAATGGCCAGCAAATGTTTGAAAAGATGCTCAACATTGCTAGCTACTAGAGAAATGCAAATCAAAACCACAATGAGATACTATCTCACACCTGTTAGAATAGCTATAATCAACAGGACATGTAATAACAAATGCTGGAAGGGATATAGAGAAAAAGGAACTCTCATACACTGCTAGTAGGACTACAAATTGATACAGCCACTATGGAAAACAGAATGGAGGTTTCTCAAAAAAGCTAAGTATTGATCTACCATATGATCTGCAATCTCTCTGCTGGGTATTTACCCCAAAGGCTTGAAAACCCAAATCCATAAAGATTTGCACACTGATGTTCATAGCAGCATTATTCACAGTGGCCAGGGTATGGAAGCAATTGAAGTTTCCTATGATAGATGATTGGCTAAAGAAGCTGTTGTACATATATACAATGGAATATTAGTCATAAGCGGAGATGAAATACTGCCATCTGTGACTACATGGATGGATTCTGAGATAATCATGCTAAGTGAAATAAGCCAGACAGAAAAATTTGAAAATCATATGATATCACTTATATGTAGGATATAAACCTAAAAGCAACAAATGAGCAAGAGAAACAAACAGGGGCTCATGAACATGGGCTATAGACTAGTGGTTACCAGAGGGCAGGAGTTGGGGGAGGAAGGGGTAGGGAGACAGTTAAAGGAGGTCAAATATAGAGTCTAGGGGGAGAGTGAAGTGGGTTAAGGGGATCAAATATATGGTAGCTGAAGGAAACTGGACTCTGGGTGGTAAACACACAATAGAATATTCAGATGTCAAGTTATAATGTACACCAGAAAATTATATAATTGTATTAACCAATGTTACCTCAATAAACTTAATTTAAAAAAATCTTCAAGAGCAACCACTATATTGACATAGCCATGTCATGTGCCAGTTTATCTATCTATCTATCTATTTATCTATCTGTCTATCTATCTATCTATCTATCTATCTATCTATCTATCTATCATCTATCTCTATCTATCATTATGTATGTATGTATGTATGTATGTATGTATGTATGTATGTATTATGTATTATATTATGTATGTATGTATCTACCTCTATTATCTAACTACCGTCTATTACATGTATTTATATTTACACCTGTATCTATATCTCCAGCTGCATAAAGAGAGAAGTCAAATATTATAGAGGTAAATTTGTATTCATATTCATTGTTGAACCCATCTGCCCCCTCAAAAAAATTTTTAGAGCTAAAGACTGATTATTAAATAAGAATAAGAAAATTATCTAAAATGAATGATAACACTTTATAAACAATAAAATTAATTTACAACTTTAGCTTTTACCAATCAGAATCAACAGAATAAGTATATATAATAATAAGGGATGATATTAAGCTCTGTATTGACTGAACATTAACAGGGAAGACTTGGAGTTTGATTGTTATTTTTGTCGTTGTGGTGATGGTATGTATGCATATATGTGAGTTTAAACCAACCGTATCTTAGGAGACAGACAAAGACATACAACATATCAATCCACAGTTTTCCTTATGCTTCTCTGAGCTCTGCTTATATGCTGGCTAGTTTTTCGGGGATAGTGTAACTTAAGTTTCACAGGAAAATTGTAGTAGCATTAGATAAGAGGAACAAAGATGAAGATATGCTTATAAAAGAAAATAAATATTACTTAGATGTTCTAATATTGTTAGAGAAAACTAATGAAGATATTACAAGAGAAGAAAAAACATTAAAAATAAATTTCAAACTTTTTAAAGAGGTAATTCTATATCAAATATGTATCCAATAGTTTTTATTTAGAATGAAAAATAAAAGACAATCATGAACTTCATTAAAAATTACAAATGGCATGAAATTTTGAAAAAACTTTCTAAATATGCTCCATGGAACAAGATTTGTGTTGATAAAAATAAGTATTATTGTTTTTCTGAATGTTTTCTTTTAAAAATAATCCTTACATGATGTGTGATATTCACAGAAATGATTCTAAGGATAAGTGTTGATTGAAATGATATATACAAACATGAAGCCAATGCCCAAACCAGTGCCCATTTCTTACAGTGATCTTCTCCTGCTCGACAATGAAGGATTCCTTAAAGTCACCATGCTTCTGAAGAAGGGCTTTTACACTGCCCAGGGAGTTCCCCAGGTCCTCATTTTCCAAAAATGCCTGTAGAAGACAGAAAAACATACCTCAGCTGTGCCTCACCAGTGAAAACTTTCCCTTTGGAACATCTCTGAGACAAGGACTAAAGAAAGAGGTAAGGGAGTTGGCGAACAAGGTGAGAATTATCACAAAACAGTATAGTAGGTAGAGATTAACCTCAAATAGGAGGAGATTTCAGTTTTTTTTTCCATTCCTCTCATACAACTTTATTATCTTTGTCTCTAGGTTATTCACATTGAGTTCTCCCAGCCAATATAGGCACATTCTGAGCAGAAGACCACTCACCTCCTCCAGGAAATCTCTGATTAACCCTGCCTGACTCATCACAATTTTCTCTTCCTGATTCCTTAGCAGTTTGATATTAATTTTTCTTTATGTTCATTTGAGGTTAAAACCTCTCTTCTGTATTTAGGTATTTTTTCCATGCATTTGTCCATGAAGTAATTGTAGGAGCTTTCTTCTCTTTGTGGTTCACTCTCCAGTTCCTAGGACAAGCTTAGGACCTCAGAAGTGTTTGTGAGGGTATTGGTAGTAGTCATGGTGATAAATTAAGAGTGAATAAATGATTTCTGGACACTTGCTGAACCCCTCTTGTTACCTCTTGCCTACTAATCCAATTGTCCACTTGCTCACTGTGACAGTAGAAGAGGTGCAAGTTCAAGCACTATTCATATTGATGATGATGCCTGACACACAGTTCCGTCAGGGCAGCCCAGCTGTTGTCAAGCATTGCCATTTTTGGAAAGGAAGAGATAATGTACCAGGGAGATATTTAATTAATTAATTTTATTCTATATTACTGAGCACTTAAAAAAATGTAAGGCCTTTTGAAGAGTACAAA
The DNA here is from genome assembly GCA_028627145.1 of Eidolon dupreanum. Taxonomy (NCBI): domain Eukaryota; kingdom Metazoa; phylum Chordata; class Mammalia; order Chiroptera; family Pteropodidae; genus Eidolon; species Eidolon dupreanum. The sequence goes on along the minus strand of CM053517.1, from coordinate 21,878,708 downwards.
AATGAACAGGAAATGGGCTTTTATCTTAAGGCTCTAACATTTAAGCAAATAACTCTAGTAAAAAAAATAGGATAATACCATAAAAGAGGTACAGCACATTTAATATGTATAAACAAACAAACAACAAACAAACAAAAAGATTAATTTTGACTAGAAGAACCAGGGAGTAGAAGCATGGAAAGTATATATACCAAACAGAGATAAAAAGGGTGGGGAAGAGGGGTTAGGACTGTGGGAGAACATAATGTCACAAACAAGTAATTACTGCAAGTAATTGTTAGATTGTACAAGGTGCTCCAGAGAAAAGTGCAGAGCCTAAAAGAAGTGGACACTTGATAAATTTCAAGTTCATAGAGCACTTTAATTATCAGACTCAGAAGTTTGTATTTTGTTCTGAAAGCTAATAAGAACCATTGAGGAAAGAGAAAAAATGACATTATCAAACCCACAAAAAGCCTTTGTTTCTGCCCAAGCATGTACCTAAGAAATTCCAACTTGTTATCATAGCTTCTGTGTTAAATCCATTAAAAAGGCAGCATCAATTCTCAGAATTCTGGAATAATAGGCAGGTTTTAAAGAACTTAGGATCCTACTATTCCTTTTGCAGAAAATCACTAACAATAAAATTCATATTATAATTATCCCATAGAGTACTGGGGGGTTTTCAAATTATAGTTATCTCAATCACTTTCATTACACAGCACTAGAGGCTGTGCCTGAAATTCAATGAAATGCAAAGAAGCCTGCAAATTTTAATTATCATCCCAAGGAGTTCCTGTGACTCTGTGACTGAAACAAAAATCTCTATCCTGAGTGAGGAGGTTGAGATGAGTCTTTGTGATTCAGGAGGTTAGGATGCTGGCAAACCTAATTGTTAATTCAGTGGAATTCTGAGTCTTCAAAGGTTTCTTGTTATTTAATGTGAATTTGGGGAAAAAACAAACAGAAAGAGGAGGATCAATTTGGTTTGAGATTGTACAGAGCAGTGGTCCCCAACCCCTGGGCTGTGGACCAATTCTAGTCCGTGATCTGTTAGAAACCAGGCCACACAGCAGGAGGTGAGTAGTGAGTAAGCGAGTGAAACTTATATTTCCAACTTCTCCCCAGTGCTAGCATCACTTCCTCAGCTCCACCTGAGATCATCAGGCATTAGATGCTCATAAGAGCACCAGTACCTGGTGCCAAAATGGTTGGGGACCGTTGGTATAAAGGAAAGAAGAAAGGATACAATTTGCCGGTCATGTGCCAGACACTGTGCCAGGCACCTTAGGGAACCCAAAGATGAATAAGGTACAGTTCTCACAGAATTCACAGTCTAAAGATGAGCATGAAAAAGTGATAAAACAGAGCATATGTGACAAGACAAGATGGTATGGAGGTTTCAAATTAGGTGGACATTATGTTGAAACTAGGTAGGTTGATAAAACAAGGATTCAGAGGTAAGGAAGCACACATCATGTCTTAAGAATTTCAAAAATTAAATTGGTTAAAGCTGTATGTGAAGAAAGCAGTGTGAAAGTTGGATTCATATTACTAATATGTTAATATAACTTCTATCTTCTTCCCATTCAGAGATTATTGTATTATTATGATATTAAGTGAGGGTTAAATATATGTCAAAGTTTTACAAATTTGGTTAAACAAATTACCTTTTCCAAAACTTCATCAGAGGCTTCATGATTGGCATCCAGCAGAGCTTGACCAGTCTCATCAGCAGATTGAAAGCGGTCATCATATGAGTCAATCTCATGCTGTGGCGACAAGACAAAATGTCTTAACATTCAGCAAGAAACCTTCTGGTATTCTTGGCACCTCCCTTTTCCTCTTAATGGGGAGGACTTTTCTCTCTACCTTATGTTGCTGATGCCTGTCCAGTAAGTCTTCCCCACCAGCCACATCTGTGGGCAGCTCATCAGCATTGATCAGAGCAGTCTTCTTCATCCAGCCCGAAAGCTCATTATAGTTGATAAGAATTGTTGGTACCTGTGGGAAAGGTAAGGTAAAAGCCAGGGAAGAGAGACTAGATGTAAATGGACTTTGGATGGAGAGTTAGGGTTGGGTTGAGCTAAAATGTGAGATACGTTCCTCACTCTAATCCTACTCCTCTCCTTTCCCTGATTTACTTCCTATTCCTTTAGTGGTGCAGGTTTAAGTCCTTTTCTCTGGGTTGTATATTCCTTGAGTAGGTTTGCCATTGTGTGGTGAAGAACATAGGCATTATATCTCCAACATCACAAGTTCACACCTATCCTGGAGGCACTTGAAGTGGAATAGAGTACTCCCAATGAAGCCTATAAATAATCACATAACATAAATGAGAGGAAGCACCTTGTGAAAAAAGTTAGGGACTATTGTTAGGGTTAGGAGCCCTCTTGTATCTTAGTTCACCCTTAACCCTATTAATAAAACAAACAAACAAACAAACAAACAAACAAACAAAAAACAATTCAAAAAAGTAAATGCTTGCCATTTGTTTTTAAATCATAGTAAGATAAACACTATTTTCTGGTGATTTAACAACTAACTATAAAATTAACTACCAATTTTTTTTTGGCAAGCCAACTCACATTCAAGAAATAATTTTAGATTTATTTCTATGCTCTTCAGCTTGGAAATTTCTTGCAGTTCCTTAGCTAGGGCCAGGAGTTTGCTTTTCTTTGGCTGCTTTTCCAGCTATATGGGCCAATTCATAGCACCCTACAATTATACAAACTGAAAGAGACAAAAGGAGAGCAGGTGGGGGGAGATTTCATGCTAAGTATTATATCAGCCTGTAAAAGACTTCTTTTGGCAAGTTAATTATTTTTTTTATTTTGCATTTGCTAAGCAGGCAGGAAGTCTTAGTCCCTCATTGTTTTACTATTTTCATTCTTTTATTTGTTTTTGATATTATGCCTGGACCCTGTAGAGATAGACAGAAAAATAGAGAAGAGGGACTCCTCACCAATAAGAAGCCTGCAGCGTTGCATATCTGCTGGTAGCCAAGGCACAAATGTGCTCCTAGTTGGAGACTAGATCTTCTTTTATCTGCTGAATCTGAGGTGCATCTGAAGGGTGGGAAAGACTCAGATTCCTGGTAAAGTTTTATTGGAGAGTTGCTACAAAATATTCTTATAAACAATAATCCTTATTAATCTATTTAAATCAATATATTTATATTCATATACTAGTACACCATAATAATAACAACAACAATAATAATAATAATAATAATTTACTGAAAACTTTTTGTCTGTCATTGTAATAAGTACTTTGTAAGCATTTTCTTGTTTTATAGTCTTCCCTTAATAATACTATAAACTACAAACTATTCTTAGTTACCTTTTATGTAAAAACTGAGAGGTTAAGTATTTTATTTGCTCAGGATCCCTCAGCTAGCAAATGTCCGAAGCAAGGTTTAGACTTAAGTCTGTCCTTTACTGCCTTCTATACTGTTTCCATAAATATCATTTTGGTAGTCAGAAAAACGCTTCTGCCTAGGAGGACAAGAAATACCAATAAGGCTAAATCATTCTGAGCACAATTCCCAAGTAGCAAGGTTATTGGTGTAAAACTATGAACATGGTGACTTTCCGTATGTTACCATTAGTTTCCTAATTAAACCTAACTAAAATCAGGTATATTCTAGGGTGTGAAATTTCATCATCATTATTAATTAAATCATCAGATTTTATTATTCATCATTAAGAAGAAAGACCAAAGACTTAAATAAACAAGAATAAAAGAAGTAAAATTGTGACACAGTTTTCAGAAAGTGGACTAAGTGACAGAGCTATGATTAAAGCATAGCAAGGGGGGATCTTCCTGTGGGCTGATGCTGCTGTAGATGCTCAGGAGTAATTCGTTTAAGTTATGATTAAAGTTGCAAGGGAAAGAAGTAATATGGGGATCATTCAAGAACACAGGCTTTTCCCAAATTCTAGCATGCCTATGTCTTCTCCTCTAGGTATAGGAACTGGGATTTTCCAGCTTTCAAAAGAGAAACCCAGGGTAGATTTATTAGTGTGCTTCAAGTGTCTCTGAGTTTGTCATAAAAAGGGAAGAAGGAATTTATTACCCTATATACTGAATGATGAACAAAAAGAAACAGAATTCAACTGCAAAAGAAGAAGCTGAAAGAAAAGGCTCTCTGACCACAGGACACTGAGTGAAATTTGGAAACCATTCTAGGAGGTATATTTTTGTTATTGTTTTTCAATCATGAAATGCAATTTTAAAATTTATTTTATTTTATTTGACTGCAAGGGTTATGAAAACTTATGGGTTTCTCTGAAAGAAATGGGTGTGCCTCAGTGCTTGATTGTCCTAATGCATAACCTGAATTGTGGACAAGAAGCCACTGTCAGGACAAAATATAAAGAGGCAGAATAATTTCTTAAAGGCTAAGGTTCATTTTCTCTCCCTATTATGCAGAAGATATCATATGAAAACTTGGGCTAGACTCAAAGAAGGGTGTGTGAAAATTAGCGGAATATCAATGACAAGATAATGCAGATGATGTCATCCTACTGGCAGAAAGTAGTGATGGTTTGAAATGACTTCTGATGAAAGTGAAAGAAGAAAGTGCTAAAATGAGACTGTATTTGAATTCAAAAAGAGAAAACAATTCAAACTACAGAGGAAGTACACAACTTTAACTTAGACAATGAAGACATTGAAATTGTTAAATATTTTGCTTCTATAGGTTCAGTCATCAATTCAAATGGAGACTGAAACCTAAAAATCAAGAAAAGGCTGAGATTAGGAGGGCCAGCAGTTAGAAAATATCACTAAGAGCAAAGATGTGTCATTAGAGACCAACACTAAAATCATCTACACCCCTGTATTCCTGATCACTATACACATATACATATACTATGTATATAAAAGCTGGACATTGAAGAATGCTGATAAAAAAATGACTCATTTGAATTATAGTATTGGAGGAGAGCTCTACAGGTACCCTGGTTGCCATAAAGATGAATAAGTGGATCCTAGGGCAAACTTAGCCTGAAACATCACTGTAGACAAAAATGACAAAACTGGAGGTGTCTTACTTTGGGCACATCATTAGAAGGCAGGGTTCTTTGGAAAATACAATAATGCTGAGAAAGTAGAAGGCAGCATGAAAAGAGGAAGTCTAAATATGAAATGGATTAATTCCATAAAAGAAACCATAGGTATGAGTCTACAGGAGCTGATCAGGGCTGTTGAGGACATGCCATTGTGGATATCATTCATTTATTCCAAGGGTTTCCAGGAGAAGGAGTCAATGCAGTGGCACATAAAAACATAGATGTATATTTATATATAAATAATTAAAAAATAAAAATTACCTAATATTCATATACAAGTTATGAACTAGAATGAGGAACTATGTTCAAGGGCCACAGAATTTCTACTTCATTAAAATAGTGAATTTGGAGGCAAGATTACCACCAAATATATCTTCCAGACCTTCCTCCAACAGTGGCTTACCTTGTCATCCATGATTGCAAGGTTCCTCTCATGTCCCTTGTGACTGTGAGACAGTGCCTCAGAGCTAACAGATCTTTCCCATAGTCCTCAGAGGTTAGTTAAGGCTCTTTCTCCTTGATCCACTGAATAGCTTCAGTCACATCCCTGCCAGACATTTACCTGAACTCCAGCAAAAGAATATGGCAGGTATTCCAGGGTGAACAGAGCCCACAGGAAGGCCCAACCTAGTTCATTCAGTTAGAAATTTCCCTGTCTTCCTATACTCTAGCAAAAAGTACTGTGAAGAGTTCTTGCTTTTAATGTTTTCCACTGATATATAGAGACCTGGGTATCTGGACAATTCAGCCTCCAGACATACCTCCCATAATGGGCCAGCTCTTCGTGGATGTCTTTCTTCTTCCCAACTCCACCTTCCAATTCTTAATCTGCTTCCTTTGCCTCTGCAGAGCTTTCACCACTAATTCACCAGTGTTATTTTCATTGGTTTGGGCTGCAGTCACCACAACTTGACTATAGGGTAGGTTACAGTTTTTTTAAACTACCCTTTCCCTTGTTGTCTTAAAGGCAAGCACACAATTTTCTTTGGTTTGAGATATTGGCCACTAATTGCTAATAGTAGACAGATGCTAACACAAGTTAAAAGCAATGCTATTGAAGAGTTTCCTATAATGCAGTGCCCAGATTTATACCTTTTGAATCTCTGGAGGTCTGCAGCATTGGACAGTGTCCTCTGTTTCTGGAGAGCCAGACCATGGAGACGCTCCCAGAAGGCATTCATTTCATCCTGCTTTAACTTAATCAAAGGGAGCTCAGGATGGTTCTCCTTTGAGAGGAAGTAAATTATGGAATTATACAGAGGTGAGATTATTCCATTATTTAAACACTTTATTTCAGACTGGTTCATATGTTGTCAGAAGTGAAGAATGGCCAGACAGCCAGATACTAAAATTCACTTTTTCCCTGATCCCTAGCTCTAACCTGATCTTCATTACCAAAATCTAGAAAATCAACCTGCAAAAAGATATTATATCTTTTGTCCACAGAACTGTTCTAGCCTATCAACATAGACTGCCCAAACATGATGTTATTTCCAGAACACCTTGTTTATGACTGCTAAATCCCCTGAAAATCCTGAAAATAAAGAAAAAAAAGAAAAAATCCCTTTGTGAAATATGACTTATTTTCCAAAATACCATGTTTCTTAACTCTTTTGGGGTACTGACACCTTTGAGAATCTAATAAGAACAATTTTCCTCCACCCAGAATTATACACAAATGCACACATATTTAACTTTGTTAAAAATTTCATATAATTTTGTAAGCTATCTGAAGCAATGAGATTTATGAATACCAGATTAACCTAGAAGCATCAGACTATTTTGATAACTTGGAAATTTTGAGTAGTTCCTATATATCTGAGACTGCATAGTCCTCCTGTTCCTGTTTCTTTCCATTTCCATTTCCATTCCTAAGCCTCTTCAGAAAGAATTTTCAACATTCTCTTTCGGAGGGTATGGCTTTTTGTATTGTAGCTATGTGAGCCCCACTTCAAACAAGCAAGAGATATACTCTGCATTGAATTAGCTCTTCCTATGGTTGTTTAGAAAAAATGGCCACAGTATTTTACCATGAGATTCTTCTTTCAAAAGATGGAGTGTATTTTCTCATGCTTTGGATCAAAGTTGGCCTGTGACTGACTTAACAATAGAATGTGGCAGAAATAATAGTCTATTAACTCCAGCACTTAGGCCTTAAGAGGCATTTCAGCTTCTGCTCAATGCCTTCGTGAAACATTAAAAAAAAAAACCAACACAAATGAACAAACAAACAAAAAACAAAGCATGGGCTACTGAAATATAAAAGACCATATAAAGAAAGCCTTTAGTATCTTCAGCAAGGCTCCAGACATGGGAGCAAAGCCATTTTAGACCTTCCAGCACACTGGGCCCCTAAATAATTACAGACACTTAAAAATACCAAGTGAGATGATCACCAAATCATCAGGAGAACTGCCCAAATGAGCAGCTGAATCACTGAATGATGAATCAGTGAATCTGACTCACTGAATTATAAAAAAAAGTTTGTTGTTTTAAGTTTTGTGGCAGTTTGTTAGATAGCAGTAGATAATGGAAAAAAATCTACAGCAAGTGAAAGATAGTGGACAGAGAAAATTTTGAAACTGTTGGAAATGTAGCCTTGAAAAAAATGAAGAAATGGATTATTTTCCCACATCAGTACCTATTCATTGTGAAATCTTGGTTATATTAACTCAGAAAAAATAATTCTCATTAAAGTGAAAGTGAAACAATAAATGGAAAAGCATAAGAGCCAACTGTTGGAGTTTCTAGTTTTTTAATATACATATAAAATCAGATTGGCTTCCTAGTTTTCCTGCATATAATTGAGCTATTTATCCACACACTGAGTATTTGTCTGTTCAGGTAGTAAAAATTTTATTTAAACATTTTCTTAAATAACTAAAGTTAAATCTGCTTTCTTTCCCCTCCTCCCACATAAAAATTATGTATAATGATACCATATATATTATGATAACCCACCGTTATTTTATATTCTTTGCTACTTTATTCTGATTCTTCATGAAAAAGGAGTGCTGTATAAACATGAGTAATTAGTATAGTGCATAGTGCAGGAGTTACTTCATTGTGTATTTAATTCCTTTACACACACACACACACACACACACACACACACACACACACACACACACACAAACTCACACACATTCATTCACATCTGCATTTCCATGGACTGACAAAGAATAGACCCAGAGAGCAGAAGAAACTGCTTTGGGCATGTTACTCCAGGAACATGCATCCATTTGTTTTTGTTTGTTGTTTTTGTTTGTTTGTTTGTTTGTTTTTAAAATGTCCTATATTCCTTATGTCCCGCCTACTAATAGCTAGAAGTTCTTCTTGAAGATCAGAACACTTTTCCTGGATTGACCCTTTTGCTCCCCTCCTCAGCACAGAACATTCATTGTCGTATCTACTCTCTCCTTCTGAGCTGCCAGATTCACTTGGAACTCTTCAAACTTCTTATGCAGAACCTCTGTGTACTCCCAGTCCTCACCCAGTTCTACTGATGTCACTATGGCCTCCTGTAGACACAGAATATTCTATTGAGTCACCAGCAAAAATTTAGAAATTTCTTCAGGTAAAATGTCTCAAATCCCTGTCTGCCTTCCTAGGATAATTCGAAAGGAAATACAGGTGGAGCCTGGGGAACCACTTCTGAAAATGGTCAGAAGCAGAACTGTATTCTCTGAGGTGGTATCCTGGCGCAGGAGATGGTGAATTTGGGGGCAATCCTTTAAAAAATAAGGGGTATTGTTGGCTAGCACCAATGGAAACAGCCTTTATGTTTTGTAACATAAAACATAAATTTGGAATGTAAAAATAAATTCATCCTGGTTCTACTCAATTCAACATACTGAAAATCTACAAAGTCATTGTGCTATAGTATTATTTGTTAAATATAAAAAAAATAGGAATCTCCATAATTACAGGCATTGAGATACAATGGTCTAGGGAAAGAGCTGGCAACATTCTCAGCCTGGACCTGAAGTAAGAGCAAAAATCTAGAAGGAGGGAATTGAGGGTCATAGAAGGCAAATGAGGGACAAGCCTAGATCATCTTTCAATGCACAGTTTTGGTGTAAATCTTGCCTTCTTCATATTCATACATGTAGATTTACCCTCTTCTGCCACCCAGTTAACCATTTCCAGAATACCCCTAAATCTTTGTCAAAATTCTTCCTTTTTTCAAGGAACAATGTCCAGGAACAGACACCCTGACTTCTTTATGCCTGGGATAGAGAGGTATAAAGTCTTATGCATACTGTTTTGTCCTATACCTTGTCTCCAATCCACTCCAAGATGTCGGCACACTCCTGTAAGTACTGCTGGAGCTTCAGGGCTTGCAGCAGCAGGGTCCCCTTCTCCTGAGTCTGCTCTAGAAGCAGGTCCCACAGGCAGCGCAATTCCTCCAGATGGACCTTAGGGTAGGAGAGGCAAAACCACTCACTCACAGAAGTTGTGGAGTAGGGGCAGACAGGGACTTGTGCATAGAGGGACCTAGATAAAAATGTCCCCTCCCTTTCACTTGCACATTAATTGCTTAACAAATATTTAAAGGAGAAAATAGAATATATATATGGTAATAGCTATTAAACCAAGCCAGATATTATCTTTTATAAGATTAAACTTTTTAGAAATGCTTTGGAGTTTTAGAGAATAAAGTGATTACAAACACTAAGACAAGATGGAGTAAGGATTGATGAAAGAGTGTTTATTTGAACTGGAGCTTGAGAAACTGGTAGAATTTTGACAGATAGTTAATGAGCAGAGGGCATTCTAAGCACTGACAAAGTCATAGAAGAAACAACATAAACTGTCCACTAGAAAGTACAAGAACTACAATTTTACTGGCTTACACACACACAAAAAAATCAGTGGCACCAAAGCAATAAGAGGATTCAGAGACTACACAGTTAAAGGTTTGAAGCCAGGTTTGCTTGAAGATCATGTGGTAAATATCTTGTAAAATTGAAGTTATTATTTATGTCATGTCTTCAAAAATCTTGTCTTTCAACTACTCCATTGCTCAAGGTAGCATGTAGACCACATTTCTCTCTGACTCCTGCATTTTACAATCTGACATAACCAACATGTTTCTGATAGATGCAAAGGTCTTTCAAACATTTCTCAAATATTTTAATTAATGTAGGAAGTTGGTACCATGCGAAACTATGAATAATACAAAAATGATTTATAATTTATATCAATGAATAAGTTTTGAGATTTTCTTGTTATGGATTCTTCTTTCTAATAAGGTTCTATTCTGATTAATGTCTGCATTCCCTGACTATATTTTGTTGAGACTAAAATGAGACAGAATTTACTAAACATGAAAAGACCAGCCTCAATTTTAAATCTGTAATAGAAAATTTTAATAATTAAAAATATGTATATAAACAGTAAAAAAATCATAGAAAAAAGATTCTGAATGGACTATATCAATAAAAATATGTTGAAAGAGCATATAAAGGTAGAAAACAGAAGATACATTAACAGTGGGTTCCAAGCAATGGTGTTTTTCAGTGTTTAATGTTCAGGAAAGATTTTCTGAAGATGAGGAATTTTAGGAGTTTTCCAAATTGACCAAGAGGGTTTGGAGATCTAAGGTAGTGATCATAGCATGTGGGCTGTGAAGAGAAAAGAGGCATTTCAGACAAAATGAGAAAGATTTCAGAGAAGATTCACATGGAGAGCATCTCATGTTTGAAGAGTTTAAAAGACAAGGACTCTGAGGTTAGAAGAAATAATTAGGACATTTGGAAAAGCAATTCATCTGGGAAATGTAGAACCAGATTGACGTGAGCTTGATCTTGATTGAATTAATTTACTCTACAGTGGCATAAGGAGGAATGTGATGCCATCTATGACAGGTTTTATATTACAGCTTTTCTCCCCACCCCAAGAAACACAAGGGCATCTCATCATTTTTCTTGCCTCAGCCCTAGGAAAAGATGGGTCAGGAGCCCTAATTTCAAGTCAGCTACATCAAGGTTTATACTCAGTATAATCACTTAAAACCCCAAATAATAAAATCAACAATTAGAAACTTGTCTTCAAGAGCCATAACTTGGTATCCTCATAGGCAAAATGTTCCTCAGCAAATCGGATTTTTCTGATATTTTACAGCTCAAGAATAACCCTTGATTTTGCTTGCACCTCTGCTTCGAAGGATTCATGTTTCTGATATTTCCCCTGTAGTTTAGAAATAAAAGCTTATAGCTAATGAAATCTAATCTCCCTGGATCTTATAGAGGTCTTTCTGTTCCTCTTACTTTCAAGGCAGAACTGCTTGTTGCCCAGCCTAGATTAAGTAATAACCTATGACCATAGCTGGAAGAGTCATGTCCTAGAAGAAATGGTCACTCTAGGAGTGAATCATCGCACATAGGTTTTCAAAGAGTCCCAGGCTCAAGGTTAGTGACTACTGAGATAGATATTTTTCCTTTCCCCACTGCCTTTAGAAAATCTCCAATAAAGAACTTATTATTTTAAAGTCTTAATTGTCTTCTGTGGGAATGAAATAATGTAATGGAGGTTTTCCTCTTCAAAAAAGAGACGTTTCTTGTCAGAAAAGAAAAATTAAGTTCAGTAGAGAACAATGAGGAAAATGACCATTACAATAATGCCTTTTGAAAAATTGATATTTTGCATGCCAGATTATGTTATTGTTGTCATATATAAATTGATACAATTAATAAATATGACTTTATTCTTATTCCAGGTGCTCCCTATCCAGTACTGATTGCATATAAACCTTTCTTATGACTATGACTATATCACATGCTATAGTACAGGTAAGGGTGGGAACTTCCATCAAACTTCTCCTGGGACCTCTCATTTGAACTTAATAAGGGACATGACTAAACATTTGAGAAAAAAAAAAACAAGTAAAATACTAATTGACTCATATGTTTCTGAAGAGAGTGGAAATCAATTGTTTCAGAAGCATTGATGTCTCTTCACTTCAATTCCATCCTTAATGTCACAAAATACTGAAATCATATGAAAAAATTCTTTGAATTCTCAGTCACTGTTTTGCTCAGAGTTTAATATTAGATGAATATCATAGTCATAGAATGCTACCTAGAATTAATTTCCTTTGTTAATAATCCATGGGCTTAAGAAGTTGAAGGTATGGTCTATTTAAAGGCAAAATTACTGCCCCTAATCTTTCTATTATATCATTTTCCTACAATTAAACAGATAAACACTAACATCACAAGAATGTTTCCCTTTCTAGAGATCTTAGAGTCTGCTCTGGGGAACTCAGTGGAACTGAATGACCTGTATGTTAGTTGGGTCTTTATAGTTCTTGTCTTCTGCGATCTTGAGTTTCTCCAAGATGCACTTCTCCAGGTCATCTGCATCCCATCTGAAAATCTGGTAGTGATAGGACTCTTCAGGCTTCTGGTCACTCCCAGCAACCAACTCCTTGAACCTCTGGTACCGAGTCAGCACCTCCTGACACCTCTCCTGGATCTCTTCTGTTGTTTCCAGCAGCTTTGGTCCACCATTCTCCATAGCCTGCAAGTTTAAAAAGCTACTATTTTTGGTTCTCGAATTTCTAGTATACTGTCCATTTTATATGTCCCAAGGCATATACTCATGCTGGACTTACATTTTGGTACATTTAAGCCTGTAAAAGCCTATTGTTAGAAGGGCTATAGTATATTTATGTAATTTAAGTGTATATAGCTACCATTTAGGCTAATAATTCTTGATTAGTTAGAACATTTTTTCCAACTCTTGGTATAAACTTGTGTCAACATTTTTTTTATAAATAGTATTAATTTGAACTAATGATGCAAGTTAGATCTAAATTAGCAAAATCACAGAGTTTCAGGTGTATGAAATATGATTTTATTGCTTTCAAAGGCTAATTCCTTGAAAAGTACTGGCCATTCTGAACTCAATTTAATGAATGATTAAAAGATAGCTTGCCATTTATTTGACCGATGATATACAGGAACATTTAAAAATGTTTTCTTCTTACTTAAAAATGTAGCTTATATATTCTTTACTCTTTTAATTTACTTAATTCATAAGCACTACAAACCAAAGCTTACTCTTTTTATTTGCTTATTTCACAAGCACTACAAATCATTGTGTAACCAATTTGTTACCCAATGATCACAAATTTCAAATTATTAGTATCTCAGTAATTGGCTTTTGAAATAGAAAGCATCGTACTCTCAAACAATAAAAAAAAAAAAAAACCCCTTTCTATAATGGGATCTAACTTATTAGTGACAATATCCTGCAAAATCTCCACAGAGTTCACCTTCATTTATCTAGATATAGGCAGTTTTCTCTAGCTTATCTTAGCCAGAATATTCAATGTAAAGTTCAAATTTTAGTCTCCTTTCTAAATATAATTACTACTCTGTGATAGCTTTTACTAGTTTGGCTATATTATTAAGTCATTCTATGGAGACTCAAATCAGTATTATGTATTATTTTGTTCCAGGTTACTTAGTTGTTCTCTCTGTGAACTCATATGAACAAGTCATGATAAATTTTAGTGCTGCATATAGCCTCAAGCTCAAGGTCATTGTTAAAGGAGACATTCACAAAAAAAGATAATTAGCATTTAACTTCTCTGGTTCTTAAGAGTGAAGAACAATTCTTAATCCATCTGTCACAGATAGTACAGAAAATTCAAAGGAGACAGCTTTCCTAATTATATTAGGGACAAATTGCATTGTAAAGAATTTTATACTTACAGTTTCCTTTGGAATTGTTCCACTTTTCCCAAAGGTCTAGAACCTGGCAAGATAAAATGTATCCAAAAGAGAGAGACAAAGAAGAAGAGAGAGAAAGAAAAACAATTCACATGGAATTGTCTAGTCTAATTCAGATAGTAACTAGAGAAACATTATATATGTGGCAGAGGGGGAAAAAAAGCCTCTTGCTTGGACCCAGAATCACTCCAGCTACAACCTACATTATCTCCAGGAGACAGATTTACTGAGGCAGCTGCTAATTTTCACAGATGCTGAATGACTCAGCAGTTTTGGGGGAACTATGGCTCTCAAAGTTTCTCAGTAGGACTTTATAAAAAAATGGAACTAAGATGAAAAATGAAAAAGAAAAAAAACAATTATAAATGTAAAATAAAGAGGCTGTGTTAAGGCTATGTTTTTTTTTTATTAGATTTAGATTTTATTCCTGAAAATCATATATTAGGAAGAAATTTTGTGTTATCCATTCTTGAGACTCTGTGCAGAATTATAAGAACTCAGGGCATACATAGGTTCTGTTCCAGTTTGTCTCTAGGACTACAACTCAACAAGTTCAGCAAAACCCAATGTAGATTTTTAATAGCCTTTAACTCAATAAGATATCCTAATTCTTGCTATACAGCTTTTGACTAAATAGAAAGAAAATTTTATTTCTGGCTTCAAATATTGAATTTTTACAAATCTGATTTAGCTATATCCTTAATAATTTAAAAGGAAGGAGAAAAAGAAGTAAGATATGTGTTTATTTGTATTTCACAAAGTAAAAATTAGAATACCTCATTTGACAAACTAATGGTCACAAAGTATTTGAAAATGAGACTGGGTTATAAATTAGGAGGCAAAGGTCATCCTGTTTTATGTACTATTTTTAATGTAGAGAAAAGGAAGCAGAAATTGTTTTCAAAGGCATAATTCTTTTGGGCATGTTTACAAAAATGAAACAAACAAACAAAAAAGTAGTGGGATGGCTTCAGAACCTCCTATAAAGCAGTGGGACTATCCATGCAAAACATCATTCCAGTTGAAATCCAATCAGAATAATCTTGCTTTCATGATCTACTAGAGTAATCAAGGTTCTACATGTCTGGTTTCTCAATTCCTGGATCATTTCATCCCGCCCCCCCACCCAAAACAGAGAACTTTAAAATTCTCTTCTTGAAAGTCTGATACTACTTCCTTTTCCATATAGTTTCATTATATTCAAATAAAATCTGGGTAAGAAAGGCAAGAAGACAAATTTTAAAGAATATATTCTATCACATGCACCAAGGAACCTCTGGTTGGAGTTGGGGTGGGGAGGTGACATTTTTTTATCTTCATTTAAAAGATAAGAAAAATTTTTTTCACAATGGGTTTACTGCCAGAATACAGGTGTCATAAAAACCACCACTAAATCTAAGCCAAAATGGGGAAGGAAAAGACTCACATTAATATCTTCATCATTAGATATGTGAATTCTGGCAAGTCTACCTCAACTGATTATCTAATCCACAAATGTGGAGGAATTGATGAAAGAACCATAGAAAAAGTTGAGAAGTGAGCTGCTACCAAGGGGAAGAACTCCTTCAAGTATAACTGAGTCTTGGATAAGCTGAAAGCTGAATGTGAGCATGGTATCACTACTGATAGCTCTCTGTAAAAATTCGAGATCAACAAGTATTATGTGACTGTCATTTATGCCCTGAGACACAGAGACTTTATCAAAAACATGATTACAACTACGTCTCAGGCTGACCTTGCTGTCCTGATTTTTGCTGCTGGTGTTGGTGAATTTGAAGCATGTATCTCCAAGAATAGGCAGAACTGTAAGCATGCCCTTCTGGCTTACACACTGTTGTGAAACAACTCACTTGTTGTTACGAAGATGGTGTACACCGAGCCACTCTACAGCCAGAAGTGATACAAGGAAATCATTAAGAAAGTCAGCAATTGTGCTAATTTCTAGTTAAAATGGTGATAACATGCTGGAGCCAAGTGTTAACATACCTTGATTCAAGAGATGGAAAATCACTTGTAAAGTTGTTGATGTCAATGGAAACACACTGCTTGAAGCTCTGGATTGAATCCTGCCACCAACTCATCTAACTGACAAGCCTTTACTTCTTCCACTCCAGGATGTCTACAAATTGGTGGTATTGGTACTGTCTCTGTGGACTGAGTAGAGACATGTGTTCTCAAACCCAGCATGGTGGTTACCTTTGTTCCAGTCAATGTTACAATTAAAGTAAATTCTGTTGAAACCAAACACACTGTGAAGCTTTGAGTGAAACTCTTCCTGGTAACAATGTGTGGTCTTCAATGTCAAGAATGTATGTGTCCAAGATGTTTATCATGGCAATGTGGCTGGTGACAGAAAAAAAATGACCCACCAGTGGAAGCAGCTGGCTCCATGTCTCAGGTGATTATCCTGAACCACCCAGGCCAAATCAGTGTCTATATTCACCTGCGTGGGATTATAACATGGCTCATATTGCTTGCAAATTTGCTGAACTGAAGAAGGTTGATAATTGTTTTGAAAAAACACTGGAAGATGGCTCACAGTTTTTAAAATCTGTTGATGCTGCCATTATCGATATGGTTCCTGGTAAGCTCATGTGTGTTGAGAGCTTCTCTGACTATCCTGCTCTGGGCCATTTTGCTATTTGTGATATGAAAGCAATAGACAAGGAAGTAGCTGGAGCTGGCAAAGTCATCAAGTCTTCCCAGAAATTTCAGAAAGCTAAATGAATATTATCTCCAATACCTGTCCCCAGTATTAATCAGTGGTGGAAGAACAGTCTCAGAATCATTTTCTTGAAATATGCCATTTAAGTTAATAGTAAAAGACTGGTTAATGATTACAAATGTATCGTAAAACCTTCAGAAGGAAACAAAAATGTTTTGCGGACCATTTGGGTTTTGTGTGTGTGTGTGTGTGTGTGTGTGTGTGTGTGTGTGTGTGTGTGTGTGTATGTGGCAGTTTTTAAGTTATTAACTTTTAAAATAAATACTTTTTAATGGAAACACCTTGACCAAAAATCTGTCACAGAATTTTGAGATCCATTAAAACAAAGTTTAATGAGAAACTGTGTTCTTTTGGTCAACACTATAACTTCCTATAGTACTACTTGGATGAAAGACTAAAGAGCTGCCTATAACAATTTCTGGTGTTACATCTGCTGAAACTAGAATTTGAAAATTCTGAGTTAACATTTTTTTTCTGAGTAGGAGCTTAGAGTTTTTTTTCACCTCGTCTTAAGGGGTGAAATCATCTTTTTACATAGCAAAAAGCTATGAGAGGGTCTTTTGATGCAATATTTCATTGGTCAGGACACAATATTTCATTAGTCTTACACAAAGACTAACTTTGTGTAAGCTAGTTTACAAAGGCCAAATTCTATAATAGTAAAGTTCACGTGTTACATATAAAATTTTGTGTAGCTACATCAATATTCAGTCAATTTGTTGGTATGTCAAATTTTAGTTTTTAAGTTACTGGACTGTGAATTCTCACATTTACAAATACTGAGACAGTTTGTAAAGAATATAAAATGAGGCTTAAATAGTATTGAGCACTGCCTTGCTACAGTTAATTATATTTAGATTTTAGGGAAAAATAAATAATACTGGAAGTTGAGAAAAAGAGAGGTAAGAACTACCATCAATTAGAATTTACTATATCTTAATTTATATGTCAACATGATTAAATTTACATTAATTTCTAATTTTTTGGAAGATTCTGCAAAACAAGTATTATCATTCTCATTTTTATATGAGAAAAAAGATGGTCTATGAGAGACAAGTTCTTTTATGGTTATTTGGTTTGTAAGTATTTAAATAGAGTTGAATTTATGTGAGTATGACCATCACGCCACTGTTCTCCTCATTTGTTTTTGTCAATCTTTTCTTAGTCCCTCAGTATTTCTGGTTGTCCTATTTAAGGATCTTCTCATCAAGAGTGCCAACTATGTGATGACCTTGAGGTCAAAAAAATAAAAGAGCTCATTCAGCAGGATTTGTAATCATTAAATGAAATAAAAGTGGATAAGGTTATGGTTGCTTTGTAATATAATTTGAAGTTATGCAGTGTGATACCTCTGACCTTGTTCTTTTTTCACAAGATGGCTTTGGCTATTCAGGATCTTTTGTGATTCCATACCATTTTGATGATTTTTTGTTCTATTTCTTAAAAAAAAAAAGCCATTGAGATTTTGGTGGGGATTGCATTAAATTTGTATATTGCTTTGGGTAATATGGCCACTTTAACTATGTTGATTCTTTCAATCCATGAACATGCATGGAATTGGCAAAAAACAAAAACAAAAACAAAAAAAAATAGACACAAAAAACAATGGAACCAAACTGAGAGCCAAGAAGTAAATACACATATATATATATAGGCAAATAACTTTTGATATAGGAGCCAAAAACATACAATGTAGAAAGGAAAACCTCTTCAATAAATGGTGCTAAAAAAATTGGAAAGCCACATGCAAAAGAATGAAACTCAACAGATATCTGTCACCAAACACCAAAATGAACTGCATAAAAGAAAATATATGTACTAAAATTATAGACCTTGGTTTTAAAGAGGGTTATATGAACTTGACCTCAAAGGCAAGAGAAATAACAGCAAAAATAAGTGAATGAGACTATATCAAACTAAAAAGCTTCTGCACAGCAAAAGAAACTATCAACATTACAAAGAAACAACCAACTGAATGAGAGAAGATATTTGCAACAATGCCTCTGATAAGAGGCTAATATTCAAAATATACAGAGAACTCATACAACTCAACAACAACAACAACAACAACAAAATAAACAATCCAATTAAAAAATGAGCAAAAGAACTGAACAGACACTTCTCCCAAGACATAAAAATGGTCAACAGACATACGAAAAGATGCTCAACATCACTAGCAATTAGGGAGATGCAGATCAAAACTACAATGAGATACTACCTCACACCTGTTAGAATGGCTAACATCAACAGGACAAATAATAACAAGTATTGGAGAGGTTGTGGGGAAAAAGAAACTCTCATACACTGCTGGAGGGAATGTAAATTGGTACAGCCACTACAGAAAACAGTATGGAGGTTCCTCAAAAATTAAGTATAGAATTACCCTACGACCCAGCAATCTCTCTTCTGAATATTTACTCATAAAACTTGAAAACATATGTAAAGATATATGCCCCTCATGTTCCTTGCAGTATTATGCAAAGTGGCCCACCATGGAAATAATAAGCGTCCTTCGATAGATGATTGGATAAAGATGTTGTACATATATACAATGGAATTTTACTCAGCCATAAGAAAAAAATAAAATACTACCATTTGTGATGACATGGTTGGAGCTTGAGATTATCATGCTAAGTGACATAAGTCAGACAGAAAAAGTTGAGAACCATATAGTGTCACTCATATGAGGGATATAAAACTGAAAGCAATAAATAAACAAGACAAACAGAGACTCATTGCCATGGACAACAATCTAGCTGTCTATGAGGAAAAGGGGGAAGGTGGAGGTATAAGGTAAAGGGAGTCAAATACATAGTGAGAAAAAGAAATTTAAGTTTGGGCGGTGAGCACAAAATGCAATATACATATAGCATATTACTGAATTGCACACTTGAAACCTATTTAATTTTATTAACCAATTGTATTTGGTTAATACAATTTTATCAACAACAAAAGTGGATAAATTGAACAATAGTCTTTAGAGCAGATAGCAATGTGGAGGTGATAGGAGGCAGTCAGGAAAGAGGTTTTATACGTTAAAACAGAAGTGTTCTTTGAATTTTCAGTCATTATTGCCAAGAGAGACTCATGATAAGAGTTTCTCTGACAGCTCTCTGGCTGTTAATCTTTAAATTTTGTCTCATTTTAGCTCCTCAGTCTTTTTAGGCTGACAAAATTTTTCCAGTATCTGAGTATTGTTTACCATTATTAGCACGAGTATCAGGGTACCTCCTTGGGAATGATGGAAGGGCATGATGAGAAAATATTAAACTCTGGTGGTATAACACTTAGTCTCTGACTTCTAGCCACTTTTATAGTTTTGCAAGAATATTTCTTGGCTCTGGTGAAAGAGATCCTGATTAGAGGAGTCTCAGGTAAAGAAAGTATGACAGATACTACGGGAGTTTAGAATCATGTTCAGTCTTTAAAATAACATGTTTCTCTGTACATGAATGAGTGCTGAGAGGTTACAGAGAAAACTGTAATTAATCATAGACAGCTTCATTAAAGAGAAGACTTAATTCACTTTTACAAGAGTGGGAGCAATTTGGAAAGCTGTTGCCTTTAGTCATAGATATCAGCTCTGGGCAGATATGTCTTCACACACTATTTTAATCAGCACCGCCCAGTTTGCCTGACCTCTTCTTAGTTATCAGATCTTCCTTTCCTAGGTACAGAAACACCAAGAGACACTTTATAGTCAAAAATTCTGAAGTCTCTTCAACTTCCATCACTAAAATTCATGTTTACTATAGATTTTTGGAGTCCAATTTTCTCAATTCATTTACCAACTAGAAAAAAATCTTAATTTTAATGTAAAACTAATTTTTTTTTCATGGAATAGAGATCATTATTTTATTTTAAAAATTATATTGTCTCTATAGAATTAGTTCTTATTTTAAAATGTCTCTAATTTTTACCTCCTAAATGGGTAAGAATATTAGATAATATTCAAAAATTAAAAAGAAAGACTTTTGTAGTTAATTATATCTATAAAAACTCATTAATTCAGATCCTCTGAAGTATTTACCTCTTAACTCTGTTTGAAAAATTATGTATTATTCAAATTTTTACACCTATAATAAAAAATAAACTCAATTTTTCCATGTTATTACCTTCTCTCCCTCTACCATTTTTATTTTATTATTTTCTATTTTATTTATTTGGTATAATACATTGAATAAAAAAAAAACAAGCCAATGATATTTTCTTTATACAGTGTACTATGTAACTGAAAAAGAAAGAAAGCTTGGGATAATAGAAAGTACACTGTTTTTGAAACTGAAGCATCTAATTTTAAGGCTTCGTGCCAGCATTTATTAATCAGATGATAATTGGAATTTTCTTACATTTTATTAAGTATATAATGAGGATAGCAATGACTAATCAATCTGTTCCAGAGAATTATTATATGACTCAATATAGATGGCTGTTTAAAAAGCACTTTGCATTTTAATTTAACAAAAAAAAATTATTGTTAACTGATGTGAATAATGCTAACCTCATGTATTTCAAATACTTCATGATATAATTTTATTCTGAATCATTAATTTTTAAAATAAGAATGTAAAGGACAGAGATCTAATATGAGATAATCTCTCATAAAATAAGAGCGTATCTTTTAAAGAATAATTGTCATTAGAAAATTTTACTTAAATTTTATAAGTTGTTAATTTTATAGTGGTGGAGACAAGTTTTCCAAAATTTTTATTTTCATTTGCAAGTTCAAATGTAATCATTGGCAACAGATTTTCTTCAAATGAGTTACTTTAATCATTTCTGAGAACATGTCTATTAAATAAGACATTTTTAAGACTCAGAAATCTATAGTTTTTTACTTTCTTTAGGATAAAAAAGGGTATTTCATGTAAAAAATGGCTAGTGTGCAACTCAACAATTGTATAAGTGCTTTTTTCAAATCAGCCATAATATATCAGTATACAATAGATATTAAAAAGATGTACTTATGGTTCAAGATTTAATAAATTTTATAATTGTTTCTCTTTACAAAAATTGCTTGATATTTCCATCTACTAATAATTATCTCTGAGTACTACAACCCTGCAGGAAACTAACTATATAAGCTTAATCTTAATATTATAAAAACAGCATGTTTGGTGACATGGTCCCACTCAGGGTAAAAAGAGCTTAACTAAAAAACATTTTTTTCTCATTATAATAAAGGAGATTAGGAGTCAAGTGCTGAGACTAAACATATTATTTCCTTTATAGTAATATATATTACTAAACTATAAAATTTAATTCTTATATTTCAGGAACTAGATTACAAGGATATCAATGAAAGTCCTATTTAACATCTAAATATATTCCAGTCATAGAAACTTGAGTAGATTATCTGTGACAAGGCTTCATTTCATCACTAAAAATTGTTTTATATTCAAATATACCACAAATCTTGCTTTTACCCATTATATACCCCTCCTCTGCCATTCCTTGTTGAATGTGGAAATTATCTGAATTGTTTTTATAACATAACTTTTATTGTATAAGTTATTATTTTGTCAAAACACAAAGACTACTTCTAATTTATTTACTCTTTCAGCAAACCATTATTGAGCATTTCTATGGGCAAAGAATTTTAATAGGCCTTGGGAATATAAAGATGAATAAAACAAGACACCTAGTTCCACATTCACAAACTAGAAGGCTCACATAAAACTTGTAAACCGTGATGCAAGATAGAATGCATCAAGAAATGTTTTATAGAAACACAGAGAAAAATATGTTTATTTCTGTTCCAGTAGTTGGGGCAGGGGCTTTCATGGCAGAGATAAAATTTTATGTGACCCCCTTTAGATTTAAAGAATAAATGAAGGAAACTGTGTGAGTCTTCACCTTATTTTCTTTGGATTCTATGATTAATCAACCTCTGAAGACATTTGCTAAGTTTACAGAGCTAGAATGGCTAAACATTCCACTTACCATCCAATGCATAGAAAAAAATAAATACAGCATCAACAAATACACTGGAACCATAAAGATAGATATTGATATAAATATAATTACTTAATGAGCATATATTTTATATTATTTTATATCATGTCTGAATAAGGTAGATTGGCATATGTATACTTCCTTGATCTCTTTCCTCCTTAGACTATAGAGAATTGGGTTAGAGAACAGTGATAATACTGCAAACACTAGGCTAATGACCAGAAATAAAGAGTACTTGGCAGAGAAATGCAGGTATGTTGAGGCCATACTTCCTAAAACTATTAAGAAAGTAGCAAAGTGGGAAGCACAGGCAGAAAAGGCCTTTTGGTTTAAGTCAACAAAGCAGATACATAAGATTATCTCAATGATGCAAACATAACTCAAAATCACAGCATTATATTTGCAATGATCTCCACAGCATGTACGATGTTGACAACCTTGATTAAAACAATTATATTTGTGCCCATACATGTCAGATTCAAGATGGGATCAAAGTTGCAGATAATACTCTTAATTTGATTTGGACTACAAAACCCAAGTAATATCAGGGAGTGGTGTGAAGAAAACACAGAAGTAACAACATACGGTTAGCTGAATGTAGAGCTGAGGTGTCATTTTTGTTAAGTAAGGGAAAGGGCTACAGATGGCCAAGTATCTATCCATAGTCATGGTAATAAACAAGAAAACCACAGAAAAGATAAGGCAATAAAAGAAATACATCGACAAAAGACAATCAGCCAGAGAAATGGTCTTCTGCTCACTGACTAGATTGGAGAGTATCTTGGGAATGATGATTGTGGTATACCAGATCTCCAGGAAGGAGAAGCCACTGATAAAGAAATGCATGGAGTGCAGAGGTAAAAATCCAGTTTGATGGAAAAGAAGATATTAAGGGCCCAAGAGATAATGAATAGGTAAATTAGAAGCAAGAAGATAAAATTAAGTGTCCATTTTGGTGCAAATGAGAAAAGCCAGTAAATATAAGTTCAATCACTGCTGTCTAGCTCTTATTTGTTGTCTTCTCAGCTGTTGAGCAAAACAAACAAACAAATAAATAAAATAGATATTGGAAAACTAGTTTAGAGAATTAATTAGATAATCAATTAATTTATTTATTATATTTTTCATTTGCTGATTCAAATATTTGGTGAGAGTTTTCTATGTTCCATGTGCTCTGCAATATGCTTACATGAAAGGGATAACTAAGAAAGAACCAATATTCTAAATATGTAAGTTTCTGTAGTTTTCACTAGTAGCCTACATCATGAGCTTCAGTTTATATAGTCAGTTGCCTCTGTTACCCAAGAACACACTTTTATAATTAGCAGAAAAATTTCCCTTTATATTTTCTTTTAGAAAAAAATTTATATTCTTTATTTTTTTTCCCCTCTAAAACAGCCTTTTTCAGGCTCAGGAAAAAAAATCAGGGTTTAGCTCAAATATTGCCTTCCATGAATGATTTTAGTTAGATTAAGTTACTCTCTCTGGGATACTCCCACAGCAATTAATTTGCACTTTCTATATCATGGCTAATTTTACAATAACATGTCTGCTTCTCCAATTACTTTGTATACTCTGTGTTAACCTGATGTTTTGCACTAATAAGTGCTCAGTAAATATGGATGGAAATAAATTTTATTGAAAGTGGAGAGATAAGTAGCTTATGGTGGAGCAGTTTAGATTCATAACTATGGCAACTTTGACTTTAATTCTGAAAACTGAGGAAAGTCTGTCTTCTCCCTTTTTCTTATGATAAGTGCAATGCATTTAGTTTCTTTAGTTTCTTTTTTTTTTTCTTTTTCTTTTCTTTTCTTTTTTTTTTTCAGGTAGGTACATCCTACATTGAGCAAGCAAATAACATAGAGAAAAAGAAAGATAAATTGAATTTGGAGAAAATGCTTAACTACTTGATCTCTGATATATTTTAGAAGAAAGTAGGGAATAAATAAATAGATATATAAAACAAATGCCTTATACTAGTTAATGGAAGAACCCTTTTTCCAGTTCTTTAGGCTAAATTCCTTAAAATCAATCTTGTCTCCTCTCTCTCACACCCCACATTCAATCAGTAAGCAAATTAGTCAGTGATACTTTCACAATATATGCAGAATCTAACTACTTATTAAAACATTTGCACTACTACCCTGGTCTAAGTCATCAACCTTTGCCTGGATTTTTGCAATAATATCAAATGCCCCCTTTCAATCTAGTCTTAACATCAAAATGAGAGAAATCCTACTTCACTCCAATGGTCTTTTAGTTCTCATGTAATCTGGTGCCACAATGATATATTTTTTTACTTCATTGTCTAGTTCTTCATATCCACTACCATCACTCTATGCACACACCACCTGGAATGTCCTTACCTCATAGCTGTTGTACTTCCATTCCCTCTACCTAGAATATCCTTCCTTGAAATGTGCCCAGAAATTCCTTTCCTGAACTTGTTCTGGCCATTACTCAAATATTACCTGGTGAAAGATGCCACACCTCATTATCCTATTTAAAATTAATCACACCCAGTCCCCAAACTCCCTATTCCCTAACCATACCTTACTGTTTTTCTCTTCCTATCCCCTCTTATTCTCTTAAATATGTACTTACATTTTATTCAGGTATTATCTAACATCTATAAGTAAAATAAATTCTGTCTTTTTTAGGGTATAGTTTTATACGTAATGCATAGAATAGCAATTAGGACAGAGGTGACAAGTAAGGCTTTATTTAAAATTACAAAACATGTACATTTTAGACTTCATTCAGGTTGCTCTTGTATATAGAGCAAGTTCCTTCAAATGCCCAAGACAAAGATAGTTTAAAGTCCCTTTGGCTGATGGGAAAATTATAATTGGGTAAACATACTCTCATATTATAAAGGAAAAGTGATAAAAGTGTTAGTGGTATCAGGCTATGAAGATATGTAAATTAACAGGTCAGACTAGTAAATAAGAGGAGAAATTCTGAGTTTAGGAGTGTAATATCTAAGAATTTTATAAATTCTAAGCATTACAACGATCAACATTTTGAAGAAACTTAGAATTCAAAATGGGTTTGTCAAAATGGCAGAGTAGGTAAACATCATGTTAAACTCAGCTCACAAACACATCAAAATGACAGCTAAACTATAGAACAACCATCATTGAAAATTGCCTGAAGTCTACCTGAACAGAAGTCCTATAACTAAGGATATGCAGAAGAAGCCACATCAAGACTGGTAGGAGAGGCAGAGACGTGAAAGAGGCTGGCTTTTCACCCATGAGAAGCAGTTAAAAATTGGAGAGATATTCCTTCTGCAGAGGTTCCCTCCTGAGGAATGAGGGGTCCCAGACCCACACCAAGCACACCAGTCAGAATTTCAGTGCTGGGAAAAGAAGTCCTTGTAACTTGTTGTGAAAACCAGTGAAGGTTGTTGCTAAGTGAGATGGAGGGTAGCTGGAGTGCCAGACGTCCCTATAAAAGGGCCATGCATAGACTCATAGATTTATTCACTCTGAGCTTCAGTATTGAGGCAGCAGCTCAAAGGGCACAGGGCAATATAGGAAAGAGCTGAGTTGTCTGGCTTAACGGCAAGGGTTGAAGGATCAGCTTTCTCCTAGACAGAAGTGCTGGCAGAACTGTCATTCCTTTGTTGATCCCTGCTCCCACCCAGCCTATACTTGTAGGTATGTGCTATATCTGAGTCTCCAACAACATAGCTCGTATTATTTACCAGTCCTGGTGATTCACTGAGATCCTGACCCACCCAACTTGCAGGCTCACCCAAATCACTTCCAGTGCTTTTCCATACAAATAGCCTGTACTGGTTCATGCTAGAGAATTTCCAAAAATCTTTCAAAGGTTTTCAATCCCCAGACAAGCAGCATCTGGCCTCAGTGTGCTCTGTACCTCTTGCTAATCAGCTCCAAGCCTGGCACAGGCTGTGGCTGGTCTTGGTTTGTAGCTTAGCCTGTCCCAGTCAACCCCAGACTTGGCCTGCACCAAAGCACCTTCCAAAAGACCCCAAGGCCAAGACACCTAATGGTCAGTTTCAAATCACATCAGAGCGCCACCTGATCACCTCCACAAACTGCACACCCAAAGGACAGACTCAACAGAAAGCAGAGCCTCACTAAAGTAAATTCTTCTCTGAGGGGTCAGTCCATAAGGGTTGTTGTGGCGAGTCAAGTATATAATTTGAAGTCTGCACACATTTTGGTTACTTGTTCAATTATTCATCAACCCTGTGATCTTAAAAAAGTCTTTTTGCCTCCATTTTTTGATCTTCATAATAAATATAACAATATCAATCTTGCAAGTTTGTTATAAAGATTAAGTAAGGTAATCCTATGAAAACTTGCTTTCTAAGCCACAGTTTTTATTAAAACCAGGCCCAATCATTCGAGTCCACATGAATAAGTGTTTTATATGAATGTATGTGTATGTGTGTGCACTGTACAACTTACAAAGTGAAAGGGTAAGATTTTTTTCTATATTTATTCCACACACATAGAAAATACACATAAACAAATCTTTTTCTTCCTCATGATGTTTAGCTAAAGTTATTTTTTTACCTATTCAAAGTGTTCTACACCTTATCTCACAGCAGATAAAGCTGCAGTTGGAGATTTTTTTTCTTCAGTCCAAGGTACTACTTTGAGATCTCTGACATTAAGCCCCATATTAGCAACTATTCAGAACCTTCTTTTGTTTTCTGACTCATGGATTAGAATACACACCCCACCAAAAATTTCTTAGTGGTTATGAGTAAATTGATTTTTCCTACTGAAGTTTTCTTCCAGACTATCTGGAGATTTTGAGTATAAAACTAAACAAAAGAGCCTCTTTCTTTTAAGGTTAGTTAAGGAAAAAGATTTGACTTACATTTAAAGATGCTATTCTAAACTAGCTTCCACTTCTCTAATTCAGTTCCTAGGTCACACAAAAGTCTAAATTTTGAAAAGATGGGAAAGAGTAAAAGATAAAGGTGTAAAAGAAAAGTGGGGACAAAATACAGAAGATTAAGTAAACAAGAAAGACCAAAGAAAGAACAATTTCTTGCCACGGTCTTTCATTTTCTTTGCAAACTATGCAAATGCCTATCCATTTTCCTTTGCTACAATTCTAGATTATGTGATTCTGGACATTAAAATACTTTGCACCCATGCTATTGCAATATTCACCACATTTTCTCTGCACAGAGTAGATAATTTTTAAAAGTTTCTTAAAGGAATAAGTGAGAGATCTTAACCCACCCTACTTGTGGGCGCACTTCAGCCACTTATTGTGGCTTTGCCATACAAACAGCTTGTATTGGCTCATGTGCAGGCTTTCATAAAATCTCTCAAAGGTTCACAGAATCCAAAGAAGAAACATCTGGCTTCAGCATGTCCCATCTATCTTGCTGAGAAGTCCCAGGCCCGGCACTAGAGGTAACCAATCTTGATTCATGGCTTGCCCTCTGCAGGCACCATCAAGCCCATTGTAGGTGGCAGCTGTCTGCAAATTGCTTTATGGCTAATGCTAGGTGGTTTTAAGCAGGGCACAGGATGTAGCTATACTTGGTCTGTAGTGGGACCCCTCCTACAAGGCCTCAAGGCTGGCATGGCTGGTGGTCAATTTCAGAATGAGCCAAGGCATCAGTTTGGGATGCATATGAGGATTACTCACCTAAAGGCAGTCTGGACAGGCACTAGAGCCCTATTAAAGCACATTCTGCTCTGTAAGGTAACCTTCTACACAACAGCTCTTCCACTGTAGTTACTAACCAGTCCTCACGAGCAATTATCCCAAGTGTAAATCACTCACATTAATGTGGAGATGGCAACCAAAGCTCAACTATAAAAAGAGGGCACAGAGACCCATATAAAAAACAACCAGGAACACCTAGCTCAAGTGACCAGGGAACCTACACCCTGGGCACCATAGAACACCTACTAAGGCCACTCTACTAAGACTGGGAAACATAGCAGCCCTACCTAATACATGGAAACAAACACAAGAAGACAACCAAATGGCTATAAAAACAAACAAACAAACAAACAACAACAACAACAAAATGTCCCAAATGGAATATAAATACAAAGCTCCAGAAAAAGAACTAAACAAAATGGAGATAAGCAATCTGACAGATGTAGGTTTAAAGACACTGGTTATAAGGATACTCCATGATCTTGGTAAGAATTTCAACAAAGAGACAGAAAACATTAAAATGGAGATGGAATCGTAAAAAAGAAGCAGACAGAAATGAACAATACAATAATTGAAATTAATAAAATCTTAGTAGGAATAAACAATAGATTAGATAAAGTGGAGAACTGAATCAGAGATTTAGAAGATAAGGTAGCAGAAAACATCCAATCGAAACAGCAACAAGAAAAAAATCCCCCCTCAAAATGAGGATACTTGAAGAGGTTTTGGGGACAACATTAGTAGTACTAAGATTTGCATGATAGGGGTACCAGTAGAGGAAGAGAGAGAACAAGGAAATGAAAACCTATTTCAAAAAATAAAGACTAAAAACTTCCTTAACTTGGTGAAGGAAATAGATATACAAGCACAAAAAGTGCAGAGGATATGAAACAAGATAAATCCAAATAGTCCCACTCCAAGACACATCATAATTAAAATGCCAAAGTTTAATGACAAAAATAGAATCTTAAAAGCAGCAAGAGAAAAGTAATTAGTTACCTACAAAAGAACTTCCATAAGACTGTCAGCTGATTCCTCAACAAAAACTTTGCAAGCCTGAAGAGATTGGTAGGAAATATTCAAAGTGATGAAAAGCAAGGGCCTACGACTAACATTATTCTACCCAGAAAAGTTATTATTAGAACTGAAGGACAGATAAAGAGCTTCCCAGACAAGAAAAAGCTAAGAGTTCATTATCACCAAGCCAATAGTACAGGAAATGTTAGAGGGGCTTCCTTAAAAAGAAGAAAAAAATATAAATAATAAAATGGCAGTAACTATATATCTAGCAACAATTACTTTAAACGTCAATAGATTAAATGCTTCAATCAAAAGATACACTGACTGAATGGTTAAGAAAACAAGACCCTTACATATGCTGCCTATAAGAGACTCACTTCATATTGGAAGACACACACTGATTGAAACTAAAGGGATGAAAAAAAGATGTTTCATGAAAATGGAAACAAAAGAAAAAAGCTGGGTAGTAATACTTATACCAGACAAAAAAGATTTTAAAACAAAGGCTGTAACAAGAGACAAAGAAGGACTCAGTATTCTCACTTCTGGGATTTATCTGAAAAAACAAAAACAAAAACAAAAAACCGAAACACTACCTTGAAGGGACATGTCAATTTATATGTTCATTGCAATATTATCTACAATAGTCAAGATATAGAAGCAACCTGGGTGTATATTAGTAGATGATCAGATCAAAAAGAGGTGGTACATATGTATATACAACATAATATTACTCAGTCCCAAAAAGAATGAAATCTTGCCATCTGCAACAGTATAGATGAATCTAGAGGGTACTGTGCTGGTGGAGTAAATCAGACAGAGAAATACAAATGTCACATGTGGAATCTAGAGAACAGGATAAACAAACAACAGAAACAAACTCATAGATACAGAAAGCATTTTGATGGTTGTCAGATTGGGGTATGGGGGATAGATGAAAGGGGAGAGAATTAAGAGGTACAAATTGGTAGTTACAAAATAATCATGGAGATGTATGGAGAATAGAGTCAGTAGTACTGTAATGAGTATGTAGGATGCCAGATGGGTACTGGATTTATAGGGATGATCACTTCATAAGTTATATAATGTCAAATCACTGTGTTGTACACCTGAAACTAATATATTATTCTATGTCTGCTATAACGGAAAAAAAATAAAATATATACAAGTTTTTAAAAAGAAAGAAAGTTTGTGTGTGACTACAAAAATCACACTGATGTAATAACTGACACAGTTCCCAGAAGTCAAAGTAATTCTGATACGCAGTCAGTGCAAAGCACTATATCAAGGTTTTACTGTAAAATTATATGTGAGTGTATTTTCCTATTTACAGCACCAATTTATGCTGCAGGATTTGATTCATTAAAAACACCTTTCTGGGGGAGAAGGCTACTAAATGGAAGATGTCTGGTGGGCAGGTGAATGACTTTAAATGAATGGATTTTTTGTTATGCATCCATACAAAGTGGTCACATAAGACCTCAACACTGGAATATGGAGAGTGGTTTCTGTTTGTAGAAATGTATTCAGCTGTGTAAAAAAAAATTAGCTTAGCAGAAAGGGAAAATGGTAGAAATTGAAATCAATCAGTTACAAAATAATTTGTTAATTGATCTCTGTGGTACAACATTGCTGTGGCATATGCAGAAGACCTTTTACATACTCTTATAAGGAAGAATTTAGAAGTTTTAAGACAGGAAGTCAATGCAGTGTAAATGCAGGACCCTGTAGAGTTCAACACACTAGCATTTCCTAGTATGAAGAGGAAAGATGCTGTTGATGAGAAACAACCATGGGTATGAACAAGAGAGACTCTCTCTTTACCTTCATATAGTTATAAAATTTGGTAATTAAAATATTTTATGAAAATAAATTAATATTAACTACCATTGTGTAAGACACATTTATTTTTAACCACTGAAAATAATCAAGACATACTTTTTCCTTAATGTTTTCTTGAATGTAGTCCTATAAAAGAAATTTAATGCTAAGAAACATTTTATATGTTCCTTTGAGCATACAATTTAATATAGATTATATATTTTTCTTTTATTAATAACTAATCTCTTTATAGTATCTGCAATATTTGGCAATTTTTTTCAGATATAATCTGTGGTTCATCTGTTCACTGTTTCTAAAAATAAAAATATTTCTATAAGAAAAAATCATACATTAAATAAGAAAGGAGAGTGACTTAATTTTATTTTTAAGTAGAAGTGCTTTATTAATTAGTCTGTATTAGTCCTTATCTAGTTGTCAGAAAATCTAGAAACATCTGAGGTTGAATAACAATATTGCCCTCCCACCTTTGATCTAGCAGACTAGATTTACGAGAGAGATTGAATCTTAAAAAGAGTTGCTACAGTATAACTTAATAAATGTTTGGTTAGCAAATGGGCACCAATGACAGCAGCATGAATGGACATATTTGAACAGTCTGGTTATTCCCTAATCCTAATAATTTGTTGATTTCAGAAGCAAGAAAAATTTTCTTCTCCCAATTTCTTTTTATAGTTTGTTTGTTTACTTATTATTTATTTACTTACTTATTTATTTTTATTTTTTATTTTTTATTAACTTTATTGGGGTGACATTGGTTAATAAAATTATAAAGGTTTTGAGTTTATAATTTTATAATATATCATCTATATATTTCATTGTGTGTTCACCACCTAAAATTAAGTTCTTTCTATTACCACATAGTTTTTAAATACATCATGAAAAGTATAAACAGTTGCACTATAAAAACCCTTTGTGACACATATAGAAATCAATACTTTTAGATTAGACAAAATTATTTTTAAATCATTTGATTTATTTTCCTTGTTTGAAAAGTTGTATAATATTTAATTGACAATAGCAAATTTTGGTATGTGCCAGCATAGTTTTTATGTATTGTATGCACTCCATGGTTTCTCTGTGGATTCTTTTGCACTTGTGGTCTATTTTCTTTCCAACACAAGCTGCTGGAAACAGGAATGCTAACATATCAGGTTTGAATTTTAGTTCTCACGGAACAAAAATACAGATTTCATGGGTAGGTAGGCTACCATGAAGCTGTGAAGTGCCATCGTTGGTCAAGTAGTTTTGTTGGTATAATTTTTTGTTTGCTCATCTGTTTTGTTTGTTTTATTTATTTTTGATTAATCAGATTCATGTTAAAATTGCTATAAAACTGAAAATGTAAATGTATCAAAAGTCCTCCTCTCCATTCCCAATACATTTTATCAGTAACCCTATAATTTTAATGGTGTCTTTGTTAGAATTCAGAACTCTAACTCTTATGGAAAATATGAGTATAGCTAAAGTTTATTACTGGCAGTTACTAATGTTCATTTTTTCTCTTTTGGTGTGAAATTCAGAACTCAGATTTTTGAAGCTAAGATGCCCCAAATGTATTTAGCATGCCATCCATCAAAGAAAAAAAATGGGATAAATATCTAAGCCAGACAATTGATGAACAGAAGCATTCCAGATATCCAATAATTAACCCTTTCCTCAACCTATATCTATCAAAATTCAAGTTGCTTTGTTTGGAATTTCCAACATTTTTTTCAAAAGATTACTTCAAAATATTTCTCAGACAGGCCCTTCTCTTGCCTGTCATAAATTCCCTTGAAAGTTATTTCTTATACGATATTATTTTAAGAAAACATTTTAATTTTGCCCATTGAAGTCATTTTTCCTTGTTTCTCAAGACTCACACAGGTATTTTTATTTTTTATTTTTATTTTTAATGGTGACATTGGCTAAAAAAATCCAATAAGTTTCAGGCATACAATTTAGCAATAAGGCATATATATACATTGCATTGTGGATTCACTGCCCATAGTTAGATTTATTTCTGTCATCATAGATTAACCCATTTGTACCACCAAACTCCCCTCTCCCCACTGTCCCCCTAACTCTAGTAACCAAGTGACTATTGTCCATGTCCATGAGTCTCTGCTTGTTTGTCCTACTTGTTTGTTGCTTTTAGGTTTATATTCCACATATAAGTGATATCAAGTTGTTTTCAAATTTTTCTGTCTGGCTTATTTTGCTTAGCATGATCATCTCAGGGTCCATCCAAGTTATTGCAAATGGCAATATTTCTTCTCATCTTATGGTTGAGTCATATTCCATTGTATATATGTACCACAGCTTCATTATTCAATCACCTATTGTAGGACACTTCAGATGCTTCCATGTCCTGGCTACCGTGAATAATGCTGCTATAAACATCAGTGTGCAAATATCTTTTCAAATGTTGGTTTTCAAGTCTTTGGGATAAATACCCAGTAGAGGGAAGGCTGAATTATATGGTTGATCAATTCTTAGTTTTTTGAGGAACCTCCATACTGTTTTCCATAGCAGCTGTACCAATTTGCAGTTCCACCAGCAGTGTATGAGGGTTCCTTTTCTCCATATCCTCTTCAACACTTGTTGTTAGAAGTCCTTTTGATAAAACCTGTTCTAACAGGTGTGAGGTAGGATTGTATTGTGGTTTTGATTTGAATTTCCCTAATAGCTAGCAATATTGAGCACCTTTTCATATGTTTGTTGGCCATTTGGAAGTACTCTAGGAAGAAGTGTCTATTCAGGTCCTCTGTCCATTTTTTAATTGTATCATTTTGTTGTTGTTGTTGTTGTTGTTATTCTGTTATATGAGTTCTTCGTATATTTAGGATATTAGGCCTTTATTGGAAGCACTGTTTGCAAATATATATCCTATTCAGATGGCTGTCTCTTTACCTTGTTGATGATTTCTTTTGCTGTGCAGAAGCTTTTTAGTTTGATGTAGTCCCATTCATTTATTTTTGCTTTATCTCCCTTTCCTTTGTGGTCAAATTCATAAAATCTCCTTTAAGCCCAAGGTCTTTGAGTTTAGTTTCTATGTTTTCTTCTATGCATTTTATTGTTTCAGGTCTTATATTCAGGTCCTTCATCCATTTTGAGTTAATTTTGGTGTGTGGTGATAGACAACAATCTAATTTCATTCTTTTGCAGGTGTCTTTCAGTTATCTCAGCACCATTTATTGGAAAAACTTTCCTTTCTCCACTGTATGTTGCTGGCTTTTTTTTTCAAAAATTATTTGCCCAGATAAACAGGTTTACTTCTGGACTCTTGATTCTGTTCCACTGGTCTGTGTGTCTGTTTTGCTGCCAATATCATACCATTTTGATTGTTGTCATTTTATAGTATAATTTGTAGTCAGGCAGAGTGATGCCTCCAACCTCGTTCTTTTTTCCCAGGATGACTTTTGTAATTCAGAGTCTTTTGTGCTTCCATACAAATCTGATGATTTTTTGTTCTATTTCTTTAAAAAAATACCAATGAGATTTTGGTGGGGATTGCATTAAATGTGTATAATGCTTTAGGTAATGTGGTCATTTTAACTATATTGATTCTTCCAATTCAAGAACACAGAATATCTTTCCATTTCTTTGCATCTTCTTCAATTTCTTTTAATAGGGTCTTACAGTTTTCATTACATAGGTCCTTCACATGTTTTGTTAGATTTATTTCTAGGTATTATATTCTGTTTTGTAGCAATTGTAAAAAGAATTATTTTTTACACTTCTTTTTCTGACAATTTATTATTAAACTATAAGAATGCTCTGGATTTTTGAACATTAATTTTGTGTCTAGAAACTTTATTATATTTGCTTATTTTTTTTCTAGTAGTGTTTCTTGTGGAGTCTTTAGGGTTTTCTATATAGAGAATCATGTCATCCACAAATAGTGACGGTTTGACTTCTTCATGTCCTATTTGGATGCCTTTTATAACATTTTCTTGCCTGATTGTACTTGCTATGACCTCCAATGTTGTATTGAATAGCAGCAATGATAGTGGAAAGTCTTGTCTTGTTCCCAATTTCAGAGGAAATGTTTTAAGTTTTTTACCATAAAGTATAATGTTGGCTGAGAGTTTGTCATATGGCCTTTATTATATTAAGGTACTTTGCTTCTATACTGATTTTGTTAAGTGTTTTGATCATAAATGGATGCTATTATCTTGTGAAGGCTTTTTCTGCATCTATGGATATGAATACATGATTCTTATTTTTTTTTATCTGTTATGTGGTATATTGCACTAATCAATTTGCTTATGTTGAACCATCCATGTGCCCCTGGGATGAAGCCCACTTGATTCTGGTGTATAATCTTTTTAATATGCTGCTGTATTCAGTTCACTAGTATCTTATTTAGGATTTTTGCATTTGTGTTCATGACAGATATTGGTCTATAGTTTTCTTTTTTCGTTTTATCTTTACCAGGTTTTGGTATCAGGGTAATATTGGCCTCAAAAAATGAGTTAAGAAATATTGTCTTCTCTTCAATTTTTTGAAGTTTGAGAAGAATAGGTATTAAATCTTCTCTGAATATTTGGTAGAATTCACTGGTGAAGCCATCTGGTCCTGGACTTTTACTTTTTGGTAGGTTTTTGATGATTGTTTCAATTTCCATACTGCTGATCGATCTATTTAGAATTTCCAGTTTTTCTTGATTCAGTCTAAGAAGAATCTATTTTTCTGAGTCCTTGTCCATTTCTTCTAGGTTGTTAAATTTTGTGTTATATCCTTTTTCATAGTATTCTTACATGACCCTTTGTATTTCTGCAGTGTCTATCATAATTTCTCTTCTTTCATCCCTGATTTTGTTTATTTGTGTCCTTTCTCTTTTTATTTTAGTGAGTCTAGCCAGGAGTTTGTCAATTTTATTAACTTCTCAAAGAACCAGCTCTTTGTTGCATTTCTTTTTCTTTTTTTTTCAATTTCACTTAATTCTGCTCTAATTTTGATTTTTTTCTTTCCTTCTGCTATCTTTAGGCTTCATTTGTTCATTCTTTTCTAGTTTTTAAGATGAAGTGTTAGGTTGTTTATTCAGGCTCGTTTTTTTTTTTTTTTGAGATAGGACTGTGATAATATAAACTTTTCTCTTATGACAGCTTTTGCCATGTCCCAAAAGTTTTGATATATTGTACTATCATTATCATTCATTTCTATGTATCTCTTAATCTCTCTTTTTATTTCTTCTCTGACTCAATTATTCTTTAGTAGCATGTTGTTTCTTCTCTATGTATTTGTTCTTCCCACTTTCTTTTACAGTTGATCTACAGCTTCAAAGCATATGATCAGAGAATATGGTTGGTATGCTTTCAAGACACTCTAATTTTTTGAGGTTTTCTTTGTGTCCCAGTAGGTGGTCAATCCTTGATAATGTTCTATGTGCACTAGAGAAGAATGTATAAACAGTTGTTTTGAAATGAAAGTCTCTGTAAATGTCAATTATGTCCAGCTGGTCTAATGTGTCATTTAAGGTTGTTATTTTCTAATTGATTTTCTGTTTAGATGATCTGTCCATATGCAAGAGTGGGATATTTAGGTCCTCTACTATAATAATGTTTTGCTCTGTTTCTCCCTTTAGTTCTGTTAGTAATTGCTTTACATGTTTCGGGGCTTCCTGATTGGGAACATAGATATTTATAAGTGTTATGTCTTCTTGGTGCATGATTCCCTTTACCATTATGAAGTATCCCTCAGTATCTTTCTTTACATTTTTTATTTTGAAATCTATTTCATCCAATATTAGTACTGCTACTCCCGCTTTTCTCTGAATGCCATTTGCTTGAAATATTATTTTCTACCCTTTCACTTTGAGTTTATATTTGTCTTTGGAACTGAGATGTGTCACCTTGAGCAGCATATGGTTGGGTTTTGTTTCTTGGTGCAGTTTGCAACTCTGCCTTTTTATTGGTGAGATAGTCCCTTTACATTTAGGGCAATTATTGAAATATGAGGTTTCCCTATAGCCATTTTATATATTTTTTTATGGTAGCTTTGTATTTCCATTACTTTCTTGTCCTTGTTTTTTTTTTTTTCCAAATAAACATGTGAGATAAAATTTCTATACGTATACCAAAATTGGTACTTGTGTTTTATAAAGATAATTACAATAGCGGTACATAGATGATACAAACTTAAATTAAGGCAGTAATATTGGATATGGCAAGGAGAAGAAAGTTTTTAGAGTTATTTAGTTAAAAGGTTAAATGAAATATGTTTTTTAAAGTTGCTATTCAACAGGAGCAAAAAAGACTTTTGACTGTAAATGTTAGAGAAAATGAAGATGCTTAGCCCTAAAAAGACAAGCAATAATTATAATTCATATGTGTACTTAGCTGTATGTACCAAAGTGTATTATTATGAATAGTATTCTATACTATAGTTTTCTTATGAACATGACTGACAATATTAATAATTTAGTCTTACTAAAATTAAATGCTTATTGTTCTTATGAAAAGTTATATAACTAAAAATAAATGTGTAATGTAATTCCATAAGACTGTATTTGTCTTTTTCTTTGGTATCGCTCCTGGCCAAAGCTAGTCAGATA
Organism: Eidolon dupreanum; assembly: GCA_028627145.1. Taxonomy (NCBI): domain Eukaryota; kingdom Metazoa; phylum Chordata; class Mammalia; order Chiroptera; family Pteropodidae; genus Eidolon; species Eidolon dupreanum. Next base: position 21,841,166 of record CM053517.1, on the reverse strand, counting down.
ATCTATGATATAATTTTTCCATAATCTACCACGTAAATAAAGGCTTAATATCTTGACATGTATAGCCAGCTTCTGATGGACAATTCTAACCCTCTAAAATGGTAAGCAATTTTTCCTTTAATTACAACTTTTCAAAAGAAAAAACAACTTTTAACCCTAAAATAAAGTTTTTGATGGTATACACATCAAGTTGCATAACGATAACACAGAATATAGCTGTGCTTTCTTAAATATAAGGAAAATACTCAGGACAACAGAATGTTTGATGTGACAAAGAATTGGGTATATAGTAATTTTATGTTTTAATCTGTTAGAGAAACATTAAAACAATGATAGAGAAGCTGTGACTCAGATTAAACCTCCAGATGTGTTCAATGTTTTCTAAAGATAGAAGAGTTTTTTAATTGCATTCTTCATATCTTTGTTTCTCAGACTATAAATGATGGGATTGAAGAATGGGGCAAGTACAGTAAACATCAGTGCAATGGCTGTGTCTAAAACTGGTGGGTAAGTGGTATTGAAACGCAAGTACATGAGTGATATACTGCCGAAGAATAACAGGAAGACAGTGAAATGACCTGCACAAGTAGAAAAAGCCTTTTGCCGACCCTCAGCAGAAGGAATCCTCAGGATCACAGTGACAATTCTTATGTAGGACAGGGTGATGATTAGGACTGTAATAATTATGGCCACAGCATGGATCACATCCTCAGTCAGAATCATGGATGTGTCTGTACAGGCCAAGCTCAGCACAGGGACCAAGTCACAGAAGATCTGGTGGATTTGGTTGGGCTCACAGAAAGGTAGTGTTGAAATCATTAAAATCTCAGGAAGCAAGATGAGGAAGCCAAAGATGCAGGAGCCTGCAGAGAGTTGAGCACAGAGCCGAGGGGTCATGATCATTTGATAGCGAAGTGGGTTGCAGATGGCAACATATCTGTCAGTGGCCATTGCAGTCAACAAGATACCTTCTGAATTTCCTAGTGAATGGAAGAAGTACATCTGCAAGAGGCAGCCTGTAGTAGAGATGGTCTTCTTTTCACTGATGAGATTAGAGAGCATCTTGGGAATGGTGGCTGTGGTGTACCAGATCTCCAAAAAGGAAAAGATACTGATGAAATTATACATGGGATTGTGGAGATGGGTGTCCAGTCTTACAGCAAAGAAGATCAATAGATTCCCAATGATGATAAAAGTGTATATAAAAAGTAAAGGAAAGAAGTATAAGAGACTACCATCCTGGATTTGGGAAAAGCCAGTAAAGATAAATTCAGTCACTGCTGAGATATTTCCACTCACCATATCCCCAACAGAACTACCTGTAACTGAAGAAGAAGAAACATATCAGCTCACAAGGAGGTGGAGAGGAAAAGAAGATGTACAGCTAAATAACTGGAATGAGAAATAAAGAATAACTTTAAGATTTTATTTTTTCCCCAATTTCATACTAATGTACATATTAACCAATATTAAATATTTTTTTTTACTACACCAGAAGCACAATTACAGAGATGTCTCCAAATGTTTTTAGTAGTACAAAATTAGTATAATTTTAACTTAACCTCTAATCTAAGTATTTATCTTAATAAGTTATACACATGGACTGTATTATGACATAATAATTCAAATATATATGTAGATTACATAATAATAAATTTAAAAAGTAGGAAGTATGGATAAAAAATAGACATAATAGAAGTTATGTTATTTTCTTTTCCTACCCAATTGGACCATCTTGCACATTCTTCTTTGTATATCTCTGTTCTAGGGGATTAGAATGTAAACCTGGGGTTTACACTGAAATCCCAATTAAGCCTATTAATACTTACATGTGTTTTTGCATATTACTTCATCTTTCAGTCTCAAGTACTCATTTGTGAAATGAAGTTAAAAATAGTATCTATCTAATAAAGATGTGGTAGGATCAAGTAAATACCTGCAAAAGACTTATACATTACCTGGTGGAGTAATAAAATCCACTCACTACACCTCTCCTTCTTTTATAACATTTGCTGTATACTTTCTATACTACTATTCCTCTGAAGATTCTCTGACCAAGTTAAGCAATGCCCTGCCTTCCAGTTACTAATGAAAACTATTCAGCTCTCTCTGGCACTAGAAACAGTTCTATACTCCTACTTGAGGCTTTCCTCCTCTGTTCTGCGATTACATTATCAATAGAAGTGGCTCCTAGTGTCTCGTAGAGGTGGTTCTGACTTTGGCTTTGACTTTTGTTTCACTTATTTTTATTTATACTCTCATTCTTACTCTTATTTTTCCTCTTCTCTCTTATATCAACTTGGCTGCTTTTCTTTACTTTTTAAAATTTTTAAAATTTTTAAAATTTTTATTTTTTTATTAAGTTTATTGGGATAACATTGATAAATACAATTATATAATTTTCAGGTGTACATTAGAGTTTGATATCTATATATTCTATTGTGTGATTACCACCTAAAGTCGTTTCCTTCAGCTACCATATATTTGATCCCCTTACCCACTTCACCCTTTCTTTAAGCCCCTATATTTGACCACCTTTACCCCATCTACATCTCCCTTCCGCCCCCACCCCCTACTCTCTGGTAACCACTAGTCCATTGTTCATGTCCCTAAGTATCTGTTTGTTCTGTTCATTTGTTGCTTTTAGGTTTATATTCCACATATCAGTGATATCATGTGATTTTCAACTTTTTTTTTGTATGGCTTATTTCACTTAGAATGATTATCTCAAGGTCCATCCATGTTGTCGCAAATGGCAGTATTTCATCTCTTCTTTTCGCAGAGTAATATTCCATTGTATATATGTGCTACACCTTCTTTAGCCAATCATCTATCATAGGACACTTTGGTTGCTTCCATGTCCTGGCCTCTGTGAATAATGCTGCTATGAATATTGGTGTGCAAATATCTTTTCAGATATGGGTTTTCAAATCTTTGGGATAAATACCCAGTAGAGGGATTGCTGATAATGTAGATCAATTTTAAATAAGAATCCTAAATAAGATACTAGAAAACTGAATATAGCAACACATTAAAAAGATTATACACCAGGATCAAGTGGGCTTCATCCCAGGGGCACATGGATGGTTCGACTTAAGCAAATTGATTAATGTGATATACCACATAAACAAATTAAAAAATAAGAATCACATGACCACATCAATAGATGCAGAAAAACCTTCGACAAGATACAGCATCCATTTATGATCAAAACACCTAACAAAATCAGTATAGAAGCAAATTACCTTAATACTATAAAGGCTGTCCATGGCAAACACTCAGCCAACATTATACTTTATGGTGAAAAACTGATAACCTTCCCTCTAAGATCAAGAAGAGGCAAGACTGCCTCTTGTATCGCTACTGTTATTCAATATAACATTGGAGGTACTAGCGAGTGCAATCAAGCAAGAGAAAGATATAAAAGGCATCCAAATAGGACATGAAGAAGTCAGACCGTCACTATTTGTGGATGACATGATTATCTATTTAGAAAACCCTAAAGACTCCACAAGAACACTACTAGAAGCAATAAGCAAATACAGCAAAGTCTCTGGATACAAAATCAATGTTCAAAATCTAACAAACCATGTGAAGGACCTATATAATGAAAACTGTAAGACCCTATTGAAAGAAATTGAAGAAGATGCAAAGAAATGGAAAGATATTCTGTGTTCTTGAATTGGAAGAATCAATATAGTTAAAATGACCACATTACCTGAAGCATTATACACATTTAATGCAATCCCCATCAAAATCTCATTGGTACTTTTTAAAGAAATAGAACAAAAAATCATCAGATTTGTATGGAAGCACAAAAGATCCTGAATTACCAAAATCATCCTTGGAAAAAAGAACGAGGTTGGAGACATCACTCTGACTAACTTCAAATTATACTACAAAGTGACAGTAATCAAAATGGCATGGTATTGGCAGAAAAAGACACATGGACAAATGGAGCAGAATCGAGAGTCCAGAAGTAAACCCATATTTATATGGATAAATAATTTTCGAGAAAAGAGCCAAAAGCATACAGTGGAGAAAGGAACGCCTCTTCAATAAATGGTGCTAGGAAAATTGGAAGGCCACCTGCAAAAGAATGAAACTAGACTGTTTTCTATCACCTCACAAAAACATTAACTCAAAGTGGACAAAGGACATGAATATAAGACCTGAAACAATAAAATGCATAGAAGAAAACAGGAGTGAATCTCAAGGAACTTGGGCTTAAAGAGGATTTTATTAATTTGACCTAAAAGGCAAGGGAAATAAAAGCAAAAATAAATGAATGAGACTACATCAAACTAAAAAGCTTCTGCTCAGCAAAAGAAATCGTCAACAAGGTAAAGAGACAACCATCTCAATAGGAAAATATATTTGCAAGCAATGTCTCCAATAAAGGCCTAATATCTAAAATATACAAAGAACTTATACGTCTCAACAACAACAACAAAATGATTCAATCAGAAAATGAGCAGAGGACCTGAACAGACACTTCTCCCTAGAGGACATACAAATGGCCAAAAGACATATGAAAAAGTGCTCAACATCGCTAGCTATTAGGGAAATTCAAATCAAAACCACAATACAATACTACCTCACACCTGTTAGAATAGCTATAATCAACAGGACAAGTAATAAGAAATGTTGGAGAGGATGTGGAGAAAAAGGAACCCTCATACACTGCTGGTGGGATGGCAAATTGGTATAGCCACTATGGAAAATAGTATGGTGGTTCCTCAAAAAAACTAAGAATTGGTTGCTTTTCTTAAACTCTTTCCCAAGTGTTTATTTCCCCCGGGCTCCCATCATCAATTCTAACCTCTGTAATTCTATATGCTCCCATGGTGATCTTTTCCACTTACAAGTGATTTCAACTATTACTATTTCCAAATATTTTCTCCAGGTAGCTCTTTTATAAGCTCCAAACCAACATATCTGACTCTGAACAATCTCTAGCTTCACCTCCTGGCATTTCTCAACTCTATTCTCTGTAATCCCAATGTTCACACTGTTTTGTGAAATCATGGTACCCTCCTATGTGTGTTATTTCTTCTGAATGGAATGTAGAATGTCTTTACTTCCTCTGCCCCCTCCCTTGACATAAAAGCAATATAAAATACTGATTAATAATCTCTATACCAGAAACAAATTGCCAGTGTTTAAATGCTCTTCACTGCTTACAAACCCCGTGACTTAAGTCAAGTTACTTAGCCTTTCTATGCCTTTAATTTCCTATTTGTAAGATGAAGAAAATATTAATACTAGAGCATAAGGTTTTGAGAATGGCTGAATATATTACAATAACAATAATAACATAGTAGGTATGGTACTTACTGTGGCAAGCATTGGCCCATGCACAAGCATATATATTTTTTATCTAATGATGATGATATTTTAATGAGGTAAGATTATTATCTCCATCTTACAGATGAGAAAACTTAGGCACAGACAGGTAAAATACTTTGCCCAGGGATTCTCAGCTGATAACCAACAAAGTCAGAATTTAAATCCATACACTACATCTCTAGCGATGTTTTAACCTGCACTTAACTGCCTCTACTAATATATGCAAATATATATTAAATGCTTAGAGTATTGTGAGGAATGCATAAACCCTCTGAAATATTAGGAATTATTATGCTAGAGTTCTGTATTGTATTTATCATGTTGCTTAATAATTATTAATTTACTTGTTTTACCTTCTCTAGACTGAGTTCATCCTTCAGGAAGTAAAAATCTTTTATCTTGCACAGTGTATAGAACAGAATTGGTATGTAAATAATTGTTGATGTCAAATAAATTAACTTGGAATCAAGTCACTGGGTATAATCATAATTAAACTCACAAAACAGACATGGAAAAGTGAGCAAAGAAAATTGGGGTTTATTTGGAAAGGAAAGTATGACAATTCAGTTTTAATAAGAGTCCTAATGAAGTCTGGATGAAATGACCTGCCAACAGATGGCATCATAAGTGGGCTATCCTATTTTATATATAGCTGTGCCCAATACCCCAGCAGGTAGTTTCTCCTAAACTTGCCATTGCTTCCCTAAAAGCTTTTAAATTATTTTACAATGCAGTTTTCAGGGTATGAGATTATCATTTTTAAGCATGGTGAATGAATCCTTTTTTTCCAAGCTTCGGTCTTCTGTACTCACCTCTACCAAAGACCACAGAAACTTCTCTATCTGTTTGAGTCTCTGAATCCTTCATATCCCTTCAGACTCTTCAAAGGGGAATTTATGGCTGTTTTCACAGACATCCCATGGTATAGCAGGGAAGGGACATGGGCTTCACAAGGGATTCCTCCCCTGGGCCACAACAGAGAGCAACACTTTTCCTCGTTAAGTTAATTACAAGAAATGTCCCCACTGTACTTTCCTCTCATTAGATTTTAAAATAAAAATTGTCAATAAATTTTTTTTCTTGATTGCACTCATCTTCCTGAACACCATAAGCTACTTTCTCCAGCACTATGGTTATCCCCTTAGCTGCATGAGTCTGCCAAGACTTTCTGCAAAGTAGAGTTTCATCATGGCACTGCTCTTCTTAAATGAACACACAGATGTGGGAAGTCTTGAAAGAAATATACTGCTGACACTGGGAAACATCTTGAAAAAATAATTAATAGCAAATAAGATCATTTCATGATAAACATGTCATAGGGATATTGTGCCAATATTGAAGTGATTTTTGTTATGTTACAAATGCATGTGAATTTATATTACCCTAAAGAATTCAGGATGATTTTACTGATGTCTCTATTGATGATCAATTATCTCACCCTTTTTCACACGATCCTTCTCTACTCCATGTGTTCAATCCACTACTCTATTGAAAACTCAGTTATTTTTTTAATCTAGTTGTTTTTATTGTGTAATCTTAGAAATACGTATCAGATTTTGGGATGATGAGAAGAGGCTTCTTTTCTCTCTGAGTTTTGTGTAATATTTCTCCTATGACTTGGGGGTCTATTTTTCTTGTCTAATGTCTATAATATGTATTTTTTTGAAATTCAAAAATTTCAAATGACAAAATTTTATTTCTAATGATTTAGCATATCATAAAACAGTTTATATTTTAAATTAAATTTATTGGGGTGACATTGGTTAGTAAAATTATATAGATTTTGAGTGTACAATTCTATATTACATCATCTATATATTGCATAATATAGTCTATTTTTGAAAAAAAATGTTATCGAGGTATGATTTGTATACAAAGAACTGCACATATTTAATTTGTTTGATGAGTCAACACATGCAAACACTGTTGATACCATCAAAACAAGGTAATAAATATATATCCAACACCTTCCAGAGTTTTCCGGTGTCCTTTTTGTTGGTTATTTTTGTTTTTTTTTGTTTGTTTTCATGTGTATTAAGTGTTAAGAATACTTAACATGAGATCTACAATTTTAATAAATTTTGAAGTACACAATGCCATGTTCTTGACTACAGACACTATGTTATACAGCAGATCTCTAGAACTATTTCATCTATCATTACTGAAACTTTATATCCATTGAACAATTTCCCATATTCCCCACCCCTCAGCTCCTAGCAACTATAATTGTATTTTCTGCTTCTATGAGTTTGACTATTTTAAATACCTCATCTAAGTGGAATCATGTAGCTCTTGTCCTCCTGTGACTAGCTTGTTTCACTTAGCATAATACCCTCCAAGTTCATTCATGTTGTTGTAATGGTAGACTTCTTTTTAAAATCTAAATAATATTCCATTGTCTCTATATATACCATATTTTTTATCCATTCATCTTATGATGGACAATTACATTGTTTATATATCTTGTATATTGTGAACAGTACTGCAATACACACGAGAGTGCAGATATCTCTTAGAGATCCTGATTTCAATTGTTTTGATATTTACTCAGAAGCAAGATTGCTGGATTATATGGTAGCTATATTTTTAATTTTTGAGAAAGCTCTATAATGTTTTTCATAACTGCTACATCATTTTACATCCCCACCAAAACCGTACAAGGTTTCCAATTTCTCCACAATCTCACCAACAGCCATAATCTATGTTTTTTGGTAAATGACCATTCTAACAGGTGTGAAGTGATATCTCATTGTAGTTCTGATTTACATGTCTCTGGTGATTGATAATTTTAAGAATTTAAAACTAACTTTAAATTGAATGTCTTCCAAAGAAGACATTTGTATGTCTTCTTTGAATAAAGTTTCTTCAAGTCCTTTGACTATTTTTTTAAAAAATTAGGTCATGGGGTTGTTGTTATTATTATTATTATTATTATTATTATTACTATTATTATTGCTAAATTGAGTGTAGGAGCTTCTTGTATATTTGGGAAGGAGAGACTGTTCCATGATTTATTCATCCCTTGAGTTGGACTTGGGCAAAAACAGGGTTGTTTTCTGCAAATTCCCTTTACAGGCTGTCTGATTGTAATTGATATTCCTTCTGACATAAATCAGCACCACTTCCCTGACTTCTGTCACATGCTGGTTCCTGGAACAGGTTATTGTCCTAACCTGGCCAAGAATGTAATTTCTGGTAGCATTCACATACTAGTACCTATGACAATCACCCTGTATAATTCTCTGGTGCCTGCCAAGCAGCACAGGGATCCACTTCATCTTGCTGCTGCCCGAGATATGCTTTGTTTATAAGTTTCCCTTAATAAATTCTATTAATTACCAGATTTGAGTGGCCAGCCTCTTTCTTTTACCATTTCCTATCTTCCACTTGTGCAGGTAGATTTTCAGTCTTGAGTTTTTTTTCCTGAGTCTGTGTGTACAAAAATATTTTGGAAATTAACCTCTTAGATATATGGTTTTCAAATATTTTCTCATTTAGTAGGTTGTCTTTTTATTCTCTTGTTTCCTTTGCTGTGCAGAAACCTTTTTGTTTGATGTAGTCCTACTAGTCTATATTTGCTTTTGTTGCCTGTGCTTTGGTGTCATATCTAAGAAGTTATTGCCAAGATCAATGTCAAGAAACTTTTTCCCAATGCTTTCTTCTATGAGATTTTCAGTGTCAAGTCTTTTTTTGATTTGATGGTTCAAGTATTTTTAGCCCAGTAATATTTTCTTTTAATTTAAATTATTATTTTTTTTCTGTCTGCTTTGTTTCTTTCTGGAATTCCTACTATCACATATATGCTCTGTATAATATATTAATATATTTCCTATATATTTCTTTCTCTCTTCGCATTTAACCTTTGGCCTTCATGTCATTTCTTTATATGTTGGGATATTTTCTCAAGGCATTTTTCAGTTACTTTTTTCTTTTTAAAAATTAAATTTATTGGATGACATTCATTAATAAAATTATATAGACAAGTCAATAATATATCATACATTTATTGCATTGTGTGTCTATCACCCTATGTAAATTTCCTTCCAAAGTCACTTTTTCATTTTCTAATCAATCTATTATTGAAAAATTTTATTATATTTTATTTTGGTATTTTTATTTGCTACTTTTTTTCTTTTTCTTTCTTTCTTTCTTTTTTTTTTTTTTTTTTTTTTTTTTTTTTTTTTTACTAATTCTGTGGCTAAGACTTTCAATACAATGTTGAAGAGGAGTGTAAAAGTGGGTATCCTTGTCTTGTTCCTGATCATAAGTAAAATGCTTTTAGACTTTTCTCATTGAGTGTGAGGTTAGCTGTAGGTTTGTCATCTATGGCCTTTATTATTTTGAGGTATGTTCCCTCTATTCCCACTTTGATGAGAGTTTTTGTCATAAATTGATGCTGGATTTTGTCAAATGCTTTTTTTTTTATCTTTTGTTTTGTTAATGTGGTGTATCACATTAATTGTTTTGCGAATATTGAACCAACCTTGCATCCCAAGAATAAATCTAACTTGATCATGGTATATGATATTTTAATTTAATGTATTGCTGAATTCAGTTTGTCAATATTTTATTGAGGATTTGTGCATCAATGATCATAAGAGATATCAGCCTATAGTTTTTTGTTTGTTTGTTTGTTTTTAGTAATGCCTTTGCCTGGTTTTGGAATAAAGGTAATGTTGGCCTCATAAAAGAAGTTAGGGAGCCTTCTCTCTTCTTGAATTTTTTGGAATAGTTTGAGAAGAATAGATGATAATTCTTCTTTTAATGTTTGGTAAAATTCACCTATGAAGTCATCTGGTCCAAGACATTTATATTTTGGGAGGTTTTCAATTACTGATTCAATTTTGTTGGTGGTAATTGGTCAGTTCATATTTTCTGTTTCTTCTTGACTCAGTCTTTGAAGATTGTATGTTTCTAAGAATGTGTCAATTTCTTCCAGGTTGACCAATTTGTTGGCATATAATTGCTTGTAGTATTTTCTTATGATCCATTATATTTCTGTGGAGCCCGTGATTATTTCTCTTTTTTCATTTCTGATTTTACTTATTTGAGTCCGCTCTCTTTTTCTTTGATGAATATGGCTAAGGGTCTGTCAATTTTGTTTATCCTTTCAAAAAACCAGTTCTTGATTTCATTAATCTTTTGTATTGTTTTTCTAGATTTTATTTCATTTATTTCCTCTCTGATCTTTATTATTTTCTTTCTTCTATTCACTTTGGACTTCGTTTGCTGTTCTTTTTCTACTTCTTTTAATTGGAAGGTTAGATTGTTTATTTGATTTTTTTCTTGTTTCTTAAGATAGGCCTGTATTGTTATGAATTTCCCTCTTAGGACTGCTTTCACTATGTCCCATAAATTTTCAGGCATTGTGTTTTTATTTTCATTTGTCTCTAGGTATCTTTTGCTTTCTTTCTTGATCTTATTAATAACTCATTCATTGTTTAGTAGCATGTTATTTAGCCTCCATGTGTTGGTGTATTTTTGTTTTTTTTCTTGTAGTTGATTTCTAGTTTCATATCATTGCAATATGATTTTAATCTTTTTAAATTTATTAAGACTTGATTTGTGTCCTAACATTTGTTTCTTTGGGGTAAAGTGCTCTGAAAATATCTCTTAAGTCCATCTGTTCTAAGGTATCATTTAGGCCCATTGTTTCCTTGTTGATTCTTTGCCTGGAAGATCTGTCCATTGTTGCCAATGGGATGCTAAAATCTCCTCCTATGAGTGTATTCCTGTTGATCTCTCTTTTTATGTCAGTAAATAATTGCTTTATGCATGTAGGTGCTCGTATGTTGGGTGTATATATGATTACTAGGGTTATGTTCTCTTGATTTATTGATACCTTTATTATTATGTAATGCCCTTTTTTATCTCTTATTATAACCTTTGTTTTAAAGTCTATTTTATCTGTATAGGTATTGCTACCCTGGCTTTATTTTTCAGATCTGTTTGCATGAAATATCTTTTTCCATCCCTTTACTTTCAGTCTGTGAGTGTTGTTTGATCTGAAGTGGGTCTCTTATAGACATCATATGAATGGGTCTTGTTTTCTTAGCGATTCGGTTACCTATGTCTTTTAATTGGAGCATTTAATCCATTTACATTTAAAGCACATTGTTACTGTTATTTTATTATTCATATTTGTTATTTCTACTTTCTTTTTTACCCCTTCTCTTTTTACAGAAGATCGTTTGACATTTCCTGTAATGCTGGCTTGTTGGCAATGAATTCCTTAAGCTTTTTTCTGTCTGGGTAGCTCTTTATCTCACCTTCCATTTTAATCAAAAGCCATGCTGGGTAGAGTATCTGTGGTGGTATATTCTTGTTTTTCATAACTTTGAATATTTCTTGCCATTCTCTTCAGGTCTGCGAAATTTCTACTGAAAAGTCATCAGACATCCTTGTTGGGGTACCCTTGCAAATAACCAGCTTCCTTTCTCTTGCTGCTTTTAAGATTCTCTCTTTGTATTTGACCTTTGGCATTTTAATTATGATGTGTCTTGGCGCAGGTCTGTTTGAATTCCTCTTGCTTCCTGAACTTGTATGTCTAATTCCTTTGCCACATAGGGAAGTTTTCTGTCATTATTTCTTCAAATTGAGTCTCAATCCCTTGTTCTCTCTCTTCCTCTTCCTATGATTTGGATATTTTTATGCTTCATGCCGTCCCAAAGATCTTTTAAACTATCCTCATTTTTTAAAAATTCTTTTTTCTTTTCATTGTTATGACTGGGCGTATTCGGCTACCTTGTCTTCCAATTCACTGATTTGATTTTCTGCTTCATCCAATTTACTGATGAATCCTTCTAGTGTATTCTTCATTTTAACTTTGTATTCCTTATTTCTGTCTGGTTCATTTTTATGGTTTCTATGTCCTTTTTAATGCTTACTTTCTCTCTGTTGAGGTTCTCATTGTGCTCATCCATTCTCCCCATAAGTTTGTTGAGCATCCTTATAACCATTATTCTGAACTCTGTCTCTGGTTGGTTGCTTGCCTCCATTTCATTTAGCTTATTTTCTGGAGTTTTCTCTAGTTGTTTTATTTGTGGTGTGTTTCTTTGTTTTCTCATTTTATTAGCCTCTCCAAGTTCATTTATATGTGTCAAGAATATTTGTTTTGCCTCTCAACCTTGTCCAAATGGCCTAATGTGGAAGGTGTCCTGTGTGGCCCAGTGGCACACTCTCCCTGATCCTTTGTACTGGGAGCTCTGGATGTGACCTTTGTGTGGGTTAAGTGTGATCTTCTGTTTTCACCAAGCCTTTATTGTTGTTAGTAAATCACTGGGTAGGATTAATGTTTAGGCTGACTAATTGTGGGAATCGTCTGCACCCTCAGGATAAGAGTTGTTGTGTGGGGGCTGACCCCACTGAGTTTGATTTGCCCTAGCAGCCTTGTGTACTTGTTGCAACCACCCTTTGTGTGTATCACTAATGGAACTAATCAGTAGTTGCTCTGTTGTGATCTGATGTTAGCCTCCAGATATGTTGGTTGTATGACCCCTGGGGGGGTTCCCCTGTAGGCCAAGGTCAGCCACTACTTCTGATTGCTCAGGGTACCTGGTGAGAGCTACAAAGCAATCCGCTGATGGTTGTTGTCTATGCTGGATCTCTGAAATGTGACTCACAGTGCTGGTCACCCACTGGGAATCAAAGGCAGAGAAATTTTTAAATTGTAACCTTCATATCTTTATTTCTTATGCTTTAGGTGATAGGGTTGAAAAAGGGAGCAAGAACTACAAACATCAGTGCAATGTCTGTATCCAAAATAGATGGAAAAGTGACAAAGAAAGGTAGGTACATGAGGGATACACCACCAGAGAATACCAGAAAGACACCAAGAAGGTATGCACTAGAGGAAAACGCCTTCTGGCAACCCCCAAAAGAAGGAATCCTCAGGACTACAGTGATGATTCTGATATAAGAAAAGGCAATAATCAGGTCAGGAAATGATAGCAATAGCATGGGGCACATCTTCAATCAGGATCATGGACATGTCTGTACAGGCCAGACACAGCACAGGTTCAAAGTCACAGAAAATCCAATGAATTTGATTGGTCCCACAGAAGGTCATTGTGGAAATCCATGCAATCTCTGAGAACAACACAAGAAAATAAAAAATGTAGGACCTGCAGAGAGCTGAGCATACAGCTAGGGTCATAATGGTTGGGTAGCAGAGAGGATTACAGATGGTAACATACCTATCAATAGCCGTAGTTGTCAGCAAAATCCCCTCTGAATTTCCCAGTGAATGGAAAAAGCACATCTGCAAGAGGCAGCCAATCATAGAGATGATCTTCTTTTTACTGATGTACTTGAAAACCATCTTGTGAATGGTAGCTGTGTTGTACTAGATATTCAGAAATAAGAAAATGCTTATAAAATTGTATGTGGGGTTGTGGAGATGAGTATCCATCCTGACTGAAAAAGTACAATGAGATTACCAGCACAATGAATGTGTAGATGACAAACAAAGGGATGAACAAGAGGAAGCTATCATCTTCAAATTGGAGAATCCAGAGAAGAGAGACTTAGTCACCATAGTAGTTTAGTTACTTCTTACCATGATGTCAGCAGACTTAATTAATATGGGTAAAAAGACACAGCTCACTTCCTAGATAGAATATAAGGTGTCAGATCTACTGGCTTATACAAGAGCCAAATGAAAAATGCCTTAGGTATTTACCTAATAGTTACCTCTATTATTTTTGGATTTATTAAACAGATATTTGTCTAGTGTCTACTACATGCCAAGTGCAACTGTAGGTTGTTGAGTTCAGTAGGGAAGAAAACAGTTTCTATTTTCATGAAACTTATATTCTAATGAAGAAGACAAACAATAATCAAGTAAGATATTAATAATGTTATGTTTATAAGCTATATCAACTACTATATAAAATAAAGTAGCACATTAAGGGTACTAATAATAATCACCTTTTATAAGAATGTCCCAAATCATTTAGAATCACATACTAGATAAATTCTTTAATGGCTTTTGGCTATAGATTAGATAATCAACACTTTTACTTCTTTTCCTCTATATGTAATTATTGTAAAATTGTATTCCACATTTTCTGGAATATACCCAGTTTCCAGTATTCTGCTCCTTTATCAGATCACAGAGCCACTGCGAGTGCAGTTAGAGAAGAGGGTAAGTTTTCAGGCACTGATATCAAGGTGAAGCGTTGGTAGGAAACTATTTCCAATAGAGAACCCAGAATAAATAAATAGAGAACAACCCAAACAATAAAGCTAGCTGAAACTGGCCAGCACAGAAAGAAAAGACTTGTGAGAAAATGAGCAGTAGAAGATTTTGGAAGTAAGAAGAGGGCCCAATAAGTAATCTGCAAGTTTTCACTTCAGAATCTGGCTCTTGAAATTTTTTCAGTCAGGCTCCTAAAGGGTCTGTCCATGAAAGATACTGAAAGGTAGCAGAGATTCTTAATGAATACCTAATCTTTCCCATTATGATTATTTATATTCTGACAATGACCATAAAGGAATGAGAAGGTGAGAGTCAAAATGTGAGATTTCAGCACAATTAAGGGCTCTTGCTACAATGTCCCTTGAAAGCAGTATGAACTGTAAAGATGTCTCTAAAAGGAGTTTAAGAAAACTCATTGGGTACACTCAGGAATTATTCCTCAGGCAGTTCAGAAAGCTGGCATAACAGATAGAAAATCAGTCAAGGAGAAATATTTAGAACATATTTATTGATGAAGAATTAATACTAATAAGAAAAATTATCTTGGATTTTTTTCTGAGAAAAATACTAGATAGAGGACAGAGATGGATTATAGAGCAGAAAAATGAAACAAAAGAAAACAAATAAAAATAAAAACAGACAAACAAATACAATAACAAAAAAACAACCTTAATATAATTTGGAGCCCAGTTTAATTTAAATACTGTTTAAAGAGTAAATAATTTACTTTTATAATCCTATTAGAGTAAATCTATAACAAATTTTTTAAAAGGTGAAAATCCGCCTCCAATCTAGAAAACAAATTTTGAAATGAAGAGTCTTCACAGACATACTATTGTGGATACTTATGCATTATCTTAGATATGTAATTACTCTCTTTGATTGTTTTATATAAGGAAAAAATGTTAAATACGTGAACATGGTCTGATTTTACTTTTGAGTTTGAAAGATGAGTAAAAGAATGGTCTGTTTTTCTTGTTTCCTATTGTAAGTGTGAGGATGGGTATAGATTACAGATAGTGGCCTTGAATGCCAAAACAGTGTAGAGAAAATTGGTCTACTAATGAAAACAAGTTTTCAGTTCAAAATTGCTAGTTTATTTAAGAAATATTTATTTTTTATTGTGTGTCATCTTGTGGTTTATTGGGCTTTAAGGATAAGTGATCAAATAAAATATCAAAATGAAAGGAAATTACGGAGAAGGAGCAGATTTAGAGTAAGGTTAAGCACTTGTTTAAAGAGATTGACTTTGGGGTATCAGTGGAACCTAAAAATGAAGGTATCCAATAAGCTGACACTTGTACTGGTCTAAAGTTTAGAAAGATGTCTGCATTCATGATATATATTTAGGAGTCATCCACATATAGGTAATATATGACAATTTAGTATGGAGAAAAGTATCCATTGAGAGTATATAAATAGAATTTTTTAAAAAAAGTGAATCAGACAGAGAATTGAGGCCTAGGAAAACACCAGCATGTCAGAGGACATGGATAAAGAGGACCATAACAAGCGAATTGAGAAAAGAGCACCAGAAAGGTAGAAACTTTTGGGAAGCAGGTATGAGGTCACAGTTTCATATACTGATAATAATTCAAGTAATGTAGAAGTAGAAATATAAGAATCTGTTAGATTAAGCAATTTGAGGATCATCACTGAACTTTTACAGAAAATTTCAGTGGAATATAGGGGATCGGACTAAAGTAGGTTAATCCATTTAGACATGAAAGTTTTACTGAGCATGTTATCTAGAGGCAGTGCAGCATAGACAAAAAATAAGATAGTATTCAAGACATGGGATTTGGAAACAAGGTGCATGAATCTGAATCATAGACCTAATCTCTAATTCTATGACTTTTAACAAGTTGTGTAAATTCTCTAATCCTTCTTCTTCATCTTTAATACAGGTAGAATACTTAGAAACAGTGACTGGAACACTCAACCACTGCTTTGTGGAGAACATTGCTACATTGCTACTCCTATGAATATAATGATGTCTGTAGGAAGACAGATAATTAGGTACAGTGTAATAAGTGTTATGAGAATTAAGTATACTACACTAATTCTATGTGTGGGAAATTTTGTTTGGGGTAAATAAATTATTTCCTAGTATTGGAAAGATGCATAGAACTGAGACAGAGAAAAAGCTTGTGCTTATGGAGAGGTATATTCCAGGCATGAAGAATAACATATAAAAAGATTCAAAAACCAAAAGAGAGACTGATGTACTCCATAAATTACAATTGTTACCTTTGAGTGAGCACAGTGTGTGTGTGGCAGGGGGTGGGGGGAGGAGGGTGTGAGATGCCATTATGGGAGAAAATATTTGCAAAAAACATATTAGACAAAGACTTAATAATATGAAAATAAACATCTTTTTAAAAATGAGCAAAGGGTTTGAACAGACATTTTAACAAAGAAGACATTTATTTAGCAAATTATTCCATGATAAATGCTCATCATCAATGTCTTTGGGCATTAGAAAGTTTGAGTTAAAAGCCCAATAAGAAAAGCATTAGAGGACATAGCAAGAAGTGTGCTACCTAAAAGAGAATCCTCACCTGACCATGCTGGCACCCCAATCTTGGACTTCCAGCATCCAGAATTATCCTAAAAGACACTGTTGCTTCTCCATGCTATCCCTTTGGTTGATTATGAGAACACTGAATCAGCTCTAAGGAGAGGTCCACATGATGAAGAACTGAGGTCTCCTATTAGCCAGTGAAGAACTGACCAAAAGCCCTGTAAGTGTGCTGTGTTAGATGTGGGTCCTACAAGCCTTCAAATGACTGCAGCCTCAGTCAACATCTTGGATGCAGTCTCTTGAAAGACCCTGAGCCAGTATCACCCACTGAGCTACTTCCAGATTTCTGAGATAAATGCCACAGAAAATCTGAGATAATTAACATTTGTCGTCTTAAGCCAAAAAACAAACAAACAAAACAAAACAAAAAACCTCACAATAGTATACATTAGCATTACACGATTATAAGAATAGTTGCATTTTTACAAAATAAAAACAAAACATCTGCTAATACTAAGTGCTGGGGTGAATGTGAAACAACTGGATTTCTCATATATTGCTACTGGGAATACAAAATATAGTCACTGTGGAAAAAAAGTTTAGCAGTTTCTTGTAAAATTAAACTTACCATTTGATCCAGTAATCCTAATCTTAGGTACTTACCCAAGAAAAATGAAAGCTTATGATCACCCAAAAACCAATAAAGAAATATTTATAGTGGCTTTATTTATAGAACTGTAAACAATCCAAATGACCTCCAACAGGTAAATGAGTAAACAAACTGTGCTACATCTATATAATGGAATACTATTCAGCAATAAAAATGAATGTTCCACTAATATACATAAAACATGGGTGAATTTAAAATGCATTATGTTAAGTGAAGGAAGCCAAAGGCTGTGTATTGCCTGATTCCATTTATATGACTGTTATGGGCTGAATGTGCTCCTTACCCAGTGTGTATATTGAAACTCTATACTCTAATGTGATGATATTAGGCAATAGATTCTTTAGCAGCTAATAAGAATTAGATGAGGTTTAGATTAGTGCCCTTATAGGAGTCTTGAGAAAGCTTGTTTTTCTCAGCTTGCCACCATTTGAGGGTAAAATGAGAAGACAGACATTTGCATATCAGGAAGAGGACTCTCACTAGACATCATCAGATCTGCTGGCACCTTGATTTGGGACTTCACAACCTTCAAAACTGTGAGAAATAAATGTTGTTTACCAATATATGACATTTTTCTTATAGTGGCCTGAACAGACTAAGACAATTACCTGGAAAGGTGAAAGTATTAGAATAGAAAACAAATAATGGTTGCTGAGGGATGAGATGATAGAAAGTGTCTGTTATACAGAGCACTGTGAAAGAATTTGGTGTTGGGAGAGGGGACAAGGGGTGGACTTATTTTTAAACTTGATTTTGGTAGTGGTTACATGGTTCTATGCATTGCATCTAATGAAACTATATATAATTCTAAGAGAAGAAGCATCTGAAAAATGCAAGGGAAGGGACTTAGAGAATTGACCGACTCAGCCAGTTATAGATTAAGCACGCTCTATAGACCTTTACATGGACTTCTGGAAACTCTTACCATACCTAACGATCTGTAAATAGATAGGACTGGTGGTCCTGGAATTCTTTTCCCCTTGGAGCTCCTACCTGAACCTCCCCCTCCCACCCTCAGTCAGGAAGTGCATGTAGACCCTCAGTCAAAGGAATCACGCGCCCCTTGCATCGACACTGCTGGGGTATATAAGCTGTAAGAAATCAAACTGGAATGAGCTTGTGTTTTTGTTGAGCCTCTTGTGCTCAGCTAACCTAATAAATTCTCCTTCCTTTAACAAAGTACTCTGAGCATCCAATTTCCTCCAAAAATTGTCCAGGAAGCATGGAGGAATGGCGCTGTGCTTGGTAGACTTCGGGTACCCCACTGGGGAGACTCCAACCTGCCCTGTAGATGGCCCACTGAGTACGCATTGGGGATAACACTGTGTGAACACCTCATAGGACAGAAGAGGAAGCCCCAGCTGCAGGTTCTTGCAAGAATCAGACAACGGAGGAATGAGAAACTAGGATGCTTCAGGATCATGGTAAGGAAAAACCGGGCAATGTGTAGCTAGCTGAAATCCTGCCCCACTGGGCAGAAAGGGAGACTCGTTATCTCCTGAGGTCACTCGAGTACTCTTCATTTGTTAGGGGAAACCGTGACCTCACAGGTACATAGAGCAGTGGGCAGAACGTGTTTGGTTAACACCGGGTCAAAGGAAGGCCCGATCCCCTTCTGGAGGGTAACTAAGCATCCTTTACAGGTTAAGAGGAGCTACTGCTTACTCTCCACAGGACAGGTTAAGGAATGGTAGGAGGTTGTATGAAAGAAGATGAGTGCCGAGTGACTGAGATGTGGCATGGCCACGCACAAGGTGAGAGTCGAGGCCAAAACTGTGGGACTGCAGCGAACCTCATACAGCCTAAGGTGGTGTCACTGAATCTTCATGAGGAGCCTACTCCAGTGATTCAGGTCAGGAGTTTATACCGACTCACTAATTGCTAAGAGGTGCCTGAAATATCCCCACGAGGGGTGGGGCCTGAGATGGGTGAAGCAAGTGATGTCCCCTCCAAAGTTTCTCCAACCCTATCCCCCAACCCTCCATGTGGCATGATTGTTGTCTGTTGTGGGAGGCATGGGAGGCAAACAGGGAAACCCTACTCTGATGGTCATGATGATCAAAAACTTCAAGAAAGGATTATTCAGGAGATTATAGAGTTAAACTCACCCCCACAGAAATTTCGCACACTTTGTGAGATAAACTGGCACTCTTTTGGTATTCAATGGCTGTTAGAGGGAGCTCCTAGTCTTCAATTAGAAGACACAGGTAAGGGTCTTACCAGTGGGGGAAGACAAAGTTCAGGTCCTTCCAGAAAGGGAGAAGGCAATGTTTTAACCTGTGTGTGAATGAGTGAGTGAATGAGCAGCCAGGCAGATTTAACTCAATTAGGTACAAATTTGTGGTTCCATGGCTGGGCACCCCTAAGGCTACAGAGTCCAGGTGGGCTCATCTGCGGAGTCCAGGTGGGCTCATTCGCAGTTAAGCTCCTTCAGGATGTGGCCAGATGAGCACCTCAGTAGTCTCCTTTCTGGAGGAGGCACACACTTTTGTTTGTCTTTGTATCATGGACACAGGGTGGGATACACAGGGAGGCAATTAATTACTGATTCAGCTTAAGAACTGTCTATCTCCAAATGGCCCTTTGACTTAGGGGCCCTCTGTCAAATTATTTTCTTGAAATTTTAGGAAGCTCCCTAAGGCAAATATTGAGGGAGGTTCCCCTAAGCCAACTGTCTTAAATTTTATGCTAAAAAATTTTAAGAAAGGCTTTTCATGGAATTAAGGGTCAAGTTGACCCCAGGAGAACTATAGGCTTAAATGACCTTTGACATACATGGCCAAACCTCTCTATGAATCCACAAAAAGGGGAAGAATGGGAGCCCCTTACTCTGGGAATCTACACAACAGAAGGCCTTTGAAAAAAAAATCAAACAGGCATTCACTAACGCCCCTGGAGGGAACTCTCAGATCCATATTGCCATCGCCTGTCCCCAATCCTCCTTCCACCTGAAAGATGGCAGGGCCGAAGCAGGCAGCGCGAGGGCCTGAAGTGGTGGCAGGAGAAAGTGTTGCATATCTTGAGGTAGGCGGCACCCAGCCACAGGGCGCATGCGCAATCCTATTGGGATAAGGAATATACTTTCAGATTCAGACTTGGACTTATTAGATGTCCCAATGATAGGAGCTCCTTCTCAGAGATCTCAAAATAATCAGGAGTTTTCTCCTCCTCCTTCACCCTGGGACTCTGAGGACATCCAAATTCTCTGGGGACACCATCTATTTCATCACTCCCTGAGGAAACTAGGTATATACCCCCAGGGGAGTTACAAATATTGATAATGGGGAAATATGAGTATGTACATGACCTCTGATGGTTGAATTAAGAATTCTAATTATGATGGAAAGGAAAATGTATGTTTTTGGTAACAGGAGGTATGAAGTATAGAGATTTATTTTGAAGAAAATAAATGAAAGGTGTTTGTCTTAAAGTTGGTAATTTCTGAATGAGTGAAAAGAGGCAAACTGAAGGAATGAGGAAAGTAGTAGAAAGTTTGTGAAGAAAAATCCTGAGAGAAAATTTTATGAGATTAGAAATTTAAATGCCAAAAGTAAGCTAATACAAAACTAGAGTTGTATTTTCATGTTTCTTAGACTATTTGTCTCCTACTAATGTTACAGGAAAGTTTTCTGAGTAGAAAATAAGGATTCCATGCTCAGACAAAATAATGTCTGTGTTTTATGTAGCCTTAACCAGTTTTCTGAGGCTTTTAGAGAATTTACTCACATCTTCTGGTCAAGATGATAGAGTAGGTAAATGCTGGGCTAGCCTACTCTGACAAGCACATCAAAATTACAACTAAACTATACAATAGCCATCATTGGGAGTCACCTGAAGTCTAGCTGAACAGAAGTTTTACAATTGGGAACACACAGAAGAGGTCACCTCAAGACTGGTGGGAAGGGTAGAGATGCAAAATAGACTGGTCTCACACCCACATGTGGTGGTTGAAAATTGTGAGAAATATCTTGGCTGCAGAGATCTCCCCAGAATAAGGGGTGTCAACCCCAAACCAGACTCCACAGCCCAGGGTTTTAGTGCTGGGAAATGAAGTCCTCACAACTTCTGGCTATAAAAACCAGTGGAGATCGTGGCTGAGTCAGATGAAGGGCTGAAGGAGTCACAGAATTTCCTCTTTATGAACCCACACATGAACTTACTCACTGATGAAATCACTTACTCTGAGCTCCCAGGCTGGAGCAGCAGCTCAAAAGACATCAGGGACAAATGGGAAGGAACTGAGTTGTTTGTCCTTAGGGTGAGGGCTGGAGAGGCAGCTATCTCACAGACAAAAGTGCTGATAGAGTGCATTATTCCTTTCTTGAGACCTCCTCTACCAAGCTTGCAAAACCAGTCAATTGCTATATCTGAGTTTCCATCAAAGTAGCTAACTCTGATCACCCCACCCTGCTGATTCCCTGAGATGCCACTCCTCACAAGGTGCAGACCCACCCATGCTGCTTCCAGTGGTTTTTCCAGACACATGACCTGTCTTGGTTAATTCTTCTGACTTTACTAAAAACTCTCAAAAGTTCACAAAACATAAACAAGCATCTGGCCTTGGCACACCCTGTACCTCTTGCTGAGCAGCCCCAAAGTCGGCACTAGCAACAGGTAACTTTGGTTTGCAGCTTGGCCTCTCAAGGCACATCCAGCCCCATTTGGGTGGTAGCCATCTGCGGATTGTTTAGTGGTTCATGCCAGGTGGCCTTGGGCAGGGCATAAGCTGCAGCTAAACTTGGCTTATGGCAAGGCCTCTTCCAGGAGACCTCAGGCTTTGGTTTGAGCCAGAGAACCACCTGAGGTCACATCTAAGGATGATATATCCCAAAAGCAGAAAGGACAGGCAGCAGAGCTTTGCTAAAATGAATCTTGCTCTGTAGGATCAGCCCCTGGGCAACAGGTTTTCCACTAGTCATGGCCAGTCATCACAATCAGCCCAAAGATCAATCCTTTCCACTGACGAGCAAACAGCAACCAAGGCTCAACTACAACAGAAGGGCACACATAAACCATACAAAGAACATAGGTGGAGCACCCAGATCAGATGACTTTGTTTTATTGGGTTGTGTATCTTAGGAAGACCTTTCCACTGTGACCCACAGCATGCCTACTACATAAAACCACTCTACCAAGATCAAGAGGCAAAACAGCCCTACCTAATACATAGAAACAAACACAAGAAGGCAGCCAAAATAGGAAGACAAAGAAACATGTCCTAAATGAAAAACAAAACAAAGTTCCAGAAGAAGAACTAAACAAAATGGAGACAAGCGATCTACCAGATGCAGAATTTGAAACAGTGGTTATAAAGATACTTAATGAACTTAGAGGAAGATTAGATAAACTAGGTGAGAAGTTTAACAATTTTTCTCAAGATTGCTGTGACTATTTGGGCTCTTTTGTGGTTACATATAAACTAGAATTATTTGTACTGATTCTGTGAAAAATTAATTGATGTTCTGATTGGGATTGCATTAGATTTATAGATTACTTTGGGTAGCAAAATATTTTAAGAATATTTACTCTTTTTATCTACAACCATGGTATATGCTATCATCATTTGCTTTTTTTAAATTTCTTCAGTGACTTATAATTTTCTGAGCAGAGGTCTTTTACCTCCTTTTTAAATACATTCTTAAGTATTTTACTGTTTTAATTTCTTTTTCTGATTTTTTTGGCATATGAAAATAAACTGATTTCTGAATATTAATTTTGAATCCTGCTACTTTACTGAATTAATTTATCAGTTCTAATAGTTTTTTTTTTTTTTTTGGATGGATTAAGGACATGAATGTAAGACCTGAAACAAGGAATTGCATAGAAGAAGACATAGGTACTAACTTCATGGACCTTGGACTTAGAGAGGATTTTATGAATATGACCTCAAAGGTAAGGGCGGTAAAAAACAAAAATAAATGAATGGAACTATATCAAACTAAAAATCTTCTGTACAGCAAAAGAAACCATCAACAAGGCAAAAAGGGAATCATCCCGATGGGAGAATATATTTGCAAACAATGTCTCTGATAAGGGCCTAATATCCAAAACACATAAAGAACTCATACAACTAAATAATAAAAAAACAAACACTCCAATTAAAAACTGGGCATATGACCTGAACAGACACATTTCCCAAGAAAACATACAAATGGCCAACAAACATATGAAAAGATGCTTAGTTAACTAGCTATTAGGGAAATGCAAATCAAAACTACATGAGATACCATCTTAACAACAGTTAGAATGGCTATCATCAACATGACAAGTAATAATAAGTGTTAGAAAAGTGGTGGGTGAAAAAGACCCCCCATACACTGCTGGTTATACTGCAAATTAGTACCAGCACTATGAAGAACAGATAGTGGTCCCTCAAAAAAGTAAGAATTGAATTACCATATGATCCCACAATCTTTCTTCTGGGTATTTACTCCAAAAACCAGGAAATATTTATCCACAAAGATTTATGCACCTCAATGTTCACAGCAGCATTATTCATGGTGACCAAAATATGGAAGCAACAAAAGTGTTCTTTGATAGATAATTGGATAAAGAAGATGTGGTACCTATGTGCAATGGAATATTAATCATCATAAGAAAAGATGAAATATTGCCATTTGTAACAACATAGATGGATCTTAAGATAATAATGCTAAGCAAAATAATTCATAAAGAAAAGTTGAAAACCATATGAATTTACTCATGTGTAAAATGTAAAACTGAAAGCAACAAACAAACATGACAAACAAACAGAGACTCATAGGCACAGACTGTGAATTAGTAGTTACCAAAAGGAAGGGTGGAGAAGGTAGATAAGGTTAAAAGGGGTCAAATATTTTGTGATAGAAGGAAATCTTACTTTGGGTGATGAACACATAATGCAATATATATACAACATCCTGTTGAATTGTATACTTGACATTTGTTTTATTTTATCAATGTCACCCCGATAATATTTAATAAAAAAATAATATTCTTTGATAGACACTTTAGAGCCTCTATATGTAGTATCATGTCATCTGCAAATAATGAGTTTTACTTCTTCCTTTCCAATTTGGAAATTATTTATTATTCTTGTGTTCTTGTTGTGCCTAAGACTTATAATACTATATTAAATAAAAGTGGTGAAATTGAACATCCTTATTTTTTACTTAATAGTAAGGAAAATGCTTTTTGCTTTTTTTCCATTGAGTATAATGTTAACTGTGGGTTTATCATAACATAATGGCCTTTATTATGTTGAAGAATGTCCTCTTTATTCCCATTTTGCTGAGAGTTTTTATCATAAATAAATACTAAATTTTATCCAGTACTTTTACTCTATTGATATGATTTTTATCATTTATTTGTTTATGTAGTGTATCACGTTCACCGATATGCAGATATTGAATCCACCTTGCATCCCAGGAATAAATCCCACTTGATCAGAGTGTATAATTATATGTATTGTCGAATTTGGTTTGCTAATATTTTGTTGTGGGTTTTTGCAACTATATTCACCAAGGACATTTGTCTATAATTTTCTTTTTGTAATATCTTTGGTTTTGGAATCAGGGTAATTTGGCTTCGTAAAATGAGTTTGGGAACCTTGCCTTCTCCTGAAAGTTTTGGTATGACTTGGGAAGAATAGGTGTTAATTTTGCTTTGAATATTTGGTAAAATTTACCAGTAAATTCTTCTGGTTTGGGGCTTTTGTTTGTGTAGAATTTTTTGATTACTGATTTAATTTTGTTTTTAGTTAACTGGTCTGTTCATATTTTCTGTTTTTTTTTTTTTTCTTGTTTCAGTCTTAGAAGATTATATGTTTCTGCAAATGTATCCATATCTTTCAGATTGTCCAATTTGTTGGCATATAATTGTAGTATTTCCCTACAATCTTTTTGTATTTCTATTTGTATTTTTGATTCTCTGTCTCTTTTTCTTCTTGATGAGTCTGGTTAAAGGTTTATCAATTTTATTTATCTTCAAAGAAGTGGTTCTGGGTTTCATCGATCTTTGTAGTTAATTTCATTTATTTCCACTCTGATCTTTATTATTTCCTTCCTTTTACTCACTTTGTTTTGTTGTTGTTGTTTGCTATTCTTTTCTAGTTCTTTTAAGTGTAAAGTTAGATTATATAATAAAGATTTTTCTTATTCCTTGAGGTAGGCTGTCTTGCTATGAGTTTTATTCTTAGAACTGCTTTTGCTCTGTCCCATAGATTTTGGGCTGTCGTGTTTTCATTTTCATTTGTCTCAAGGTAATTTTTTATTTCTTTATTTTTTATGCACTTATTCTTTAGTAGCATGTCATTTAGCCTCCATGTGTTTTGCATTTTTCCATTTTTTTTCTTGTAATTAATTTCTAGTTTCATACAAATGTGAATAGAAAAGACACTTGATATTATTTCAATTTCCTTAAATATATTGAGAATTATTTGTGGCCTAACATGTGGTCTATTCTGGAAAAATGTTTCAAGCGCACTTGCAAAGAATGTATATTCTGTTGCTTTAGGGTGAAATGTTAAAAAAATATCAATTAAATTCAACTGATCTATGATCTTATTTAAGACTGCTATATCCTTGTTGATTTTTTCATCTGGAAGATCTGTCCTTTGGTGTCGATGGGGTGTTAATGTGCCCTACTATGACTGTACTTTGTTGATCTCTCCTTTATGTCTATCAATATTTGCTTTATATGTTTAGGTGCCCCTATGTTTGGTGCATAGATGTTTGCAAGGGTTATATCCTCTTGTTGAATTGAATCCTTTATCAGTATGTAATGTCCTTCTTTGTTTCTAATTATCTTCTGTGTTTTAAAGTCTATTTTGTCTGATACAAGTATTGCTAGCCCAGATTTTTTGTTTGTTTGTTTTCATTCACATGAAATATCTTTTTCATCTATTTACTTTCAGTCTGTGGGTGTCTTTCAATCTGAAGTAAATCTGTGGATAGCATATGTTTGAATCTTGTTTCCTTATCCCTTCAGCTACCCTATGTCTTTTGGTTGGAGCATTTAGAGTGATTATTGTAGGTACATAGTTACTGTCATTTTATTGTTTATGTTTATGTTCTTCTTTTCCCCTTTCTTCTTTTTAAAGAAGTCTCTTTAACATTTCTTATAATATTGGTTTGGTGGTGATTAACTCCTTTAGATCTTTATTATTAATTATTATTATTATTATTATTAATATTATTCTATTTTTTTGTCTGGGAAGTTCTTTATATCTCGTTTAATTTTAAATGGTAGTCTTGCTGGATAGAGTAGCCTTGGTTGTAGGTACTTGCTTTTCATCACTTTGGCAATTTCATGCCAATCCTTTCTGGCCTGCAAAGTTTCTGTTGAGAAATTAGCTGAGTGTTAAGGGAGCTGCCTTGTTAGTATCTAGTTGCCTTTTTCTCACTACTTTTAGGAGACTCTCTTTGTCTTTAACCCTTGGAATTTGAATTATGATGTTCCTTTGTGTGGTGCCTCTTTGGGTTCATTCTGTTTGGAGCTCTCTGGGCTTTCTGGACTTGTATGTCTATTTCCTATCCCAGGTTGGGAAAGTTTTCAGCTATTATTTCTTCAGATAGGCTCTTAATCCCTTGCTTTTTCTCTTCTTCATTTTTTTTGTACTTATATGTTGTGAATGTTGTTATGCTTGATGTCCCAGAAGTCTCTTAAAACCTATTTTATTTTATTATTTTATTTTATTTTATTTTATTTTATTTTATTTTATTTTATTTTATTTTATTTTATTTTATTTTATTTTATTTATCTTATCTTATTTTATTTTATTTTAATTTAATTTTATTATTTTATTTTATTTTTTTGCTGCTTCAATTGAGTGTTTTCCATTACCTTATTTCACAAATCACTAATTTGATCCATTGCTTCATTTAATCTAGTGTTGTTTCCTTTAAACGTAGACTTTATTTCAGTTATTGTATTTTTCTTTTCTAGCTGGTTCTATTTTACAATTTTTCCCTCTCTTTTTTTAATGCTTACTATCTCGTTTTTGAAGTTCTCACTAATTCCCTTCAATATATTCATAAGCAATGTTTTGAAATATCTGTCTGGTAAGTTGTTTGTTTCCATTTCATTTAATTCTATTTCCAAAGTTTTCTCTTGTTCTTTTATTTGGAACATATTTTTGTTTGTTTGTCTGTTTGTTCATTCTATTCCTTTGTTTTGGCTGCCTGTCTGTATATGTTTTTATGTATTCGGTAGATACACTAAGTCTCTCATTCTTGGCCATTTAGCCATTATATATCCTAGGTGCCCTCTGGGTCCCAGTAGGGCAGTCTCCCTGATCACCAGTGACAGGCACTCCACGTGTGTCTCTTATGTGAGTTGTGTGTGTGCATTCTTCTATCATAGTTGAGCTTTGATTGCTGTCGGCACATCAGCGGTGGAATTGACCCTTAGACTGACTGGCTGTGAAAATTGGCCTTGCTCACAGTGTAGGAGCTGCCATTAGGTAGTTGACCGCATAGAGTGACATTTGCTCCAGCAAGCTCTAGTCCCTGTTGAAGCCACTATTTGGGTATTCCTCTTGCAAAGCTAATCAGTGGTGCTCTATTGTGGTCTGAAGTTGGACTCTGTGATTTTTGATTCTGAGAACTCTTTAGAGGGACTCCCATGCAGGCCAAGTTCAACCAATGCCTACGACCTTCCCCTAGCTACCTGGTAAGAACCACAAAGCAATCTGTGGTTGATCACTGCCTATGGTGGACCTGGTCATGCATAGGAGAGGCCACCCTGAGAATGAGGGCAATTTTTACCACTACCAGTCCTGGGGCAGCTCAGCCAAAGTCCCAGGGCACCTCCTGAGACCTACAGCCACTTGCCTGCTGCCCATAAGGCTCAGCTGCTGAAAGATCCTCTAGCAATATGTAAGTTGGGTGAGGTGGGATCTCAGGGTGGAGCTTGTGGTGTTCACGATGTTAATGCAAATTT
Organism: Eidolon dupreanum; assembly: GCA_028627145.1. Classification (NCBI taxonomy): domain Eukaryota; kingdom Metazoa; phylum Chordata; class Mammalia; order Chiroptera; family Pteropodidae; genus Eidolon; species Eidolon dupreanum. Next base: position 21,812,504 of record CM053517.1, on the reverse strand, counting down.
TGGTTTGTTGTCATTGCTGAGCCCAGAGTCACTCTGCAAAGGGCTATGAGCACCCTGAGGCCAGCCACAGCTTACCTGGGGCTCACAGACCTCCAAAATTTGTCCAAGAAAGATAGCAGCACAGGCTGGGTCTGGCTGCTCACCCCCAAAAATGCTTCTGGTGGCTCATAAGCTGAGGTTGGTGTTTGCTGCTGAAAAAGCCTCCTGCAGTCTGTGGGACAGGGCTGAAAGTGCCTCCAGCAGTGCTAATTTGGGGTGAAGTGGGGGTCTCAGGGAGTCGCCAGGGTGGAGGGAATGGATTTCATGAGGTTGATTCAGATTACGATTTGGCTGTGTGGGGTTAGAACTTAACACAGCAAAGGTGGTGCTTGTTTGTAGGATGCACAGGAGGAGGACTCAACACAGGGACAATGACAGCTGTCAGTCCTTTTACCTCTCATTTTGAAGCAACATAACTCAGCTTCTCCTTATATGTCTCTGGTACCTCCTCAGCTGTTTTCTGTCTGCAAGAGCCCAGGGTGAGTGCCTGGGAGCAAAAGGTATTGTGCAGGCCCTTTAAGAGAATGCCTGGGTTTCCAGCAGCCTTTTCTTTCACCCTGATGGACAGAATCCTCATTGTTTTTTATAGTCAGATATTGTAGGGGCTTCTCTTCCTGACACTGGTGCTTCAAACTGTGGAGCCCTGTTTTGGGCAGGAATCCCTCACTCTTCCAGAGGATTTTTGCAACCAAGATATTTTTCCAAATTCTCAACCACCACACATGAATGTGGGTTCAGCCCATTTCATGTCTCCATTCCTTTTACCAGTCTTGTTGTGGCTTTTAGTTATAAGACTTTCGTTCAGCTAGTCTTCAGATGGTTCTCCATGTTGATTATTCTATAATTTAGTTACAATTTTATGTGGTCATGAGAGAAGGCAAGCACAGTGTTTACCTACTCTACCATCCTGACTACTCCAATTAAACTAAAAAGGTGTTTTGCTTTTGTTTATTTCCTTTCAAACCTTCTTTAATAATTAGTTTTATATTCCTTTTGAAGTTTCTAAATTAATTTCTTATCATCTTTAAATAATTCTAGTTTTTTTTCCCCTTATGTCATAGAACAGAAAAAGTGTGTTCACCTGGCACTAACAGAGCAAACACTAAACACCAAGAATTTCAGGGAGAAAGATTTGCTGTTTTATTATAAATGGCACCACCCAGAAAAATAGAAAGCAGATGCTCAGAAGCTCAAACTTTTCAATCCATGGTTTGGGGCAGGTTTTTAAGATAACAGGTGTGTAAAAGCACTTCCAGGGCAAGTTTTATTTGGAGGACCTTGGAGCTTGGCCATTTATAAGGGGTGTCAACACAGGACAATGAATCTTCTGTTTCTGAAAATGTTACAGTGTTTAAGGTTACAGTCTGTGTGTGTGTGTGTGTGTGTGTGTGTGTCTGCGCGCGTGCGTGCGCATATTGGGGGTGAGACTTTGGTTCTGGGTGCAGCTAGAGTTCTCTCCTCTGCCCATGTTTACACTGTATGACTTGCGGTTTTAGCCTGTTGTCCCTGAAAAGCAATTCGGTATCTTACTAAACAAGATAAAACAATTCTGAGCTAGTTTTGTGGTTACACTTATAATCTAATGCTATGTACTTCTTTTTCTTATTTCCAAGTAAAGTTTTATTGATTTTTTTAATATGGGACAGCCATGTCTTATTTCTTATTTTATAGGGAACACTTTTAACTTTTCACTATTATGTATGATTATGTGATGTCTTTTAAATATATGATTTATAGTATTAAAAAGAATCCCATCCTATTCCAAATGTTTGTTAGACTTTTATAAATTAAAAATTGAGGTTGAATTATATAAAATATTTTCTCTGCATTTATTGATAATGCTATATAGATTTTTTCCTCTAATTAGATAACATAATCAGTATAATTTGTATATGACTTTCTTATACTATTCTTTTCCAGTTTTGGTGTCAAAAATATAGTCTGATAAAATGCATGGGGCAGTTTTTCTCTTCTTCCTAGGCTCTGCAAGAGATGTACAGTTATACTTTCCACTCCTTGAATGCTTGATAAAGCTCACAGGTAAGCTATTTTGGTTATATGCTTTCTTTTTAAGAAACAATTTAATATGCACTCATTTAATGAAATGGTGCTGTTAAGATTTTTTAATTTTACATTGATTCGTACTATCCATTTGCAGTGTTTCCAACACAAATCTCAAATAAATGTCTAATTGGTGCTTTTCTTAATAGTTTCCCATATGTCAAAATATGTAGGCACACGTACCCACACTTTTATCCTTCCTCCTTTCTGAGACCATTCCCTCAACATGTATATTCATCATATACTCAAAACTTCCACTTGTTCCATTTATTATCACTTTAATCTTCAATATATTTTGTTTCTTTTACTACTGACTCTTTCCCCTATTTGTTCAAACATGCACACATTTATTACTGTGTTTTTATATCTGTCAATAGTGGTATCTGAGAAAGTAATTCAAATTTAAAATTTGTCGTCTATAATGTTCTTTTTTATAATATTTCCTAAATATAGTCAGTTGTCAAATCTCACTGGTTATTCACATTTACCTTCATCTCTTTTATCCTTTAGCTTTATTTTTACTGTCCTATTTTAGGCCTTTACCCCAGATATTCAGAAAAGGGTCTGATGCTTGAATGGTGCTCAATAAATGTTAGTTAAATAAATTAATGATACTTTTTATTTTAATAAATTCTTGGCTTAAAGTGCATTTTACACTTTATTAAGATATAGTTTTGTGCATTAATCCCCACTCAAAAATTATCTAATGACTTTGAATTGCTTGTGAAATATATTTTGAAAATCTCACTGGCTGACATTCAAAGACCTTCATAGTCCACCTAACCTGACCCTCCAGTGTTATTTCTCCATACTTTACTCTATGAGCCCTCTGATTCAAACCAAACACATTTAATATGCTACATGGTTCTCATATTTAGTTTATATAGACCTCAGTTTATTCTCTTCCATTAAACATACTTTGCTGGAGTTCCATTGTAAGTCACAGAGCTATGCACTGGAGATTCAAATATGAATAAATAATTACAGATAACCATCAAATATCTTAGAATCTAGATATATAACTAGATAATTTCAACAACATATGTATGTATTAGATGCTTTAGAAGCACAAAAGAGAGACCTCCAAACCAACCTAGGGATCAGGAAAGAATTCCTAGAGGAGAGGGACAATGTGCTGAATCTTAAAAAATTAAGAATAGAGATGAAGTAGGTGCATTTATTTTGGTCGGGGAGAAGAAAGGCTGGGTTAAAATTTTAGGAAGAGGGAAAAACAGAAAAAGAAATTATAATGGATCCAACCAGCATTATGAGAATATAGCTACAAGCAGTTTGGCTGTTGGGACTTAGAATATAATGCAGAGAGTGGAGTGAAAAATGGGGCTAAAGATGTAAGCAAAAGTTCAGAAATGTCCTTTATCTTCCTTGTCTTTTTCTTCTTAGATAAGCTAAGTCCTGTTAAATGATACTGCAAAATAAGTGAAAGATCAAGGTAGGGAATACATATATGGGAATAACCCATAGAGTTATAATTGAAGAGTAAAGTTTAGTTTACAGCTAAATTAGAACTCAGAGGATCAAGGTTCAGTCTCTTCCCTGCCTTCTATTGCCTGTATGAATTGAAACAAGCCTTAGCTTCTCTAAATCCCTCCATCTGCAAAGTAGAAATAACTCTTATCTTGACTACCTCATACAAATATATACATATATATATATTTTTTTTAACTTTTAATTGTGGCACATAATATAAAATTTACCATCTTAACTAGTTAAAGCAGACAAATTGTTTTTTTAACGAATCAAATGAGAGAATGCGTATTTTAAAATATATTAGTAGAAGAATATCAGCAGAAAGAATGAAAAGCATAAAAAGTAAAAAAATGAGTGAAAGGCTGAGAAAAAAGTAGGGTTTACTGATTGTGTATTCCAGAGTAGTATGATCCTAACTGAGGTCTACTCTTACACCTATGGATATTGTGGGCCCCAGTGATCAGCTCTATGCTCTTTTGTGAGAAAAGATTAGTTAGCCACTAGAATGCTTTTGAGACATGACCTTGGGGAATATCTAATTACTATGTGACACTTTTCCCCTAATTTGTCCCTTAGAGGGGAGAGTGAGATGCACCATTTTCCTTTATATCCTCATCATCTAAAGAGAAACTCCAGGAAAGACACTCTTGTTTTCCATTCTGAATATTCCCTAAAGAGGCTTCAGAGACATGTATATCTTCATTGACAAACTAGCACAGGGGGCAAGTTACTGCAGAGATTCTAAGGTAAGTTCTTATGTCACAGGCAGGGTGAGTGCTAAAATTATTGAAAAGGCATTATTCAGTTGAGAATGCTAACCTGCCTTTTACTCCTTTACGGTGTCCGCCCAATACTCCGATATATCGTAAATGATTCTGGACCCATATTTACCCTAGTCTTTCAGGGTAAAATTTTCTCAATATATGGGATAATATTTATATTTTAAAAATTTTATTACATGAATGAAGATATTAGTATATGAGACATGAAAACTAGAAAGAACCTTAGAAGAAATATAGTTCAGCTTACGGATGAAGATACTGATAATATCTAAAGTTTTCCCAACAGTAAAATTTTGTTGAAGCTTAAAGAATCATGGATTCCTAGGGAGCCACAGAGAAACTTACCTGCTTTTGTTTCAGGACTAAAATCTAATTCAAGTTTCTTTTTACTATACAAGAATATTTGTAGGCTGAGCTTCATTTGTAGGCTGATTATCTGTCATTCTAGGACATTTAAAAAATGTCCTTTATGTGTTTCAGAAGCAAGAATAATGTTCTATCCAACTATAAATAACCATTGAACCTACGGTAGTGATTGGCACATAACAGAGGATCAATCAGTATATGACCATTAATTGAATAAATGTGTGAATGAAGAATAATGATGCAGTCTTACTAGTGAGAAGGGCCTTATTCAGAGCAAAAAAGTAACTACTCTATTTGCCTCTTAGGAGCCATTCAGCATTGAACTTTATTGCCTTTTCTCATAGCCCTATAGTCTCCTGCTTTGTTCACCTGTTTTCCATAATGACAGCTTAACATGGCCATTCTCTGGTATTTTAGACTGAGAAAAGACAACCTAAAAGAAAAGAAGTGACTGCTCCAGTCAGGGAACACTCAGATCTCACATCTTTCCTCATGCAGTCTGCCCTTCTGCTAAGCACTCTTGCTTATTGCATTCCAAAGCTAGTCTCTCCTGTTTTTTTTTTTTCCCCTCAAGGCCTCAGGTATAAGGAAAGAGGCATTCTTTATAAAATAATCTTCCTACTCTGCAATCCATTTGTTTTAATCTGTTTTTTACCCCCAAATAAACAAACGGAAAAGACATCAACACCTTGAATAGTTCTAAATATATAGTGGTACACAGAGAAGGAAACAGACAGAACGACTGACACATCTTGACTTAGATTTCCAACTGTGGTATAAAAAATAAGAGTGGATTTGTAAGGCTTACAGACCAGGCTTCCAGTTTTTATTCCGGATCCTAGCTGTGTTGTATTTGAACAAATTATCTCTCCCCTTTGGTTCTCAATTTCTTTACCTACAACACAGTAATAATAATCTCTTTATCAAAAGTATGAATAAATGAAATAAAATATGTAAAGTGCCTAGTATTATGACCATTAAATGATAACTTTTCAATAACACCATTTTATTTATCCTTTATGACTCTTCATGAGGAGATTTCAGGCTACTTGAGGGAGATCATGCTTATATACAAATATTTAAAATACAAGAAGGATATGTTAAAAATCATAAAAGATGAAATATAAAGCACTTTTAAGGGTTAGAAGAGAGAGTATTTACTTTTGACAGTGAGGATCAATGGGATTTCCATGATAATGAGAACATTTAATGAATGTTGGCAGCTAGGATTCCAAAACAAAGAGATCAAGAAAATGGAAGGAAGAAATTACATAAGCAAAAGTAGAAATGCGGGAAAATAAGCCTATCTGATTGAGCTGATGAGTATCCAGAAAAATATTTGACTCTGAAATTTGATTAGAACCAGATCCAAGAAGAAAAGGAATATCAAGCTAAGCTCTTTGGGCTTTAACCTCAAATGCATTTGAAAAAAGGTCAGTAAAAGCTATGCTTAAGAATCCTCATCTATAGAATGACTTGTTGGCGATAAGAATACCAATAAAAAAGATGTTAAAATAGTCAGTATGAGTGGTAATGTATACTACTATCACTTTTATCAGCCTTGAAAAAAGTTTAGTCACTCTTTTTGCCCAACAAGTAGATGCTGATATGATTTCTATTCCAGCTGATATTTGTGACACTTCCTTCCCAGAATAACCATAGTTATAAAGAAGTAATTTTTTTTTATTCAGAATGATTTCTTTCCTTTGTCTCTTAAGTTTGTGACCTCCTTAAGAGGGATGAAATATGCAGTGGAGGAGTTATATGCTTGTCCAAAATTCGACAGCCACTAATTAGTTTCAAGGTGGTTCTGGAGAGACTCTTGGCTTGAGCAGCTATCAATATCAATAAGGAGAAGGAGTTATAGGTAAAAAAGAAGAAAAGGAGGAATATTTCTTGACATCTGGGTACTTACCCTCTAATGAGATACAGGCATGTTACTATGAAATCAGCAGCAAAAGCAAAGAGATAAAGATACATAATTTAGCCAAGCTCAGATTAAATATCAGGGCTAAAAAAAGATGGGGAGAATAATATAAAGGTAAAGAGAAGAGCTTCTTACAGTGTCTTTATATTTTTTTAATTACTTTTCTGAAGAATAAGAGTAAAGAACAGTTTGAAAGAAAAGTATATGTTTTAAAGCAATATTACTCAGCCATAAAAAAGAATGAAATCTTGCCATCTGCACCAACATGATGGACCTAGAGGGTGCTGTGCTGAGTGAAGTAAGTCAGTCAGAGAAAGACAAATGCCATATAGTTTCACATATATGTATAACCTAGAGAACAGGATAAACAAACAAACAAAACAGTAACAGACTCATAGATAGAGTATATTTTGAAGGTTGCCAGATGTGGAGGTGATGGTCATGGAGGTGAGTGAAGGAGTGAAGGATTAAGAGGTATGAACTGGTAATTACACAATGGCCATGGGGAATATTGTCAATGATATTGTAATAATTATGAATGGTATCAGATGGATTTATCGTGGTGATCACTTTGTAAGTAATATAAATGTCTAATCATTGCTCTGTACACCTGAAACTAATATAATGCTGTATGTCAACTGTAATTGAATAATAAAAAATATTTTTTAAAAAACTAAACAGAGAAGCAGAAAGTGTGGAGAAGGACTAAGAAATGAAATAAGTGACTTAACCTCCAGAAAATATTTCCAGAGATTTAATTTATATGTCACTTTGTGTTTCCTTTGCATCAATTGAAGATGTTTACAAAAAGGTTCATTTAGAAATCCATAACCAAATATTCCATATACTTCTGTCATGGAGGTACAGCTGAGAGATATTTCTAACTGACCTGTTTAGGATACCAGAGTCAGCAAGTAACTGATTACAGAAAGGATTGAAACAATTTTAAGTAAATAGTCACTGTCTCAATTCTAGAAGTTCTTTTTCTCCTTTCTTTCCCTCACAGATGACATGATTTATGGCCCGTGGGAATCAGACGATGGTCACTGAGTTCCTCCTTTCTATGTGCATGAAGGTGGCTTATTATTCTTTATTCCCTTGCTTATCATCTATGAATTTATCATAATTGGGAACCTAATGATATTCATTGTTATCCAGTTGGACATGGGCCTGCACACCGCTATGTATTTCTTCATCAGTGTCCTCTCTTTCCTGGAGATCTGATATACCATAACCATCATCCCTAAGATACTCTCCAGCCTATGTATTTGCATTTCTGGAAAGTTCTCAAGAAAATTCTGATAATGGGTTAGATTTGGGAACATCTAAATTAGATGATCCCCAAGATCATTTCTAGATCTAGGACATTTTGAGATTTATAAGAGCTAAGATTTCTGAGTTTATGGTACATATCTTACATATATTGTCTCATTTATCTTCACAACAATCCTGTAGAATACATACATACCCTTTTTTTTCCAAATGAGAAATATAAAGCATAGAGCTTCAACAACTAGTCAAGTATACAGAGATAATTATTAGGATTCCAGGTCAGAAACTCAATATTATCTGATCCCAGAGCCAGGCTCTTATTTACCATAATCTTGTGCTCATTCCTTATGTATTTCATTCTAAATCAATTACTAAACCAAAGAACAGTTCCAAAAAATATGGTATTCAGTGAATAAATTTGATTACTAATTATTATGTAGAAAGTCTATGGCCATGCTCCCTTGAACAAGCCCAATCCCATCTGATCTCAGAAGCTAAGCAGGGTCGGGCCTGGTTAGTACTTGGATGGGAGATAACCTAGGAAGACCAGATGCTGTAGGTGTAAAAAAAATTAAAAAATAAGGGATTGTAAGCTGACAAGTTCCTTTCAATCTGTGAGGTCAACCAAAGGTTGCCTCACCTAAAAATATATATATTATACAGAAAGTACTGAAGAAGTTTACTCCTTCAGATTTCAAGATTTATTAATTAAAAAAAATTTAGTAGCAATTCTATATTAGGTAATCTGTTAGGTGCAGAGGAGACATTTAGTGACTATTGTATCATGATTTTGGCCTTGAGTCTAATAATCATTATTAATGCTATTAATAAAAATGCCATTATCCATTGAATTCACTGTTTTTCTTGGCATGAGATGCAATAGTTCCTATAAATAACTATCCCAACTATTAAATTATTTTGTTTCCTCTAAACCTTACAATGTTTCATATTTATGCTTCAACCTCTTTGATATATATACCTTTTTTTTTGTCCTTTCATTACTCTCAAACCTACACATTAATTCTTTTCACCAGAACATCCTTAACCTTTGGGACTGAAGCCCAAAAATGATTATTTTTAACACAATTGTCCCCTATTTTTCAATATTACTCCAAATTGATGCAGTCTTCAAGAAAGTTTCCTCACACTGATATCCCTGGCACTGGCATCAGAACCAATATGGGTCCTTATTTTGATGTGACTTACTGTCTGTCTTTTTGTTTTCCTTGTTTCTTATTTGTCCTACATCTCCCTTCAGACTAAGTGTCCACATACAGCAGGAGTAAGGGGTTCTCATTCTTCTGAAGGTCGTACCACTCAGCATGGAATTCTGCAGATTATCTGTCGTTATTCAAAATTTGTTGTCTGGAACTTGGTGGTTGGCATCCAGTTGACAAAAAATTGAAGGCAGATGCCTTGCGGTTTGTAATCAAGCTAGTTTTATTGAAAGCAAAAGTATACTTCTCAGGTGGGAGAGTAGGCTGCCAGGACTGGTCAACCACAAAAATAAAGTATACTCTCTGAAAGGATAGCGGGCTGCCAGGAGGGGTCAGCCCCTAAGGCCCCCTGCTTTAGGCTCTTTTATTCTGCCTACAAGGCTTTGGTCCTCCCCTTTTCACTATAGTTCTTCCTTCCCCTACAAGCTTTGATTGATGGACAGATTTCTTATATATCCATGTGTACAACCATAATGCACTTGGTTTGCCCATAAGGGGGGGTCAAAACTGAAATAGAAATTTATTGTGATGACCATGTAATGAAGAAGAGGTGAATTCTAGGTCACGCCAGCTGTCCTTCTGTGCCTGTCTATTTTGGGGAATTTCCCTATCATTGCCTCACTGTTGTGTCAGGTCTGACAATTAAGTCAAGACTCTTTTTCATTTTGGCTGCTCTAGGGTGGAGGACTAGTATAACTTCTACTTCACAACCATTATAACACTTCTGGAGGCAGCGGAGCTTAGAAGTGATAAGCACAGATTTAGGGGTCAGAGTGCTTTGGTTCATAATCCTAACTTGGGCACTTACTAGCTGTGTGATCTTGGCACATTATTACTCTCTGTGCCTCAGTTTCCTCAAACGTAAAGTGGGAATACCAATTGTGCCAACCTCATAGAGCAATTGTGAGGATTATATTAAGATGGGACATCACTTGTAAAATTCTTTATCTCTTAGCAGGGAAATAAAATAGGACATCTCTTGCAGAGTTCATCTAGTTAATTTTTCTTCCCTCTTTTCTTTAGAAAAGAGGCCCTCTCCCTCAAATCCTGATAATTGCCCTGGCGCTCAAATCCTCTGGTTATTGACAAGGGTCATCAGCCCATTGTTAAGCAAAAATGGTGTTAAGTCAGACAGGGGCCTTAGAGTCTGAGGGGGGAGGGGACTTTAGGCCAAAAGTCTTTTTACTCTGTAAGAAGTATTAACTAAGCCTGTGTCCCTTTACTCACTTAATAGGCAAACCAGTAATAGAAATTAATAGATGTATGATTTAAATAATGAGTTTGTATTTTCTTTTCTTTGTTTAGAGATTTAGGTGGCACTTCAGCAGAAACCCAAGACTGCACCCTGACTAAGGCAGAAAGGGAAGGAGCTCTGTAAGGAGGGACTATGGCCGTTCTCAGCAGGAAATAGGTACAGAAGAAGAGACCTCCTATCCCTCAACATCCATATTAATAATAAGGGGGTTCATGGCTCTTATAAAAGAGGTAGGCAGGAAACTTAGTTGAGGTTTTGGGTCTGACTGCAAAGACTCTGAGGTCATCTTATTGTGCTGGCTAGAAAAGTACTGCTTGGAAATTACTGCTTGGCCATCGCCCATGGGAACATAGGATATCACCCATAGGAACATAATATTCTAACAATAAGCTTTCTGCTTCTGTACCCCTGCTTGCACAACCAACCTGTGGGTTGACAGTCAATAGGAGAAAAATAGACTTTTGTGTTCAGACAAAATGGAGAATGGGGTTTAGGGCTTAAAAATCCTGTACCTCTGCATTTCGGGGCTGCTTAATTTGGGGTCTGTGTACCCCTGGCAGACTCAGCTGTCTGAATAAAGAGTGTGTTTCCTATAACTTACTGGTTACTTGTGGTCCGCATGTCCATTGGGGGCTGGCAGCTACAACACTATCTTAGAAGTAGTCCACCCTAATTTGCACACAATTAAGCAAGCCAGAAGGCATTTTTTTAACTCAGGCAAAGAAACCAATAGGCAGAAATTTAGGTATCAGTTTAAGCCAGTCACTCACACCTGCGCAAAGAAGACCCCAATGGCCTTCAACTCACCCAAGTCTCATTATATCATCATTATAATATGAAGCATATGCCTGGAAGTTCATTAATATCATTATAACAGGATGAATTCTGGGAACGAACATGCGCAGAAAGCAAAATGATGAATCACTGAGTTCTGTCAATCTTAGTTGTCAATCAAGGAAGCCCACCCTAAGTGACTACCCAGAGCAAAGAGAGATAAAAGCCTGAAGTATTTGTTACCAGGCCTTTTGAGCCACATTTCTCTTGCTCAGGCTCACTCTCCTTTCTAATAAGATTTCTTTTCTACTGTATTTTGATGTCTTGCTCAATTCTTTGTTCGAGGCATCAAGAACCTGGACAACCTGCCAAGACATGATCCCCACTCTCCGGTAACAATATTATTTGATACATTCATTATGCTTAGAATGATATGAGTTACCCAGCAAAGTCTCAGTAAGTGAGTATTTTATTGTAGCTGATGCAGGACAGGGCAAATTTCCCTTAGTTGATTGGGGGAGACCAAGCCTTGCACTGAGAGAAGAATAAGATCCTTTGGCACAGAGCGTAGAAAGAATTCAACACACAAACCAAAGTTAGAGTCAAAATGAAAGGTTATTAGAAAAGAGATAACACTCCACAGACAGAGAGGAGACAGAGAGTGAGAGGGACCAAGAAAGACTTGGAAAGATTATGTGTGTGTGTGTGTGTGTGTGTGTGTGTGTGTGTGTGTGTGTGTGGGGGGGGGAGGGGCGGGGGTGTTCAGAATGAGTGTTCAGGGAATTCAGTTTATATATTTCTTAGTGCCTCTGAGTTATAGTTTAAAATATTTTAACTCATTTCCTATGGTATGGATATACAGTAAGAAAGGGGAAAAATATGTAGCGTGAAAAGTAAGAATAAGAGTAAGAGGCCTGCTGTCAGTTCCTAGCCTATAATACATAGGTTCCCCATAGTTTTAGCTATAGGGAATGAATAATTTTATTGTGTGTAGGGGAGCCACTTAAGGACTCTGCTGTTCCCGTTTCCCCTTGCATGGCTGTGAGGAAATGGATTGTTACCAATCCCAATAGAAATCTTCCTTTGTACTGCAGGTGTCCTCCTGGGCTTGCTGCAGGGCTGATCAGCATACTGTGCAGTCTCAGAATGTTGCTTGATTTAACATTTTTAATTCTCTTGCCTCCTCCCTACATTAGAGCTGGGATTGAAATGAAGACTTCTGAGGCCCCAAATTCATGCTTTTTTCCAGAACAGGCAGCTCCTATCCAGAGGCTTCTCAAAGGAAGAACAAAGTTGGACTGGAAAAGCAAAATGACATCAAAATCAATTAAAAAGAAATACAAAGCATCTTTGGATTCATGAAGTGAGACAAAGAAATGTAAGAGTGCACGTATTTATGAAAAGAGTATTTGAAAGATTTAAGTTGTATTTTTAGAACCAGAGTCCAAGAGTCTGGATTAGAAGTCAATGGAGATTGTGAAGTGTTGGGTGTTGAGGAAGGGGTGATGATATAACAAGCATCTTGGGCTTCTCTGAGCCCACCTGGAAGAAGACAAACTTAGTCTCTATCCAAGCACTCTCCCAGTGTTAAGGGTGGAAAATTTTCAAGTGAGCCAACTAGCTAAGTCAGCTACAGGGAAGAAATATCTTTAGGTATCAAAAGTCATCCTGCTTTCTTGGATGTGGTTTTAGGAGATATATTGTATAAGATATGAAGATATACTAACAGCCAAGGTCTGCTTCTGTAATCTGCTTACTTGTTTAATGTTAACCAGGGTGTGGTACTAGGAGATGTATTGTGCTAACAGCCAACTTCTGCTTCTGTAATCTGCTTGCTTGTTTGATGTGGTTTTAGGCTTTATAAGCTACCTCTTTTGGGAGCTCAGGACTGATCTCCCCTAACCCTGCATGCCAGAGAGTCAGTCGCCAGCCAGCTAATAAAGGCTCATAATTCATCTCAATTGGCTCTATGGGTCTTAGAATTGATCACACCACAACACCAGGAGCCTAGTCTCAGCCAAATTCTTACCTGCCTCGGGAAATAAGGGTCTCTCCCGTGTCTGTGCCCCTAATGGCCTGAAACAGTCAGGGTTAGCCCTGTAAGGATAAGACTCATTGAAGAAGAAGAAAGGCTCCGAGATCCAGACTCAATTTCGCACATATATCTGAGCCAGGCAAGACAAAAGCATGTACTGAATGATGTCCAGTGGCTGGTAAGTAATCTGGGGGCTACTCTGGCTATAGTAATTGGGGATCTGAAAGATGGGTCCTAAAATAAGGGATTTGAAAACAGATACTTTGAAGTCAAGGAGTTGATTCAGTGGAAAAGTGACTTAAATAACTTGCACTTAAAATGTCCAGGTTTGAGGATCATAGAGTATCAGATTGGAAGAGACTTTAAAGGCCATCATTTCCATTATCATCCCCATTTGATACTTAAATTCACTCAAGAGATTGGCTAACATCTCTTTTGAAAATGTTGAGAGATACGAAATTGCCTTGTTGTGCTGCCAGAGACTAGCTATATGCTTACATGGATGGCAGAAAGTAAAGTTTTCTGAGGATATTCTTGAAATAGGAGCTGTAACTCTCAATATCTAATGAGTTATTTTATCAACCAGTAGCAGCTGTATTTGAAAGATTTCACCTAGAGAGGGCCATACACAGGTTCTCTAATGGGGGTACTTTTTAAAATATATTTATTTTTTAATTACAGTTGGCATATAATATATTAGTTTCAGGTTTACAACATAGTGATTAGACATTTATATGTTTGTCCCAATAAATCTAGTACCCATATTGGTGACGTAAGAATTAAAGATCTAGAGTTCTTCAGGATGCTCCTGACATCATTCCATGTTTGCAAGACCTTACTTGGTCTACACATACAGTCGGCTTCAAAAAAGCTAATTTGCAGAAAGATAAAACATCATCAATAAACAGCTACCTATGCACAAAAGATGATCAAAACAATTTTTTTAATTTGATTTCTCTGAGTGAGTAGGAGTAATGATGGGTTCTTCAATACGATTAGGGAAGGGAGGCAGGACAAAATTTAAGATGCTAAATTCATTTAGAGATATTGATCTTGGGATACTGATACTGAGGCAAGACAACAAATTTCCCCAAGTTGGAGAGAGACCAAGCCTTGCACTGAGAGAAAAAGGGAATCCTTTGGAGGAGAGTGTAAAAGGAATTCAACACACACATCAAAGTAAGAGTCAGAAGGAAATTTTATTAGAACAGAGAGAATACCACAAGTGTGGTCTTCTTTCAGAGTCAGAGAGTGATGGGGACTGTGAGATAGACAGTGAGAGACAGAGTAAAGGCACTGAGAGGGACTTAGAGGAATAGAGACAATAGAGAGGAGGACGGTGAGAGAGACAGAGAAAAAGCACCAAAAGGGACCCTGAGTGTTCAAGGAATTCAGTTTATATATCATTCTTTAATTCTCATTTCCTTTGATATGGACATACAGTGAGGGAGGGGAAGGAGAAAAGTATTTTAGTATGAAAGGCAACAATATGTAGAGTGAAAGGCCTGCTGGTGGTTCCTAGCCTTTAATCCGTAGGTTCCCCCATGATTTTAGCCATAGGGAATGACTCTTGGTTCCTGTTTCCTGTTTCCCCTTCACAGCTGTGGGAAATGAGCTTTTAGCAATCTCAGCAGAAAACTTTCTTTGTTCTGATGTGTCCTCCTGGCTTGACTGCAGGGTTAATCAGTATGCTGCTGTCTCTGATTGTGACTTGATTAACATTTTAATTCTCATGCCTCCTCCCTATGTTAGGAAGACATAGAAGAAATAAGTAACTTTTTCAAGGGAAGTTGAGAAAGGCTTCACTAAAAGAGCTGACATTGGATCTACTTTTGAAAGAGGAGAAGCAGTTGCCAAATGGAGAAGAGATGCTTGGAAGTAAGTCAGAAACAGATGGTTAAGAGAGGCAAAGTTGCCAGAATTGTAATCAAGCCAAGATTTGTTTTTAACATATGTGTCTCCTGTAATCAGAGAGTTAAATATACAGTCCCTTTAGAGTAGAAAAGATTCAAGAAGAATGTCTTAAACACTAATTTTTAAAATCATTTTAACATGTTAAAATATCAAACCCAAAAGTTAATTTTTACTGCAGGTCATTTGCATTTGAGAGCAATGATTGGATTTGGGTGAATAGTATGTACTAAAGGGAAAGTATTGGGATGGGGTCTACTAATTATAAAACTAGTTGTTAAATTAATTAGTTTGATTAAACAATTGTTGCAGGACACCCAATGGAGGAATTCAGACTCTCAGACAACTTTGTTAGAGGAAGGAGAATTTAATGCTGGCAGAGAGTGTGGGGCATTCAACAGATCCAAAGCACATCTCCCTTTGGTTAGATTTCTTACAGCTTATCTACCCTCACAGTGTGCAGTGTCCATGCAAGGGCCCTGTGATTCCTTTGTCTGAGGTTTTACATACCCCTCCTTACTCAGAGTGGGAAGGGGCAGCTTTGGTGGAGGGCTGTAGGGGAGGAATTTCCAGACCCTCGGTGTTATCAGCACCTTTATTGAATTTTTGAACAAAGAGATGGCACTCCTAGGCTTACAGACAGGGAGCAGCGTTCATTGATGTCTGAGCCTCTCAGGGGGGTTCTTATCCAAAGACTGAGCTCTCGCCGTAACACAGCAAACAGTTCCACAGTCTTGACATTCCTATACAGCTACAGAGATAGGGAAGGGGCCAGAGAATCATTGAGGTGGGGGATGCAGCTGTGGAAAACATGTTAACTTAAGAGCATAGGGCAGAATAGGGGAAGAGAGAGCAGTTTTAATCAGCTGAGTCAGTTATTTCTGCAGCCCTTTCCTTTGCATCTATTTTTACTTTCAGATGCCTCCTCTCCTCTCTCACAATTAGTTTTTATCAAATACCTTTACAGTGACAGCCATTATGCTAAACATTAGGATTACAAAAATAAGCAAGAGACTGCAGTTTGTTAGTTTGGTGGCTAAAATTTGGACAATCCTCTTCAAATGCAGTGTGATCTACACATGATATGGCATGACTAAGACTGGCTACCATTTTTATGCATTTAAAGTCACATTTTTTTATGTTTTTGTTGAGATAATTCCTTCTCTCTCTCTCTTAATTTTTTGCATCTTCTTCACAATGTGATTAAGTACAAGATAATGTGCAATATTTTTTCCATGAAATATTACCAAGCCAGTTATATTTCTAACCTATATTTATATAGTTGGTTTTCTGAAAATGCAGGATTTATGCATATTGCTACTTTATCATATTTCTTTTTTAGTCTGCATTCTCTCAGCAAATGTGTTAACTACTCTACTAATTTTTCTATCAGAAACACTCATAAGGCAAATTCACACCTTCATGTCTAAGCTTGAGGTTAAAATAGTTAAATATCAATGATATTTTTAAAATTTAAATCTGTCATGTGATTTGTCTATATAATATCTTTTTTCTCAGTGGCTCCCTATGCCTTCTGGGACAAGGTCTCGAATCACTGGATGAGCTTTCCCAGTTATCTTATTATACATGTGAGCATATGTTGCCCTAATTCAGGCTGCTTTTAGCTCAGGGTCTGCACATGTGCTTTTGTCTGAAATGCTTCTTTTCCTTTTATTTAACTAACTCCTATTCTTCTGGGAAAATTCAGGTCAGAAGCTTCCTCCTCCGAGAAGTCTTTTTCAGTCATTCTGATCCTAGAAATGAGCCCCTACCTTAGCACTCTGCAGTGTCCTTTACTTCGCAGACTACCTGGAGATGACTGACTCAAGATGTGTCTGCTTCCCTAGGATGTTGTAAGCTTCCAGGTAGCATAACTTTCACCTTGTTGAATTCTATACTCCTTATTACTGACACATGTATATAAGTGAACTGAAAAATAAGAAAAGACTTGCTGCTGCATTAATCTCATATACAGAATTTACTCTTTGAGATTTAACTGAAAGAAAAACTGTGATTGGGGAGGGGAGATAGAATGTTTGGAGAAGGCCACATAGTATAGAGATAAACAGAATGGAGTTAGCATATATAAGTTCAAATTTTATTTCTGTGACATGGTATCTATTTGAAATAGAAAAGTTTCATAATCTATTTTCTTTATTCCTGAACTTTATCATCTTTAAAATAGATATGGCAATAGATTTCATTTGTTGTGTAAAAAATAAGTAAACTATTGAATGGAAAACACTTGTAGAAATGCTTGATGCTTAGTGAGCGCTAATAAGAATCAGCTATTATTTTTAGGATAGTACAAATAGTAGTAACAGCAGCAATAGTAATTAAAGTGCTAACTTTAAATTTTAAAAAAAGAGAAATAAAATTTGGAGTTAGATTTAGCATTTGCCTAAATTCACTTTTTTCTCCTAACCTTCTCCATCTCATGAAACAACACAATCATTTGAGCTTGGTTGAATTTGTGCTCCTCGGTTTCCTTGAAGGAGGACCTGTCACAGGCTGGCTTTTTGCCCTGTTGTTGGTGGCATACCTGTTCACTATCTGTGGCAACATGCTCATCTTCTTGGTCATACAACTATATGTAGCCTTATACACACCCATGTACCGCTTTATCAGTATTCTCTCCTTCTTAGAGCTCTGGTATATAGCTACCACAATCCCCAAGATGCTAGCTAATCTTCTCAGTGAGAAGAAGACCATATCTTTTGCAGGATGCCTCCTTCAGATATACTTCTTCCACTCCCTAGGAGCCTCTGAATGCTACCTTCTCACAGCCATGACCTATGACCGATACCTGGCTATCTGCCGGCCCTTCCACTATCCTGCAATTATGACCCCAACACTCTGTGTGAAGATGGCTGCTGGTTGTTGGACTTGTGTTTTCCCGTGTCCCATTTCTGAAGTCATCCTGGTCTCCCAGCTCCCTTTCTGTAGCTACAATGAAATTGAACACATCTTCTGTGACTTTCCACCTCTGCTGACCCTGGCCTGCAAAGACACAGCCACTAATGTCCTGGTGGACTTTACCATCAATGTCTTTATTATGTTTATTACCTTCCTCTTTATTATTGTTTCTTATGGAAGAATCATTTGGACCATACTGAAAATGAAAACAACAGCAGGAAGAAAGAAAGCCTTTTCTACATGTGGCTCACATCTCATTGTGGTCCTCATCTTCTTTGGGAGCATTATCTTCATGTATGTGCGGCTAAAGAAGTGCTATTCACTGATCATTGATCGGACACTTGCTGTAGTCTACTCTGTATTAACACTAGTCAACCCAATTATCTACAGTCTCCGTAACAAGAAACTCACTAATTCCATTAAGAGAACCATCTTTCAAAAAGGGAAGAGAGTTAGTGCAACTCACCATTGACCTCCTACCAACATCCTTCCTTGACTTCATTGTTGATCTCATAAATGTTCTATGTACCTTTTTTGTCTTGACCTTGAATAATCACACATGCAATAGATCTCATCTCCTCTTATCTTTCAAAGACTTTATTTTTTATGTTTTTCTTTTGTTTTGTAAACCCTTATTTTTTCTATTCTTTATTTTATTAGTGCTTTCCAGACTTAATAATACACTACTATCTCTATTATTATTATTGTTATTATTATTATTATTATTATTATTATTATATTAAATTTATTGGGGTGACTTTGTTAATAAAATTATATAGGTTTCAAGTATGCAGTTCAATAATACACCATATGTATATTACATTGTGTGTTTGCCACTCAAAGTTAAATTTCCTTCCACAGAGTGGATCAAATATATGGTGACAGTAGTATATCTATTCTTAAAAACAAACATACAAAAGTCCTAGCCACAGCAGTCAGCTAAGAAAAAATTATAGACATCCAAATTGCAAAGAAAGATGTAAAACTCTATTTGCAGATGACATGATATTATATACAGAAAATCCTAAAGACTCCACCAAAAATTATTTAGAAATTATTATAAATTCAATAAAATTGCAGAATACAGAATTAACATACAAAATCTGCTGTATTTTTATACACTGATAATGAACAATAGAAAGGGAAATTAAGAAAACAATCTCATTTACATTTGCATTAAAAAGCATAAAATAGCTAGAAATACACTTAATGAAAGAGATGAAAGACCTATACTCTGACAGCTATAAGACATTGGAGAAAGAAATTGAAGGAGATACAAATAAATGGAAAGATATACCTTGCTCATGGATTGGAACAATTAATATTGTTAAAATATTTTTGCTACTTAATACAGTATACATATTCCATGCAATCTCTATTAAAATATCAATGATAGTCTTCTTAGTATTAGAACTAATCTTAAAATCTACATGGAACCACAAAAGGCTTGAATAGCTAAAAAGCAATCTTAAGAAAGAACAAAAGTAGGAAGTATCACTCTACCTGATATCAAATTAAACTAAAAGCCTACAATAATCAGCATGGTATTGGGATAAAATCAGACATATAGATCTATGCAATATAATAAAGAGCCCCCAAATAATTTTTTTGCTTGTACAGAGAATTTAACCTATGATGAAGAAAGCAAGAATATACAATGGAATAAAGGCAGTATCATCAACAAGTGATGATGGAAAAAGAGATAGATACATGCAAAAAAAATGAAGTACAACCACTTTATCACACCATATACAAAAATAAACTCAAAATGGATTAAACACTTAAATGTAAGAGGCCAAATCGTAAAACTCCTAAAAGAAAACATAGGCAGTAAACTCTCTGGCATTACTTAGTGATTTTTTTTTTCTGATATGTTGCCTTGAACAAAGAAAAAATAAACATATGGGACTGATAGATTTTGGAATCATGACAGAGTGAGAGACATCCCCAGATCTCTCCCCTTGAAACAACAATAAGCTGAATGTCTCAAACTCAACAATAAACACCCAAACTGCACACCAGCACATCTGAGCATGGGATCTGTGCATAAGAGCTACCAAAGGTAAGAACCCTGGGTGTCAGGTGGTGAACTGAGAGAAATAAAGAAGCTGCCTCTAGTAGTCACCAGAGAACCCTATAGGAGGAGGGAGAAGGGTGAGCTGTGGCGACTTCCCTGAATAGCCCTACCTGGGAGTGCTGTGAGCTCCTCGCAGCAGGCAGCAGGGCCCAACATAAGAGCAAAAAGCAGAGAAGTGGGACAGCAAATAAACAACTGCTGATTTTTACTGGCTGTGGTTTCAAAACCAAGGCTGAGCTGCAGCCCCAAACTCCCAACCCAGAAGACCCCTCCCCCCATATACTCTGAGACGGAACATTGCAGAACCAGGGTAATCTCAGTAAATGCTACAGAAACTGATCCTAACATTGATAGTAACTGAGACTGTGGGTAGCAAGCATGATTAAATATCTGTAAGAAAATAAAAGTCAATATTAAGGCTTTATATAAAGCAGGGATCCAAGAGGCTTAGACACTACCTACTGGAAACCAAAAGAAAAGTGCCTTCTTTGCAGCAGGCTAAAGAAAGACATTTATATACTTAATCTTCTTTCTGGAATAACAGCAGAATACACTTCCATTAATGCCCAGGTGGAGAAATAGTCCATTAAATACCATAAACAACCAAGGTGACAAGGCATCTCAGAAAGAAAGAGAAAAATCTTCAGAAAATAAGCTTACATACATTAAAAAGTATGCAACTTAAATGACAGAGAAATCAGGATGGTACTTCTGAAAATATTCAGTGAAATCCAAAACGAGTCATATCAACAATTTTAGGATTTGAAAAAACACCTAGATGAGCAGAGCAAGGAGACTGACCCTCAAAAAGAACCAAATAGAACTTCTAGAGATGAAGAACACACTGCAAGAGCTGAAAAATGAAATAGCAAGCTTAGGAAATAGAGTTGACCAAATGGAGGAAAGGATCAGTGATACCGAACACAGAAATCTAGAAATAAATCAGAAGGAAGAGAGAAAATGAGGAATAAAAAATATTAAAAAAGAAATTCAAGAACTAACTGATATCATCAGGACAGTAAATGAAACATAATGGGCATTACCAAAAGTAAGGTAAAGGAGCAGGGACTAGAAAGCATTTTCAGACAAATAGTTGATGAGATTCTCAAATCTAAAGAATAAGCTGGATGTTGGAATCCAAGAAGTCAACAAAATATCCAATTATCTTAACCTTCATAAAGGCCTTCACCAAGACACATTGCATTAAAATTATTAAAAATCAACAACAAAGACAGAATTCTCAGGGCAGTCAGGGAGAAGAAAATGGTAACTTATAAAGGAAAACCCATTAGATTATCCTCAGACTTCACGACACAAACCTTACAAGCCAGAAAGGAATGGAATCAAATATTGAAATTATTAAGTGAAAGAAACTACCATTCTAGAATAATGTATCCAGCTAAGCTCTCCATTAGCTATGAGGAGAAATTAAGACCTTTCTAGATATACAAAACTTGAGAGAATTCTCTACTATGAGGCCTGCACTACAGAAAATACTGAAAGGGGTCAGCTCACCTCAAACAAAATGACAAAAGAAATACATAATTAGAAGTATATTGACAATAAGGCAAACAGAAGCCGAAGAGAGCAACCCTTACTGAGAACAGGGCATTATAATCTTAAATAAGAAGAGAATTGTTGTAGCAAGATAGTAATGAACATTTAGCATACATAGGGACAAACTGAGATAACAATGACTGAAAAGGGGAGGATTCAAAAATCCAAATTCACAAAGGTGAATTTACATATTTGTAATGGTAACCACACATAGAAGATTCAAAAGTGAAGTATATAGCATAAAACAAGAAGAACCAGAGGCATAACCAAAGAGGCCAACCAAAATAAAGAAAACAGAAACATAAGGACAAGGAAGCAATGAAAACACCAATCTACCAGAAGCAAAAGATAAAATGACTCTAAGAAGACCTTATATTTCAATAATCATCTTCAATGTAAATAAATTGAACTCACCAATAATAAGGCACAAAATGGATAAAAAACACAACCCAACCATATGCTGCCTCCAGGAGACACATCTCAGCTCCAAAGACAAATATAGACTCAGAGTGAAAGGGTGAAAAATGATATTTCAAGCAAAAGGCATTCAGGGAAAAGAGGAGGTAGTGGTACTGACATAAGATGAAATAAATTTCAAAATAAAAATGGTCAAGAAAGATACTGAGAGACACTTCATAATGATAAAGGGAATCATGCACCAAGAAGACATAACACTTATTAATATCTATGCTCCAAATCAGGGAACCCTGAACTATGTAAAACAAGAACTAAAGAGAGAAACAGACCAAAACACTATTGTAGGAGACCTAAATACTCCACTGTTGGATAGAGAAAAGTCATCCAAACAGAAAATCAATAAGAAAATAACATCCTTAAATGACACATTAGACCAACTAGACATAATTGACATTTACAGAGCCTTCAGTCCCAAAACAACTACTTATACATTCTTTAGTGTGCATGGGATATTCTCAAGAATTGACCACTTCCTGGAACACAAAGAGATCCTCAAAAAATATAAGAGGGTTGAAATTATACTAACCATATTCTCTGATCATAAGGTTTTGGAACAAGAGATCAATTGCAATAAGAAGGCAGAAGAAACCACAAATACTTGAAGATTAAAAAACTTGAAGAATAACTGGGTCACAGAAGAAATCAAAAGAGGATCAAAAGATACATAGAAATGAACGATATTGATAGCACAAGTATCAAAACTTTTTGAACACGGCAAAAGCAGTCAGAAGAAAGTTCATATCATTATAGGCCTATTTCCAAAAATAAGAATAAGCCCAAATAAACAACCTAATGCTTCATCTTAAAAAAAAAAACTAGAAAAGAAAGAAGAAATGAAGCCTAAAGTCAGCAGAAGAAAATAAATCATCAAAATAGAGCAGAAATAAATTTAAAAAAAATATAAAAAATAAATACAACAAACAGCTCATTCTTTGAAGAGGTAAATAAACTGACAAACCCTAGGCTAGACTCACTAAAGAGAAAAGAGAAAGGACACAAATAAACAAAATCAGAGATGAAAGGGGAAATTATGACTGACATCACAAAAATACAAAGGATCATGCAAGAATACTATGAAAAAGTATATAACATCAAATTTAGTAATTGAGAAAAAAAAATAGACCACTACTTAGAAAAATACAACCTTCCTAGATGAATCAAGAACTGGAAAATCTAAACAGACTGATTGGCAGTATGGAAATTGAAACAATCATCAAAAACCTACCAAAAAGTAAAAGTCCAGGACCAGATGGCTTCACCAGTGAATTCTACCAAACATTTAAAGAAGATTTAATACCTATTCTCCTCAAACCCTTCCAAAAATCAAAGAGGAGTCAGTACATCCCAACTCATTTTATGAGGCCAATATTACCCTGACACCAAAACCTGGTAAAGATGACCCCAAAAAAGAAAACTGCAGACCAATATCTCTCATGAACACAGACGCAAAAATCCCAAATAAGATACTAGAGAACCAAATACAGCAACATCCTTAAAAGATTATCCCAGAGGCACAGGGATGGTTTTACATATGCAAATCAATTAATGTGATACACCACGTAAATTAAAAAGAAGAATCATATGATCTTATCACTAGATGCAGAAAACTGACAAGATACAGCATCCATTTATCATCAAAACACTTAACAAAATCAGTATAGAAAGAAAGTACCTTAACATAATAAAGGCCATCTATGAAAAACACTCAGCCAATATTATACTTTATGGTGAAAAACTAAAAACATTCCCTCTAAAATCAGGAACAAGGCAAGGCTGTCCACTATTGCCACTGTTATTCAACATAACATTGGAGGTCCTAGTGAGTGCAATCACGCAAGAGAAAGGTGTAAAAGGCATCCAAAAAGGAAATGAAGAAGTCAAACTGTCACTATTTGCAGATGACATGATTCTCTATATGGAAAACCCTAAGGACTCCACAAAGACACTACTAGAAACAATAAGCAAATACAGTAAAGTCTCTAGATACAAAATCATTGTTCAAAAATCCATAGCATTCCTATACTCTAATAATGATGTATCAGAAAAAAAAAGGAAAAAAATTATTCCTTTTGTAATTGCAACAAAAAGAATAAAATACCTAGTAATAAATTTAACAAAACATGTGAAGGACCTAAATGATTGAAACTATAAGACCCTATCAATAGAAATTGAGGAAAATACAAAGAAATGGAAAGATATTTTGTGTTCTTGGATTGGAAAAATCAACATAGTAAGATGACTATATATACCTAAAGCATTAATGCAATCCCCATCAAAATCCCATTGGCATTTTTTGAAGAAATAGAACAAAAAAAATCATGAGAATTTTATGGAAGCACAAAAGACCCTGTTTCGCCAGTGCCATCCTAAAGAAAAAGAACAAGACTGGAGGCATCACGCTGCCTGACTTTAAATTATACTACAAAGTGACTATAATCAAAACGGCATAGTATTGGCAGAAAAACAGACACATGGACCAATGTAACACAATTGAGAGTCTAGAAGTAAACCCATATTTATGTGGGCAAATAATTTTCAACAAAAAAGCCAAAAACATACAGTGGAGAAAGGAAAGCCTCTTCCATAAATAGTGCTGGGAATATTCGAAAGCCACCTGCAAAAGAATGAAACTAGACTGTTGTCTATCACCACACACCAACATTAACTCAAAATGGATTAAGGACCTGAATATAAGACCTGAAACAATAAAATGCATAGAAGAAAACAGAGAAACTAAACTCAAGAACCTTAGACTTAAAGAGGATTTTGTGAATTTGGCCTCAAAAGCAAGGGAAGTAAAAGCTAAAATAAATGAATGGGACTACATCAAACTAAAAAAACTTCTGCTTAGCAAAAGAAATCATCAACAAGGTAAAGAAACAACCATCTGAATGGGAAAATATATTTGCAAGCAACACCTCCAATAAGGGCCTAATAGCCAAAATATACAAAGAACTCATACAACTCAATAACAACAAAAACAAAAAAAATCCAATCAAAAATGGACATAGGACCCGAACAGACACTTCTCCCTAGAGAACATACAAATGGCTAACAAACATATGAAAAGATGCTCAACATCACTAGCTAGTAGGGAAATGCAAATCAAAACCACAATGAGATACCTTCTTACACCTTTAGAATAGTTATAATCAACAGAAGTAATAACAATTGTCGGAGGGGATGCCAAGAAAAAGGAACCCTCATATGCTGCTGGTGGGACTGCAAATTGTTACAGCCACTATGGAAAACATTATGGAGGTTCCTCAAAAAACTAAGAATTGATCTACCATATGATCCTGTATTCCCTCTACTGGGTTTTCACTTCAAAGACTTGAAAACCTATATCCAAAAAGATATTTGCACACAAATGTTTATAGTAGCATTATTCACAATGGCCAGGACATGGAAGCAACTAAAGTGTCCTATGATAGATGATTGGCTAAAAAAGCTGTGGTACAGATATTCAATGCAATATTATTCAGCCATAAGAAAAGATGAAATACTGCCATTTGTGACAACATGAATGGACCTCAAGATAGTCATGCTAAGCAAAATAAGCTAAACAGAAAAAGTTGAAAATCACATGATATCACTTAGATGTGGTATATAAACCTAAAAGCAACAAATGAACAGGACAATCAAACAGAAACTCATGATCATAAACTATAGACTAGTGGTTACCAGAGAGTGGGGAGTGGGGGAGATCGGGGAAGGTAGATGTGGTAAAGTGGGTCAAATATGGTGTGAGGGAGAGGGTGAAGTGGATAAAGGGGATGAAATATATGGTAGATGAAGGAAACTGTACTTTGGGTGGTAAACATACAATAGAATATACAAATGTCAAATTATAATATACACTTGATAATTATATATTTGTACTAACCAATTTTACTTCAATAAATTTAATTAAATAAAACATGGGATTATATCAAACTAAAAATGTTTTTGAATAGCAAGGAGACAATTAATAAACAAGAAGAAACAGACTGTATGGAAGAAGATATTTACAAATGATACATCCAATAAGGGAATAATATCCAAAAATATGTAAGAACTCATATAGTTTAACACCGTAAAATCCCAAATAATCCAATTAAAAATGAACAGAGTATCTGAGTAGACATTTCTTCAAAAAGGACATAGAGATGGGCAAAAGATGCATGAAAAGATGTTGAATATCACTAATCATCAGGGAAACTCAAATGAAAACCACAGTGAATTCCTACCTGACACTAGACCAAATGGGAAGATCACTTAGTAAATTATATAAATCTCAAACCACTATGCTGTACACTTGAAAGTAATATCAAATAATATTAAATGTAAACTCTAATTGAAAAATAAAATAAGAAAAAAACAAGTTGAAGTAGCTGTTTTTTTCTTCTGTTTCTTAAATATTTCTTTTAACTCCTTTAATTATTATGTAATATTTGAGTGTTTAATATCCTATTCTGAATAAGAACTGCAATTTTCTACTTCTGTCTGTCTGTTAGTCATCTTACTTATAATTTTGTATCTTTTGTTTCAGGTAGAATGACCACTATAGTATTTTCTGTAATGCAGAACTTGTGGTGAAAAATTTCCTCAGCTTTGGAAAGATCTTCATTTCTCCTTCATGTTTATTGGGTAACTGTGCTAGATATATTATTTGTGGCTGGCAGTTTCTCTCTTTCAATAGTTTAAATATTTGTTTCCTATTTCTCCAGTTTATAAAGTTTCTGCTTTATAGTCTGACAATAATCTAACAAGATTTCCTTTATAGGTTACTGTTTTCTTTTTCCTGGCTGCCTTGAGAATTCTTTTTTTGTCATTATTCTTTAAACATTTTAATATAATGTACCCAGAATAAGGCATTATGGATTAAGATAATTAGGTGTTCTGTTTGTTTCTTGAATTTGTGGATTCAGTATTTTCCATAGGTTTGGGAAGTTTTTGTCGACTATTTGTTTGAATAGGTTCTCTGTTCCCCCTTTCCTTTCTTCTTCTGGTATTCTTATATTACTATTATTTACTTATATTACTATTATTTACTTATATTACTATTACTTTCTTCTTCTATTATTCTTATATTACTCTTTCTGATGGAGTCAGATAGTTCTTGTAGGGTGTTTTTTTCCACTTTTTAAAAATTCTTTTCATTTCTTCTCTTGTGTTATTTCCAGATTTTTGTCTTCGATATCACTAATTCTTTTCTCCATCTGGTCAGCTGTATTTTCTAAGCTCATTATTTCATTCTTCATCACTTTCATTGAAGGCTTCAACTCCAGAATTTCTATTTTGTTGTTTTTCTAAGTTGCAATATCTTTGGTAAAGTATTTTTTATCATTAATTTTATTTCTGAGTTTATTAAACTGCCTATCTGAATTTTCGTGTACATAGTTGAATTTTTTAGAACTGCAATCTTGAATTTTCTGACATTTAAAAAAGTAAAGAAGAAAACAGTAGCTACTGTAACTCAGAAATGAACTCACAGCATAAGTAGGGATAATTTGTAACAACAAAAACAAAAAGAGAGGGAATAAAAGTCTGCATTTACAAATGGGAATGGATATAAGATGAATGTAGAAGAAAGGACTACTGTATATATGAAACTTTCTTTTATCTTAACTTACACACACACACAATCTAGAAAGCAGACATGTAACATAAAAAAGAGGGAACAGACAAAAAAATATATGACATCATTAAACAAAAATAGCAGATAGAAACACAGGGGCAAAGAAACAATGGAGACACTGAGCTACCAGAAAACAAAAGATGGAATGGATATAAAAAATTCTCATATTTCAATAATTACCCTATATGTAAATAAACTAAACTCACCAATAAAGAGGCACAGAGTAGCAAATTGGATTAAAAGAAATCAGAGGGGAGAGGAAAAAATGACATAGATGATAGAGGCTCTGTTTATCTCTCTTGCAGTCAAATAAAAGCTGTGACAGAAACAAGGAGCAAATAATAAGAAAAATCACCTGGGATCTATATGAACAAACCCTACAACTAGGAATAGAAATAAGAAATAACCCATATAATGGGAGGAGATAGGATGGGGCAAGGACATGAGGCTGTCCAGTCCTGAGTGACTTGGTGAGACAGAGGTCATAGCAGCAGCCGGCAGCTGCAGACACCTCTTAAATGGGGCCATTCACAGTGACAGACCTGCTCACTCTGAGCACCTGCTCCAGGTTGGCTGCACAGGGGCTACCAGGAACTTACAGAGGGACACTGAGTTGTCAGGTTTAGACATGAAGGCAAGACTTGCTCTGTATAGAAGCGCTGGCAGTATCTGTTATTCCTCTGTTGAGCCCTCCCCCCTCCCAGTGTGTGGATTCAGAGCTGCCATAGCGGAGATGTCATCAAACTGGATAACAAAAGTCACTCCACTCAGAGAACTCTTTGAAACTCTGTCTCCCCCAACTCGTGGCCCTACCCAAGCCACATCCAGGTGTGTCCTCAGCAAGTCAGGCACCTCTTGGTGAGCAGCACCTAAACTCACACTGCTGATAGGTAACTGTGGGTTCTGGCATGGCCATTTGAGGCAACTATAAGCACAGCATCTGTGGATTGCTTGCTGATTCTTAACAGGTGGCCCTGGAGGAGCACAGCCTTGGGCTATATTTGGCCTACAGCTAAATCCCTAACATAGCCACATTAAGAAGACCACGAAAAATTGAGGGCATTGTTTAGTACATAAAAACAGACACAGAAAGGCAGCCAAAATGAGAAAACAAGGAAGCAGAAACCATATGAGAGAACAGAACGGTGATCCAGAAATAATGGAGTCAAGCAACCTAACATATTCAGATTTCAAAACACTGGTTATAAAGATGCTCAATGAACTTAGGGGAAGTGTAGATGAATTCAGTAAGAACTTTAACAAAGAGATAAAAAAAAAAACATAAAAATGGAAATGGAAATTATAAAAGGGAATGAGTCAGAAATGAAGAACACATTATCTGAGATGAAAAGTATATTAAATAGAATAATCAGAGTGAATAAAGAAGAAGATCAAATGACCTATATAGAAGATGGGAAACCAAGGACGCTAATTCAGAATGGCAAGAAAAAAGAAGCCAAGACTATAATAATAATTTAAGGAGCCTATGGGACACTATTATATATATATATATATATATATATATATATATATATATATATATATATATATATATATATATATATATATAAAACATGACATAGGGACACCGGAAAAAAAAAAGATTTTGAAGAGCTATTTAAAGAAATAATGATGGAAAATTTCCTAACATGGTAAAAGTAATAGACATACAACCCCAGGAAGCTCAGAGAGTATCAAAAAAGAAAAAGAGGTCCACACCAAGACACATCATAATTTAAATGCCAAAGGTTAAATATAAAGAGATAATCTCAAAAGCAGCAAGAGAAAGGTAGTTATCTATAAGGGAGCACCCATAAGACTGGCAGCTGATTTCTCAAAAGAAACTATGCAGGACTGAGGGATTGATACAAAATATTCAATATGATGAAAACCCAGGATCTGCAACCAAGAATTCTTTATCCAGCAAAGCTATCAGAGTTGAAAGACAGACAAAAATGAACTGAGAGAATTTATCAACACCAAGCCAGTATAGAAAATGTTGGAACAACTTCTTTAAGAAGGAAAAAACATGTATCAAAAACAGGAATAAAGAATGATAATAAGTACATTCCTACTAATAAGTACCTAAAATGGAAAAGAATTAAGTGCTCCAACCGAAAGATTGGTTGAATGGTTAAGAAAACAAGACCCCTATATATGCTGCCTACGAGAGACTTACTTCAGATTAAAGGATACACACAGACTAAAATGATGTTGCCTTGATGGACCTAGAGGGTATTGCATTGAATGAAATATGTCAGATAGAAAAGACAAATATCACATGATTTCATGTACACGTGGAATCTAAAGAACAAAATCATCAAAACAACAAAAGCAGAAATAAACACATAGTAATAGAGAATATTTAGAGGGCTACTAGATGGGAAGGGAGTTGGGAGGACAGAAAAAAAAAAGGCAAGGTGATTAAGAGGTACAAATGGATAGTTGCAGAATAGACATGGAGATGTAGAGTGTAGCATGGGGAAGATAGTAAATAATGTCATACTAAATACATAAAGGGGGAGAAGTACTAGATTTAATGGGGTGATCACTTTGTAAGTTATGTGTATCAATGATCACTATGCTATACAACTGAAACTGGTATATTATTGTATGCCAACTATAATTTAAAAAATCGTTGAATTGTACAATGTAAATACAAGCAACTAATTGTCTGTTATGTTTCAATAGAGCCAAAAAAAATATGCTTCCTTAAAAAGATACTTCACAGCTACAAGGAAAAATATAGACTCGAAGTGAAAGAATGGAAAATGATTCTCCAAGTAAATGGTATCTAGAATAAGTGGGTGTAGTGTACTTATACTTGACAAAACAGACTTCAATATTAAAAAAAAAGGTAATAAGAGAAAAAAATGGATATTTCATAATAATTAAGGGGATGAGACATCAAGAAAATATAACATTTATCAATATGTGTGCTCCCAAACAGAGAACACCAAAAATATACAAAGCAGGAAAAACACAAATATGTGGATATTAAACAATGTGCTACTGAATAATAACTGGGTCAGAGAAGAAATAAAGAAGAAATAAAGAGATACATAGAAACAAAGAGAATGAAAATACAACATAATAAGAAGAAAGTTCATATCATTACAGGCCTATCTCAAGAAATAAGAATGAACCCAAATAAACAATCTAATATTATATTTTTTAAAAACTAGGAAAAAAAGAACAAAATCACCAGAAGGAAGAAAATAAAAATTATAGAAGAATTAAAAGAAACTGAGAACAAAAGGAGAATAGAAAAAAATATTACAATAATTAACTTGTTCTTTGAAAAAAATCAATAAAATTGACAAAGCTATGCCTAGACTGACAATGAGAAAAATAGAAAAGACACAAATAAACAAAAGCAGAAATGAAAGATGAGAAGTCATGACAGATACCACAGAAATACAAAGATTCATAGCAGTATACTACAAAATACTATATGCCACCAAATTTAATAACCTAGGAGAAATGAACAAGTCCTTAGAAATATCAAATCTTCCTCTACTTAATCACAAAATAAATGAAATATCTAAATCGACAAATCTACAGTAAGAAAATTGAAACAATCATCAAAAACCACCCCAAAATTAAAATTTTAGGACCAGACAACGTTGCTAGTGAATTCTACCAAACATTCGTAGATTATTTAATACCTGTTCTTCTCAAACTCTTTGAAAAAATTGAAGAAGAGGCAACACTTTCTAACTTATTTTATGAGACCAATATTATCTTGATAAAAAACCTGGTAAAGATAACACACAAAAATTAAAATATAGACCAATATCTTTGACAAATACAGATGCAAAAATCTTAAAGTACTAGCAAATCAAATATAATACATTAACATGACAATCAAGTGGGGTTCATTCCAGGGCACAAAAATGATTTGAAACATGCAAATCAATTAATGTGATATACTACATAAACAAAATAAAGACTAAAGCCCATATGATTATATCAATAAATGCAGAAAATACATTTGACAAGATATAGCATCCATTAATAATTAAAATACTTAATAAAATGGATGTAAAAGGAAAGTATCTCAACATAAAAAAGCCATATATAACAAACTCTTAGCTAATATAGTTCATAGTGAAAAACTGAAAGCTTTCCTTCTAAATCAGGAAAAAGAGAAGCATGCCCACTTTCACTACTCTTATTCAATACAGTATTGAAAGTCCTTGCTAGAACAATCAGGCAAGAGATAAAATAAAAGGCATCAAAGCAGGGAATGACAAAGTCAAATCATTAATACCTGCAGATAACATTATTTTCTATATAGAAAATCCTAAAGACTCCACTGAAAAACTGTTAGAAACAATAAACATATACAGTAAAGATGCAAAATACAAAATCAATATATAAAAGTCCATAGCATTTCTATACACCAAGAATAAATTTTAAGAAAAAGAAATTTAAAAAATTTATTTTGCAATTGCAACAAAAAGAATAAACTTCTTAGGTACAAACCTAACAAAGCATGTGAAGGACCTATACACTGAAAACTGCAAGATATTATTAAAAGAAATTGAAGATACACAAAGAAATTAAAAGATATTCCATGTTCATGGACTGAATTAATCAACATAGTTAAAATAGCCATATTACCCAAAGCAATATATAGATTTAATGCAATCCCCATTGTAATCCCAATGGCATTAAAATTATACATATATATATATATATATATGTATATATATATATATGTATATATATATATATACATATATATATATATATATACATATATATATATAATCAATCATCAGATTTGTATGAAGTGACAACAAACCCAAAATAGCCAAAATGATCCTGAGAAAAATGTACAGGGTCAGAGGTTTCACACTGCCTAGCTTCAAATTATAATGCAAAGTGGCAATAATCAAAACAACTTATTAGCAGAAAAGCAGACACACAGACCAAAGGAACAGAATTGAGAGTCCAGAAATAACCCCCTGTATATATGGGCAAATAATTTTTGACAAAGGAGCCAAAAATATACAGTGGAGAAAAAAAGTCTCTTCAATAAATGGTGCTGGGAAAATTGGAAAGCCACATTGAAAAGAATGAAATTAGAGTGCTGTCACCATATACTAAAATTAACTCAAAATGGATCAAAGACCTAAATATAAGACCCAAAACAGTAAACTGGATGAAGAAAACAATAGGTACTAAACTTGTAAACCTTGAATTTAGAGAGGATTTTTATGAATTTGAAGCAAAAGGAGAAATAAAATAGGACTATAGCAAACTAAAAAACACAGCAAAAAAAAATAATCAAGAAGATGAAAAGGCAACCAACTAAATAGGAGAAGATAATTATAAACAACACCTTCAATAAAGGGCTAAT
This sequence comes from Eidolon dupreanum, assembly GCA_028627145.1. Lineage (NCBI taxonomy): Eukaryota > Metazoa > Chordata > Mammalia > Chiroptera > Pteropodidae > Eidolon > Eidolon dupreanum. The sequence goes on along the minus strand of CM053517.1, from coordinate 21,779,362 downwards.
ATACAAATAATTTAAAAACTCATACAACTCAAAACAAAAAAGAAATCAACCAATCCAATTAAAAAATTGGCAGAGCATGGGAGCAGGTTGGGAGGACCAGGTTAAAAAAAAAAATGAAGGGATAAAGAAGTACAGATTAGTAGTTATAAAACAGTCAGAGATGTGGAATAGAGCATAGGAAATATAGTCAATATTATTGTAATGGCTATGTATAAAGCAAGATGGATGCTAGAGTAATCGGAGATCACTTCATAAACTATAAGAATGTCTAATCATTGTGCTGTATACATGAAACTAATATATATATATATATATATATATATATATATATATATATATATATATATACATACACACACGCAGAGGACATAAACAGACACTTCTCCCAAGAAGACATACAAATGGCCAACAAACATATGAAAAGATGCCTAACTTCATTAGCTATTAGGGAAATGCAAATCAAAACCACAACGAGATACTATTGCACACTTGTTAGAATGGTTATCATCAACAGGACAAGTAATAACAAGTGTTGGAGAGGTTGTTGAAAGAAAGAAACCCTACAGTGCTGTTGGGAATGTAAATTGGTACAGCAACTATGGAAAACAATATGGAGTTTCCTTGAAAAACTAGGTAGGATTCTGGGAAAGATGGTAGAGTGAGAGACATCCTCAGATCTCTCCCCTTGAAACAACAATAAGCTGAACACCTAAAACTCAGCAATAAACACCTAAACTGCACACCAGCACATCTGAGTGTGGGATTTGCACATAAGAGCTACCACAGGTCAGAACCATGGGTGTTAGGTGGTGGACTCAGAGAAATGAAGAAGCTGTCTCTCCCAGCTGCTGGAGCTCACTGTGGGAGGAGGGGGAGAGGAGAAGGAACAACGACTGCCCTGATCAGCCTGCCTGAACTTCTAACAGCTGGCAGCAGGACCCAGTCATCAGGGCAGGAAGCAGAGAAATGAGATGAGACTGCAGAGAAACAACAGTTGATTTTTACTGGCCCCAGCTGCAAAACCAAGGCTGAGCTGCAGCTCCCAATTTCCAACCCAGAGGGACCCTTCCACCATGTACTCTGAGACGGAACATCGTGGAGAACCAGGGGAATCCCAGTAAATGCTATCGAAACTGTTGCTAACACAGGCAGGGACTGAAACTGAGAGTAGCAAGTATGATTAAATACCTACAAGAAAATTAAAAAAGACATTTAGGCTTTATATAAAGCAGGGATCCAAAAGGCATAGAGGCCAACTACTAGAAACCAAAAGAAAAGTGCCTTCTTCGCAGCAGGCTAAAGAGATACCTTTATATAATAAGTCTTCTTTCTGGAAAAACAACAGAATACACTTCCATTAATGCCCAGTGGAGAAATAGTCTATTAAACACCATGAACAACCATGGTGACAAGGCATCTCAGAAAGAAAGAGAAAAATCTCCAGAAAATAGCTTACAGACATAGAAATATGCAACTTAAATGACAGAGAAATCAGGATGGTAATTCTGATAAAACTCAATAAGATCCAAAGCAACTCAAATCAACAATTTTAGGAATTGAAAAAATACCTAAATGAGCAGAGCAAGGAGAATGAAACTCTCCAAAGGAACCAATTAGAACTTCTAGAGATGAAGAACACACTGCAAGAGATGAAAAATGAAATAGCAAGCTTAGGAAACAGAGTCAACCAAATGGAGGAAAGGATCAGTGATACCGAACACAGAAATCTAGAAATAAGTCAGAAGAGAGAAATCGAAGAATGAAAAATAATGAAAAAGAATTTCAAGAAGTAGCCAATACCACTTAGAGAGGGAATGAAGAATAATGGGAATTACCAAAGGCGAGGTAAAGGAGCAGGGACTAGAAAGCATTTTCAGACAAATAGTGGATGAGAATTTCCAACTATAAGGAATGAGCTGGAGCTTGGAATTCAAGAAGTCAACAGACTACCCAATTATCTAAATCTAAAACGGCCTTCACCAAGACATATTGTATTAAAGTTATCAAAAATCAATGACAACAACAGAATTCTCAGGGCAGCCAGGGAAAAGAAGATGGTAACTTAAAAAGAAAACCCTATAGATTATCATTGAACTTATCAGTGCAAATCTTAGAAGCCAGAAAGAAATGGAATCAAATATTTAAATTATTAAGGGAAAGGAACTACCATTCTAGAATAATGTATCTAGCTAAGCTCTCTTTAGTTATAAAGGAGAAATTAAGACCTTTCAGACATACAAAAATTGAGAGAATTCTCCACTATGAGAACTGTATTACAGGAAATATGAAATGTGTCAGCTCATCTAAAACAAAATAACAAAACAAAACACAACAAAACATAATTGGGAGTAAAGTGACTATTAGGCAAATAGAAGCAAAGGAGTGCAACCCTTACTAAGAACACAGCATTATAAGCTTAACTAATAAGAAGAGAATTGCTATAGCAAGATAGTAATGAACATTCAGCATATATAGGGACAAATTGAGATAAAAATGAGGAGGATCCAAAAATCCACATTCGCAAGGGAGAAAGAAGATAAGGCACACACAAGAAAATGGATGTTGGTGTATATATATATATATATATATATATATATATATATATATATATGTATATGTATATCTATGTATATATGTATATAAACACACATATATATGTGTGTGTGTATATATATATATACATATACGTATATATGTGTGTGTATATATATATATATATATATATATATATAACTATCCTTTTCATATTTGTAATGGTAACTACATACCAAAAACTCAGAATCAAAGTATATAACATAAAACAAGAATAACCAGAGACAAAATCCACAAAAGCCAATCAAAATAAAGAAAACAGAAACTCAAGAACAGGAAACAATGGAAACACCGGCTACCAGAAAGCAAAAGATAAAATGGCTCTAAGAAGACCTTATATTTCAATAATCATCCTAAATGTAAATGGACCGAACTCACCAATAATAAGGCACAGAGTTGCAGAAGGAATCAAAACAAAACCCAACCATATGTTGCCTTCAGGAGACACATCTCACCCCAAAGACAAATAAAAGCTCAAAGTGAAAGGGTAGAAAATGATATTTCAAGCAAATGACATTCATCGAAAAGCGAGAATAGTGGTACCAAGATTGGGAAAAATATTGACTTCAAAATTTTAAAAAAGGTAAATAATAAAGAAAGATATTGAGGGACACTTCATAATGATAAAGGGAATCATGCACCAAGACATAACACTTATTAATATCTATGCTCTCAATCAGGGAGCCCCAAAATATGTAAAGCAATTACTAACAGAACTAAAGGGAGAAACAGACCAAAACATTATCGTAGTAGGGGACCTAAATACCCCACTGTTGGATATTGACACATCATCTGAACACAAAATCAATAAGGAAATAGCATCTTTAAATGACACATTAGATCAACTAGACATAATTGGCATATACAAAGCTTTCCATCCCAAAACAGCTACTTATACATTCTTCTCTAGTGAACATGGAACATTCTCAAGAATCGACCACATACTGGGACACATAAATAGCCTCAACAAAGATAAAGAGGATTGGAATCATACCAACCATATTCTCTGAACATAATGCTTTGAAATTAGATATCAACTGCAAAAAGAAATCAGGAAGAACCACAGACACATGGAGATTAAACAACATGCTACCAAAGAATAACTGAATCACAGAAAAAATCACAAGAGAGATCAAGAAATACATAGAAACACTGATAATAATAGTACAACATATCAAACTTTGGGACATGGCAGAAATGGTCATAAGAAAAATTCATATGATTATAGGCCTATCTACAAAACAGGAATGAACCCAAATAAACAACCTAACACTTCATCTTAAAAAATCTAGAAAAGAAAGAAGAAATGAAGCCTAAAGTCAGCAGAAGGAACGAAATCGTCAAAATTAGAGCAGAATTAACTAAAATTGAAAACAACCAAACAAAAACAATAGAAAAATAAATACATCAATGTGCTGGTTCTTTGAGAAGGTTAATAAAATTGATAAACCCTTGGCTAGACTCAATAAAGAAAAAAGAGAAAGGACACAAATAAACAAAATCAGGGATGAAAGGGGGGAAATTACAACTGACATCACAGAAATAGAAAGGATCATGCAAGAATACTATGCAAAAGTATATAATAATAAATTTAATAACTCAGAAGAAATAGACTAGTACTTAGAAAAATACCATCAAGAAGAACTGGAAAATCTAAATAGACTGATCAGCAGTATGGAAATTGAAACAGTCAACAAAAATCTCCCTAAAAGTAAAAGTCCAGGAATGGATAGCTTCACCAGTGAATTCTACCAAACATCTAAAGATTTAATACCTCTTCTCATCAAACTCTTCCAAAAAATTGAAGAGGAAGCAATACTTCCCAACTCGTTTTAGGAGACCAATATTAATCTGACACCAAAACCTGGTAAATATAGCACAAAGAAAGAAAACTACAGACCAATATCTCTCATGAACACAGATGCAAAAATCCTAAATAAGATATTAGCAAACTGAATTCAGCAACACATTAAAAAGATTAAAAAGATAATACACCATGATCAAGTGTGCTTCATCCCAGGGGCACAGTGGTTGTTCAACATACGTAAATTCATTAATGTGATATACCACATAAACAAATTAAAAAAATAAGAATCATATGATCCTATCACCAGATGCAAAAAAATGACTTTAACAAGATACAGCATCAATTTATGATCAAAACACTTAACAAAACTGGTATAGAAAGAAAGTACCTTAACATAATAAAGGCCATATATGACAAAACCTTAGCCAACATTATACTTTATGGTGACAAACTAAAAACATTCCCTCTAAAATCAGGAACAAAGCAAGGCTGTCCACTATTGCCACTGTTATTCAACATAATATTGGAGGTCCTAGCAAGTGCAATCAGGCAAGAGAAATATATGAAAGGCATCCAAATAGGAAATGAAGAAGTCAAACTGCCACTATTTGCAGATGACATGATTCTCTATATAGAAAACCCTAAAGACTCCACAAAGACACTACTAGAAACAATAAGCAAGTACAGTAAAGTCTCTAGATACAAAAGCATCGTTCAAAACTCCATAGCATTCCTATACTCTAATAATGATGTATCAGAAAAAGAAAGAAAAAAAATATTCCTTTTACAGTTGCAATGAAAAAAATAAAATACCTAGGACTAAATTTAACAGAATACATGAAGTACCTATATAATGAACTACAAGACCCTATTTAAAAAAAAAAAAAAAAACTGAAGAAGACCAAAGAAATGGGGAGATATTTTGTGTTCTTGGATTGAAAGAATCAACATAGTTAAAATGACCATATCACCTAAAGGATTATACAGCTTTAATGCAATCCCCATCAAAATCCCATCAGCATTTTTAAAGATATAGAACAAAAAATTATCAGATTCATATGGAAGCACTAAACACCCCAATTTGCCAAAGCCATCCTGAGGAAAAATAAATAAATAAATGAGACTGGAGGCATCACTCTGCCCAACTTCAAATTATACTACGAAACGACAGTAATCAAAACGGCATGGTATTAGAAGGAAAAAAAAATACAAATAGACCAGTGGAACAGAAGAGAGAGTCCAGAAGTAAACCCATATTTATATGGGCAAATAATTTTTGACAACAATGCCAAAATATACGGTGGAGAAAGGAAAGCCTCTTCTATAAATGGTGCTTGGAAAACTTGAAAGACCATCTGCAAAAGAATGAAACTAGATTATTGTCTATTGCCATACACCAAAAGTCACTCAAAATAGAATAAGGATCTGAATATAAGACCGGAATAAATAAAATGCATAGAAGTAAACACAGGAAGTAAACTCAAGAACCTTGGACTTAAAGAGGATTTTATGAATTTGACTTCAAAGACAAGATAAGTAAAAACTAAAATAAATAAATGGGACTACATCAAACTTAAAAAACTTCTGCTCAGCAAAAGAAATTGTCAACATGGTAAAGAGACAACCATACGAATGGGGAAATATATTTGCAAGCAATGCCTCCAATAAGGGCCTATTATCCAAAATATACAAAGAACTCATATGACTCAATAAAAGCAAAAAAAAAAAAAAAGATCCAATCAAAAACGGGCAGAGGACCTGAACAGAAACTTCTTCCTAAAGGACATACAAATGGCCAGCAAATATATGAAAAGATGCTCAATATCTCTAGCTATTAGGGAAATGCAAATCAAAACCATGATGAGATATGATCTCTCATCTGTTAGAATAGCTATAATCAACAGAGCAAGTAATAACAAATGTTGGAAAGAATTTGAAGAAAAAGGAACCCTCATACACTGCTAATGGGACGGCAGATTGGTACAGCCACTAGGAAAACATTATGGAGGTTCCTCAAAAAACTAAGACTTGATCTACCATATAATACAGCAATCCCTCTACTGGGTCTTTACCCCAAAGACTTGAAAACCCATATCTGAAAAAATATTTGCACATTGATGTTCAAAGCACCACCATTCTCAGTGGTCAGGACATGGAAGCAACTGAAGTTTTCTACGATAGATGATTTTACTTATATTTAGGATATAAACTGAAAGCAACAAACATGACAAACAAACAGAGACTCAGACATGAACAGTGGATTAGTGATTACCAGAGGAAAAGAGGGAAGGGAGTAGATAATAGTTAAGAGAGTCAAATATTTGTGATGAAATAAAATTTAGCTTTGGGTGGTGAATACACAATACAATATATATATGACATATTATAGAATAGTACACTTGAAATCTATTTAATTTTATTAACCAATATCACCCCAATAAATTTAACTTAAAAAAAATAAAAAGAAAAATAAAGAAAAAGGGTAATTAATAAAAAGAGAATTATTATCTGTATGTTTAAACTAGCAGAGATAATCAGTTTGTAGGGAAAAATATTAAAAGTTTTATAAATCCAATTAGAGGCAAAAAGGAAAAAAATTAGAGAAAAGAATTTAAAAAAAAAACAAGAAACAAAAGTATTTTTGTATAGCTACTTCCAAACATAGTCAAATCAAAAATATATAAATATATTAAATATACCTTTTATAATGCAAATATCATACGAGATCTTTTAATCTAGTTATATGCTGCTTATAATGCATATATCTAAACATGCAGACACAAAATATGAAAAGAGGCAGAGAAAAAGTTTGACATGAGAATATTACTAATAAAAATTGAATTTATAATGTAGAAGCATCAGCAACATAAAGAAAAATGTTAAAGTATCATAAAGTATCACCAAAAACATAATATTCCTACCTAGTTTACATCTAACAACATAGCTTCAAATTATGTAAAAGAAAAAAATGACAAAAACATGAGAAGAAATCAACACATTTTAACATGTCTTGTAGAGAAATGAAAATAATTTTGGCAAGCAAATCAATAATAAGGTTATGGAAAAGTTCAGCTTAAGCCTGATGACAGATGATAGATTGACAGATGATAAATGATATAATTTATAAGGAGATTCTATTTTAAAATACAGACTACTTACTAAATTCTTTGATCATAGCAATTGAAGTGAAGAGAATAGATTGGGAAGAGATTATTGAAAAGAGAGGTATGCATCAAAAATAAATTTTACCTCCTTGATTATATTACTTTAACCAGCATTGGAGCTGTTTAGTCCAAAGATATAAGTTACATGGAAAAAATATCTACGATAGCAAAGCAAACAATAAAACATTTATTTTTTAAAGAAAAAAATTTGTATTCAATTATGCATAGGAATACCACTGGTTAAACTGATCCAAACCAGAGTTTTTCATGGCCAACATTTAGACTTAGTGTTTTGTTCTCTGAGGTTTCAATTTCAGTTTGAGGGAAATTAAAATTGAGAAAACGAGGGTCTCTTATCTGAGTTTTAGAGGAACAGTGTTTAATCTCACACCCTCAGAGTATCTGACTCTTTTACTAAAGGGTTTAGTTATAAGAATAATAATTTTCTAGTTTCAAAATAAAAATATTTGTGTCTTATAAAAGAAAATTTCCAACATAGAGAAAAATTACTGCATTCTAAGCAGGATTCTGTTACCTATGTGTGCAATGGCAAGGTATGTGTGTGTGTGTGTGTGTGTTTTCATAGTTTGTGAAAAAAAGATGATGTAACAGTTTCAGTTCTTGGCCCTGTGTAACTTTGTGAAATTTGGACAACAGCATTTGCTACTAGAATTCCAGAAAACAAAAGCTAAAGATTAAATGACACTCCTGGATGGAGTTGTACAACAGAAGGGCCGTGGGAGTAATTCTCAGTTCAGAACAATAATAAAAGTACCAAGAGCATTGATTAATTATAACATACTTGATAAGCATTGTGGACTCTGTACTCAGAATTTTATACACATTATAACATTTAATCTTGGGAATCCTTGAAGATCCTTTGTTATATATAGGAACAATGAAGCTCAGGATATCTATGTTAATTCTTCAAGCTTGTACATCCAGAAAGTAGAAAAGCCAAGATTTATGTTTGGGAAGTATGATCTCAAAAGCTCTATATAGACAATGAAGGCAGAGCCAAAGAATAGTTTCATTACAGTTATATGAGAGAAACAGATATAGAAGGCTTTGGTGCAGCTGGCAGCTGAGGGAATCTTTGTCATAGCATTCAGGATATCCCCATAGATTCCTAAAATTAGCACAAGATCGTATGTGTTGATTGTGTAAATCACTATAATGTGGACTTGAGCATGTTAGCCTGTTTCTATATATTGCCAATTTCATTAGTGGTGTCAAGTACCAAATGTAATGGGCCACCACTTTCAAATCAAAGGGGAAAGAAGCTATGAGAATGGCTGGCACAAATGTAGCTGTGAAGCCAGCCACTTAAGTGTTCCCTGTTAGACATAACTGTGCTTTCCTGCAAAAGATGGCAATATAGCAGTCCTGTGCCATGACACCCAATAAATAGCACTTATTTAGCCTAAGAAAAGGAAGACATACAGATAGGAAAAGCATACAGCTGATGGGATGGGTGAACATCCATGGAGCAAGGTATGAAGCAGTGTGGGCACTGTGGTGTTGACATACCAGAATTCAAAGAAGGAAAGGACACTGATAAAGATGTACATTGGCATGGAAAGTCTAGAATCTGTCTGAACCAAAATGATAATTAACAAATTTTCTGCCAGTGTGAGGAGATAGATGCATAGAGTTCCCAAGAATGCAAATGTTGTGGGGTTTTAGTGGGAATGAAATCAGCAAGGATAAAATTCTGAGTTCATGTGTGATTGACATGATCCATGATTCCTGAGAATGAGGGACAAAGATAGATTAATTATTTTAGGCTTCTTCTTCTTGAGAAATTTCCCTAAAGCCTAAAATTATGTATAAGCCTAAAAATAACTTATTAATTATCAAACTGACTTCCCTCACATTTCAAAAGAGGTATTGAAGACCAGAAGGCAGAAGCAATTAGCATAATATCACAGTCTGTTGCTGACAGTTGGAGTATAGGTCAGGTTTCCTGCTTTACAGCCCAGTATGTTTTATCATATAGAATGTGACATCAGAGCCTTAGGTTCTAATATTTTCTCCCATATAGCACACGAGAAACACACATATCCTTGCAATCCAAATGAAATATTCCATGATTCTGTAAAACATCCTTCTGTATCATATCCCCTGTATCCAATAATCAGTTGTACTAAACTATGGAATAAGGAAACAAATATTTTCTAAAATTTTACTGCTAAGACTCCTTCAGGGAGCTTCTCTGTAACTAAGGAATGTTCTCAGTAAGGTCTGAAGAAGGAAGAGATGGGAGAAGAAAGAAATGTGAATACTCTTGGAAGAGTCCCTCAGAGTTCAGAGCAGTAGGGCCAGAGGAGGAATCAGTAAGTAGACATGGTACATGTTAAGAAAGAATTCCCAAAGTAAATTATGTATCAGAAACCTCTAAGTGTGTGTGTATGTGCTCACGTGCCACATATTGATAAAGTCAGGACACTGCAGTGTCAATCTAGAAGGACTTTAGTATAAGAAAAAACACATTCTTTGAAAATTGGCTTTTAAACTTGCTTTGCAACTAGGTCAAATGAACATTGAGCCTGGTCATTTCTCTCTTTTCTTCAACTTTTTCTTCTCTTAAATGAAGATGTTTAAATAATTGCCTTATAAAGCCCCTTGACCTCTCTGGTACTCTGTAGTTTTCTAAATCCACTTAAAAAATGTTTCAGGGGCAAAGTTGAAAATAGGTGGTCTATGTAGATGTACCAAGAGTTTTCACACCACACATCTAACATAACACCTGTAAAAGGTAAGAGCCCTCTCTTACTCTTTTTCTTCAGCTAATCTTATCTCTACTGCAATACTCCTGCCTAATACCTGACTGTTTTGTTTACATTCAGATTTGTAGCTTCATGTTCAGTGTCACTTCTACTTCCAATATACTTCCCTTCTTATATTTCATGTTCCTGCAAATGTTGGTCTCCTTGCTGTATATTCTCTGAGGTTGCTGCGTACAATTAGCTCTCAGTAGGTATTCCTTTGAGAAAAGATGTTGGGCACAAGAAAGTGAAGGCAATCAGCTTTATTTATCAAATGATTTTGTTCAGCTCTGCAAACTTGATTATTGGGCTCTGGAATCCAATCTCAGGGACATTGGCTTTTTGGGTTTGCTAGAACTTTCTGCAGGTTCCACATAGCTTTGTATGAGGAGAGAAAACCCATATTGCATAATCTTATGCACACATGAAGAGTAACACCTTGAGCACCCCATAAGTGAGTGTCATGTTTAAAATTTATCTTACAAGGAGATTTCTCATCCAGTAATATTTCTGATAATCACAAACCTCATCACCATAAGAGAACAATCACCATGAGTACCATTATCACTTCTGTGCTGAACATCTCCATTACTCTTACCACTGCCTCTACTTTCATTATGTCCTCTATCTCTCATTCATTGGCTTAATAACTTTTTATCAAATTCTAAAGCACTTTTCTAAGAGCACTGTTCTAAACCTGCATTACCGGTATTGCTATCATTTGTTATACCTCTACCACTACTATTACATGAGGACTTCCTCATGAAGCTTGCCTACTGTTTTATGATCATTTTTATTTATATCCATATAATCAATATTTTCATCAAAAGCCCTGAAATTAGCATGTGAGCTCTGACCTCATCTGAGTATTACATGCAAGCATCTACTTAGATAAATATGCAATTCAGAAAATAATAGAATAAAAGCATTTATCAATTGGAAGTAATGCATTTGAATCAAATATACATTTTCATTTTTAGAATCAAAGTTGGGCACAAAATAATTGTTAAATTAAATTTAATATAAAGAAGTAACTATGAAAGATGAACAAGTACTGAAAAAAACGAAATTGTTGAATATTCTGCGATCCAGTTGAAGAAGCTTCCTGCAGAAGCTGGAGATTATTGAAAAAAATGAAAAAACGGTTTTTGTTTCTGAGAGCACTAATATCACTTCAGATTTGGAAGAGTTTTTAAAAAACTCAAATATTTAGACAGAGAGTCTCTTTCAACCTCAACTAGCATTGAGCCTACATCCCATTTCATGTGAAACACTTGATTTTTCTCCAGGATGGAGAGTTGCAACTGCCCTTTCACTAAATTACTGCATCCTCCATAGTTCCAAATACCAAAACACACTCTTTGTTTTTATCTTCATTTCATGGATTTGAATAGATTAGCCATCTATCTAGTCTCTTCAACTGAACAATTGTGCTGTAATTAGAGTGGCCACTTCATTACTTATTTTTAGTTCCTTATAGATTCATATCACATTGGTTTTCCTAAAGCTTCCTTTTATGAACCAGACTCTGAAACAGACTTCCTTCTTCCTTTGTAGTGTTGAATTGTTTATCTGTATGTTGGCATTAACTGATAAGATAAAAAGGCTATCAATATTATATAAATACCTGAGCATAGGAACTGTAGACATTATCTAGAATCAGTAGTGCAGAAATCAGAAAAATATACTAAAGAGTTGGACCCTTCCAAATATAGTCAAGTCTTTCCTAGCCAAAAAAGTGTTTCTTCTTCTTTATGTTATTAACTTTTAATAGAAAGTGCTTACCTAGCATTTATTCTCTTTCAGAAATGGAATGAGAGAAGAAATAAAACCTCATAACTCCATTAAGTGATGATTTTGAAATATAGCATCTAAAGCTATCTTTACTTCAAACTTAAGTGAAAAGGTAAGATTCACATGTTTGAAAATTCACAGTATCATTGCTAATATTTGAAATAAGTATATGTTAAATAAAAATTAGGAATAAACACATTATTAATTATTTTAAGGTAATGGCATTATAAGTGATTTTAACATTATATTCATCTAAAGATTTTATGTGCTATGTTTCTATGTAATGCATTCTTTAAAATTTGATTTAAAGATTAGAAAAATCACATCGAGTATAACCAAATAATATAAGAAATATAAGAAATGACAGTCATTTATTCCTTTACTTAAAACATCTTTTAAATCTTTTTTATGCCCAGGCCTTATGCTAGGAACTGAGAAAATGAGATACATAAAGCACAGTCCTTTCCTTTAAGATATTTACTGTAGAGCTTGGGAAACAGACCCTCAAATGAGCCAATTATATTTTAAAAGTATATAAATATTTTAAACATAAGAAAAAGTTTCAACCTCATACACAAATAAATTTGAAACTGAAAACTACAACAAGATACCATTTCTGTTTTTATATTTACAAATGTCCAAAGGTTTGATAAAACACTTTCTAAAAGTCACTGTAGGAAAACAAAGTCACTATAGGAAATACGTTCATCCACTCCTGGTGGAAGAACTAAATGACATAATCCTTTTTGAAAAAAATTTAAAAATATTTACCTAAATTACGTGTGCATTTGCACCGTGATCCAGGAATCCCATTTCTAGGAATCTGTATGCACAGATATGAAATGATATATAAACAAGGTTATTTATTGTAGTTCTGTATTTAATAGCTAAAAACTGAAGCACCCCAAAAGTTCTTCAATAGAGAGCAAGTTAAACACAATGAAATATAATGGAGCTATTTTTAAATACAGAAAACAATCTCTAAGGGAAATGAAAAGATCTCCAAGATTTCTTATTAAGAAAAAAAAAAAAAAGCAAAGACAGAAAAAAGTGTGTAGTGTGAAGCCTTAAACTTAAAAATGGGGGATTATAAAATATTCTTAAATGCGAGTTTTACATATAATAACATTTAATCATAGAGGAAAAATTATTAAGAATGATCTATCAGGGTTAGGATCAGGAACAGAGAGGAGCCAATAGATTGGGAAATTGGAGTAGCAAGAATCCTCTATGTAAATACTTTTAGATTGATTTGATTTTTGAACCCTCTAGTTGTATTATTTATTGAAGCAAAAGAAATTATATTTAGAAAATCATGTTAAAGAGAGGTAGATAAGGGTAAAGGGGGTCAAATATATGGTGATGGAAAGAAATTTAACTTTGGTGAACACACATACAATATACATATGATGCATTACTAAATTGTACACTTGAAACCTATATAATTTTATTAACCAATGTCACCACTAATAAGTTAAATACATACATACATACATACATACATATATACAATTATGTTAGTTCAGTGGTGTGCTGTGGTCATATGTTCTTGTTTGCCCTAGACAACTCTGGTATTGTACCTGAATTGCTATTGATAACACCTTCATCTGCTCTCTAATGTATTTCAGTTTGGACAACAAACCATATAAACACTCTATGTGATAGAATTTTCACCTCAATGCTAGTACAGTTTATAATCTGATTATGGTGTATTTCAGTTCTGGCTTATTCTCATCTCTTCTCCTAGAATCATTGTCCAAATGTCACCAGGAGAGAAGCAGCTATAAGTTGGGCCTTATCTTGGGTACTTATGCACCCTAAAGCATTGTTTTTCAAACTTTTTTACCCACACATAACACATATAAAAAGTGATACATGTGTAGAGAACCCTTAGGTGAACAGGAAGAGGCAATCAGTCATGGACTCCAATTCCCTCAGGCTCTGTGTGACACTTCAAAGGGCATGCATTAGGGGTGGAAGGTCGATTACTCAGCATTCCTGCTATAAATATCAGTTGGGAACCTGCACTAAGGATGATCTAAGTGTCATATTATAAAGGAAAAGATCTCAGGAGTTTGCAAGAGAGAAAAGATTATAAAATGAAAGACAAGGGGAATTCAAAGATATAAATAGTTCTAGGAAAGAGACTATCTACTGATGGGGTTTTAGGAAAGGTACTTAACTATCTATTACACTCATATGACTGCTAAGAGTTTATTAATTCATTTATTCATTCGTTCATGAATGAAAACCAAGCACTGTACTAAAAGTCAATGATGCTGACTTGAGTTGTTAACTATTTATGTCTCCAAAACAGGATTGTAAGCCCCCAGGCTTACTACCCCTCAGATGAGACCCCTAGTGCTATTAATTAATGTGTTAAAAAGTAAAGCCATTGCAAGGATAAGGAACTTCCAACTATTCTTTGGTGCTGCCACCTCAGTAGTTTTTGTTGTGCCCACCACAACCACTACCTCAAAAAGAACTATCAGAGTGAAATAAGATGCAAGAGGAGAGAAAAGGTCAGAGCTTAAATGCAATAGACTACACAGGTACACAGGCCAACAAAATGCAGTACTGCACTGTGCATTTAGGGAAACAACATATAATTCATGAGAGCAGGGAGCATTCCTCAGGTTACGCAAAGTTGACTTTGGACACTAATCAAAAGAAGATGCTTCACTTGGAATGTTAATATTTTTACTGACTTCATACATAATAAAAATGGGACACACACACACACACACACACACACACACACACAAGCTTTCTCAAGAAATTCTCACTATAGACTTATGTGAAAACTTTTGAAGTAATGATAGTTAAGATTTAATAGTGCTTAAGGTTCCATTATTGTTTTCATTTTACAGATCAGGAAACTGAGGCACAGGGCAGCTGTGCATTGCTGAAGATCACACAGCAAGTAAATGGTGGAACTAATGTTTGAACCCAGGCAGACAGGCATCAAAATCCATACTCTAAGTACTACACTGCCCTGTCTCTGAGATGATGAGTCTAATTTATGTATTGAAAACTTAGCATGTGTTATTTCATTTAACTTTTGAACTCTTTGTCATATAATTTTTTTAAAGAAAGACAAAACTGAGGTCAGAGAAAAATTACTTTCTTTTTTGTTTGGGATCACATAGTCAAAAAGTGGCAAAACTGGGATTTGTACCAACCCTTTTTGCTCTCTGTTCTGGATGCTTAGATTTTACCCATCTGGGTCTAGTTCATATTCTGCTTTCCTTAAGAAATGTTGAAATCATGGAATTAAGCTCCCTAAGCAGGAAGGGATATAATCAGTCATCCACTCCCAGCCTCTCTTTTAGCAGATGGAAAGAATGAGGCTGAGAAGGTCTTGCCAAAGCCACCAGAAAGCTGAAGTGGATCTAGGATTAACTTCATATCTCTTTACAGCAAATCCAGTAATCCTTGTAATATCATTATGTAAATATTGGATTAAGTCTTCCTTTATCAGAGGTATAGTATGAGGATTAAACATAAAATGCATTTGAAAGCAGCTATCACTGTTTCTGGCATAAGGCAGAAATACAAAAATAATATTTTATATTTTAGCACTTACTTCTATAAGGATGAAAAGTAGATAAAGTATTTAAGTCCTATACAATAGCCTCATCTCTGCAGAGATTTTGGCCCTGTCTTTCTCACTAATTTTCTGACATCCCTTTGCAGGTATTTGACTTTCAATTCATACATCACTAAAGTATGGAATTTGAACCTGAGCATTAGTTTTAAATCTCTGCTCAACAGAGGAAGTAGTTGGGGAATGGGGAGAGAAAAGAGAAGAAAGAATGTGATCAGAGCTTTAGGTTCCTATCTTTATTCAAATTTTTAAATTTCAATCTGCTTTCTATTTTGTACATGTGTGCTTTATATACAAGATTTGCAAAGCATTTGGTTTCTCTGCTACTTGTTTGTTGTTTTCATTTGGCCCCAAATAATTTCAAGGTATATTCCATGATGCTAAAAATGAACTCAGACAACACTCTTATTTTCAATACCCTCTTCCTGCCTTATTAGAGAGTAATTATTCTCTCTAGCTTCCAGCCTCATGCCCAATAGGCTCATTCTCTCCTTCACTGAGCTACTTTTGATCACATGATAGACCAGGATTACTGAAATCTACCTTGATAAACTTTCTGCCCATGGCTCACTGCTTCACATCTGAAATTTACACAAGTTATACTTTTAGTCTTCTTGTTCTCAATATTATTTTTCACCTTTTCAATCTTTCTCTGGGAATTCTATCTTGCCCTAAGTGTTTACTCTAAGCTTTAGTTGGTCTTCTTTCTCCCAGTACAGCATGAAGTCATAAATTCAGCAAAACAGTCCCTGATTTTTTCCCTCCTTGTGTCACTTCTCCCCCATTAAATTAGGATGAAATCAAAGACATACTTCCTCTCTCTTCACAAGTTCAAACTCTGATAAATTTAGGACTGTCTTTTTGAGTGGGTGTTTGCAATATGTTTGACAAATAATCTGATTGATTCTTTCACTGATGATTCTTTTACTTTTACTCTGACAAGATGATTAACTAATCAACTGGATGAATTCTATGGTTACCAAAAAGCTGGACTATAATAATAGAGTTTGTCAGGGTGCCTTAAAAATAGTCCTGATCTTGACAGTGACCCTTTTCATGGCTTCCTTCACTTCCCTGTTACGAAGGGTATATATAATGGGATTGAGAAAAGGAGTAAAAAGAGCATATACCAAGGCAATACATTTCTCCATGCCCTCAGGGTGAATCCTAGGTGAGCCCACATAAACTGTAAAGGCAGAAGCATAAAAGAGTGCCACTACAGTCATATGGGAGGAACAGGTGGAGAAAGCCTTTGCACGGCTGGCAGCTGAGGGCAGTTTCACCACAGCTCTCAAGATACCCCCATAGAGCCCCAAAATGAACAAAAAGTTGCACCCAGTGGCCACTCCAATCACTGCCCCATGTACCTGAGCATACCAGCTTGTGTCCACACATGCCAATTGTAATAGTGGTGCCAAATCACAAAAGTAATGGGCTACCTCTTTCAAACAGAAGGGAAGAGTGGCTGTGAGGCTAGCAGGTACAAGTGCAGCTGAGAAGCCAGCCACCCAAGTGGCCCCTGCTAGCCACAACTGTAATTTTCTGCTCATGAGAGCATGATAGTGGAGGGGGTGACAGATGGCAAGGTAGCGATCCAGAGCCATGACACCCAACAGATAGCACTCAGTCATGCCCAATGAATGGAAGACATAGAGCTGGATGAAGCACACAGCTGATGAGATGGGTGAACATCCATGGAGCAAGGTATGCAGCAGTGTGGGTACTGTGGTGTTGACATACCAGAATTCCAAGAAGGAGAGGACACTGATAAAGAAGTACATTGGTGTGAAAAGTCCAGAATCTGCTCGAACCAGGATGATAATGAACAAGTTCCCTGCTAGGGTGAGGAGATAGATGCACAGGATCCCCAAGAACGCAAGAGGCTGCAGCGTTCCAGTGGTAGTAAAACCAGCAAGGATGAACATTTGAGTCCACGTGTGATTAACATGATCCATAATTCCTAAGAACAAGGGACAAAGATAAAATAACTACTACTTCTGTATTTTTCTTCTATTCAGAAATTTTTCTAGTTCCAAGAACACTGAATGTGAACACCTAAAAGAAACTTGGATATTATCTCACCAATGGTTCCATTTTGTAAGAGAGGAACTACAGCATTAAAGGTAGAAGAAGTTGGAACCATATCCTAGAATCTGCTGTTGACAGGGCTGGAACTAAAATCAAGGCTCCTGATGGCAGTTCATTTTTAATATGTTATAATATTAGGTTCTAGATGGATTTCTTTCTTACTCTGCCATCAGTAAAAAAGAGAGAGAGGAAAATTCCTACCTCTATCTTTCCTATAGTTTCTAATGGTAAAATAAAAGCTATCCTGGGCTCTGGAGAAAGAATGATAGTCATCCTTTAAAAATTACTGTTGAAGCATCTTTCAGGAACCCCCTCCATAGTTAATAGAGTTCTCATGAGGACTAGAAGAAGAAAAGATGGGAAATAAAAGAAATGCAAAAGCTCTAAGAAGTGTCCCTGATATCATAGGTCCATGATGCCTGAAGATAATTTATTTCAGTAGACACATTATGCCTTTGAAAATATGATCTCTGAATGAGATGTGCACAAGGAAATCTCACGAAAGAAAACCATGAGATCAAAATCTCCCGGTAGTTTCTTTCTTTCTTTTTTTTTTTTTTTTTAAGAGCCTTACTTAAGTCAGGAATTTGTGAACTTGCTCTGTCACTAACTGGCAATGCACACTGGGCTAAGCAACTTCTTACATAATCTCAACTTCTCTAAAATAAAAAGTTTTGAAAAAGTGTTTTCTAAGATCTACAAAACAAATAATTTATGGTTCCCTAAAGTCACTGAAAAATGATAATGGGTTATGGGGAACATCTATACCTTTGTGTGTAGAGTTTTCCTCCAACATTCTAACAGATCTCACCTAAAAAAGGTCAAAGCCCTTTCCTTGTTCTCTTCTTCAGCTACTCTCATCTCTATTGTAGCATCCCTGCCTACTACCTGACTGTTCTGATGGCATTCAGACTTCTAGCTTCTTCTTCAGTGTCACATCTACTTTCAATATACTTCCCTCCTTATATTTCATGTTCCTTCAAATGTTGGTCTCCTGGGGGCTCCTTGCTGTGTCGTCCCTGAGGTTGCTGGGCATTACTGTCTCTCAGTATGTGTTCCTCTGGGAAAAGATGTTGGGCACAAGAAAGTGAAGACAATCAGCTTTATTTCTCAAGTGATTTTGTTCAACTGTATAACCCTGATTGTTGGGCTCTGCAATCCAATCTCAGGGATATTGTCCCCTCTGGGTCACTAGAACTTTCTGCAAGTTCCACATAGCTTTGTATGGAGAGAGACAACCTATCTTGCATAATGTTGTGTACACATAGAGAGTATTACCTTAAGCACTCCATAACTGAGTACCATCTTTTAAAAATTCTCCATGCAAGATTTTTCAATCAGTTTCATTTCTAGTCAGCTTCTAGATTCTACTTTATCTGGAACACCTGACCCTTCTCCAAGATGGATGCTTAGAATTGCCATTTGAAAAATTGCTTCATTCCCCAGAATCCCTAACACCAAACACCTCTAATTCCAGTCCTGTTTATTGATCAGTAAGACAGATTCTGAGACAGACTTCCTCCATGCTTTGTAGTGCCCTATTGCATATCATCATGGCTTCTCATTAAGAGTGTATTACAATGGCTGTGGGTTTACCTTCAAAACACAACTAATTTGATGCAAATATATGTTTATAAGAGGCTTATACATGAACCCAAATCAGTGCAAAAAAGTATGATAAAGATTTAGTATTGGATATGAATTAGGAGTGAGGAGTTTGAGTTAAAAGTAACATGAAGACAGAAAAGTTGAAATGTTCCATGTTTAGGATTTGCTTGGCTGAGAAAAATGTCTATTTTCTTCTCATACAATCCCCTAAATGTAGAGCATGCTCACTTTATATTTATTCTGTGCTCAAAATGGAGCAAGAGAAAAGAATAAATTCTGATATCTTCATCAAGAAATCCATTGTTTAGAAAAAGAGACAACTAAGAGTTCCTGTTGTACCGTTAAGTGAAGAAAGTAGAATTTCAAAAGCATCAAAATTTAACAATATGATTGTTGATATCTGAAAAAAGTCTGTTATGGGAAATGATTAGAAAAACAGATAAATAAATGTTTTGAATTACTTTTATAAGTGATTTTTTATATATTATAGTATAATATATATTAAATATATTATATATATATTTATTTTTGTTAAATTTATTACTGTGACATTGTTTAACAAACTTATATAGGATTTAAGTGTACAATTCAATAATATATCATATATATATTGCATTGTGTGTTCACCACCCAGAGTCAAATCTTTTTCCGTCGCCATATATTTGACCCCTTTTACCCTTACGTATCTTCCCCCACCCCTTTTCCTCTGATAACCACATAATGTTGTCTCTGTCTATAAGTTTTTATTTGTTCATCTTATTGTTGGTTGCTTTTAATTTTATATTTCAAATGTAAGTGAAATCATATGGTTCTTGACTTTCATTCAGATTTATTTCACATAGCATGATAATCTCAAGATTCATCCATGTTGTTGCAAATGACAGTATTTCATCTTTTCTTATGGCTGAGCAGTATTCCACTGTATATATGTACGCATATTTTTGATCCAATCATATATCAAAGGACACCAGTTATTTTCATATCTTGATCACGATGAATAATGCTGCAGTGAACATCGGGGTTCATATATCTTTAAAACTAAACATTTTTTTAAAATTTTTGGAGTAGATACCCAGAAGAGGGATTGCTGGGTCATATGGTAATTCTATTATTACTTTTTTGAGGAACCTCCGTACTGTTTCCCATAATGGCTGTACCAATTTATATTTTCACAAGCAGTGTTTGAGGGTTCCTTTTTTCCCACAATCTCTCCAACACTTATTACTTGTCCTGTTGATAATAGCCATGCTTACAGGTGTGAAGTGGTAGCTCACTATGGTTTTGATTTGTATTTCTCTAATTAGCTAAGTGAAATTCAGCATCTTTTTATGTCTGTTGGCTATTGTTTGTCTTCTTGGGAGAAGCGTCTTTTCAGGTCCTCTGCCCATTTTTTAATAGAATCGCTTGTTTTGTTGTTGTCGTTGTTGAGTTGTATAAGTTCTTCATATATTTTGGATATTAGCTCCTAATCTAAGATGTTGTTTGCAGATAACTTCTTCCATTGGGTTTGTTGCCTCTTTGTTTGTTGATGGTTGCTTTTGCCATGTGGAAGGAAGCTTTTTAGTTTTATATAGTCCTATTTATTTATTTTTGCTTATACTTCCCTTAACTTTGAGGTCAAATTCATAAAATTGTCTCTAAATCCAAGGTCCATGAGTTTAGTACTTATGTTTTCTTCCATGCAATGTATTATTTCAGGTCTTATATTTAGATATTTAATTCATTTTGAGTTAGTGTTGGTGTATAGTGACAGATAGCAGTCTAGTTTCATTCTTTTGCATGTGGCTTTCCAATTTTCCCAGAACCATTCATTGAAGAGGCTTTCATTTCTACTCTATGTTTTTGGCTTTTTGTTGAAAATTATTTGCCCATATATATGTAGTTTACTTCTGGGCTCTCAATTCTTTTCCATTGGTCTGTGTGTCTGTTTTTTTCTGCCAATACAATGCTGTTTTGATTATCATCACTTTGTAGTATAATTTGAGTCAGGTAGTGTGATACATCAGAACTTTTTATTCCCCCCTCAGGATCAGTTTGGCTATTTTGGGTCTTTTGATATTCCATACAAATCTTATGATTTTTTTTTTGTTTTATTTCATTTAAAATTGGCAATGGGATTATTCTGGGGTTTGCATTAAATCTTTATATTGCTTCAGGTAGTATGGGTCATTTTAACTGTTTTTCTTCCATTTCATGAACTCAAAATATTATTCCATTTCTTTGTGTTATCTTTAATTTTTAAAATAATGTCTTATAGTTTTCAATGTACAGGTCCTTCACATGCTTTAAGGTTATTTCTAGGTCTTTTATTCTTTTAATTGCAGTTGCAAAAAGAATAGTTTTTCTTTCTGAAATTTTACGGTTAGTGCATAGAAACACAATGAATTTTTGTACATTTTTTTTTTGTATTCTGTGACTTAACTATACTTATTTATTGTTTCTAATAGTTTTTTTTGGTGGATTCTTTAGGGTTTTATACATAATATTGTTTTCCAGGAAAACAAACATGATCCAAAAGTTAGAAAATATGTTATTGAAAGTATGTTAAATAATATATGAGAAATCACAGTGATTCTGTCATTTATTCATTAAATATATTTATTAAATGCTTTCTCTTTTCCACGCTCATACTATGGAAAGTAGGAGATGCATAAAACATAGTTTCTTTCTTCAAAATGCTTAAATTGGAGTGGGGGAGACATTTAAAATAACCACAGGACACTGAAACATATAAAAAGATATTCAACCTAACTCATAATGAGATGTGTGCAACTTAACTCATGATGAGATACATACAAATTTAAATACATTGAAATACTTTCCTCACCTTTAGATACACAAAGATACAAAATAATGAAACACAATTTGTTGGCATGGTTACAGAGAAAAACACTTTTTCGTACATTGTTTATAGGAGTATAAAATAGCATAAAAAATTAGGAAGAAAATTAAGCGATAATTATGTAGTCTACATATTCACTTGAGTCCAGCAGTCACACTTCTAAGAATTCATAGTTTAGCTATGTATGTGCACATATACCAAAGAATGTATACACAAAGTTATTCATTGTAATTCTGTTTGTAATAGCAAGACTGGAAGCAACACATTAGCCCTTCAATAAGGGACAGTTGAATTAAACACATAGTAGAATAGCATGAAGCTCTTTGCCAAAATTCAATTTCTATAGTGATATAAAATTATCTCCAGAGACCATATAAGAATATTTATACTTACTTGTTTTTGCATAAAGAAAACTACAGGGTTATAAAAAACACCAGTGAAAGTTGTTTCTTACTGTGGGGATGAGGGTTGGCTAGGGATAAAAAGGGGCATGTGAGCTGTGTTGGAGAAATACTCTTCTACAAATACAATGTATAAATTATTTTGATTTTTAAAACAATATAGGTATATTATCTATTAAAAAATATGTTTGGAAGATCTTTGGAAACATGGCAGAGTGAGAGATATCCCCAGATCTCTCCCCTTGAAACAACAATAAGCTGAACATCTCAAACTCAAAAATAAACACCCAAACTGCACAACAGCACATCTGAGCATGGGATCTGTGCATAAGAGCTACAACACATGCTGGGAGAAATAAAAAGAAACTGACTGTTGCAACAGCCAGAGCTCCCTGCAGGAGAAAGGGAAAAGATGAAGTTGAGGGAACTTCCCTGAACAGCCCTGCCTGGGTCTGCTGAGAGCTGCTGTGCTGGGCGGAAGGGACCAGACATCAGGACAGAGGACAGAGAAGTGGGCAGGACTACAGAGAAATAATAGATGATTTTTACCAACCCTGTCTGCAAAGCCGAGGCTGAATCACGGTCCTCAAATCCAACCCAGAAGGCCCCTCCCCCCATTACCTCAGAGACCGATAAGGTGGAACCCCAGGGGAATCTGAGCAAACCCTGCCCAGACTGTCACTAATACTGACGGGGTTTGAAACTGAGGATAGCGAGCGTGATTAAATATCTACAAATTTTTTTTTAAATGGCATTTTAAGGATGGATACAAAGCAGGGATCCAAGAGGCTTAGACATCACCTACTGAAAACTGAAAGAAAAGCTCCTTCCTTGCAGCGGGCTAAAGAGAGAACTTTATATAATAAACGTTCTTCTAGAAAATCAACAGAATGCACTTTCATTAATGCCCAGGCAAAGAAATAGTCCATTAAACACCATGAACAACCAACGTGACAAGGCATCTCAGAAAGAAAGAGAAAAATCTTCAGAAAATAAGCTTACAGACATAGAATTATGCAACTTAAATGACAGAATTCAGGATGGTTCTTCTGAAAAATTTCAGTAAATTTCAAAATGAGTCATATCAACAATTTCAGAAATTGAAAAAACAATTAGAAGAGCAGAGAAAGGAGATTGAAACCCTCAAGAAGAATGTAATAGATATTCTGGAGATAAAAAAAACATTGCAAGAGCTGAAAAATGAATTGGTAAGCTTGAGAAATAGAGCTAATCAAATGGAGGAACAGATCAGTGATATCGAAGACAGAAATCTAGAAATAAATCAGAAGGAAGAAGAGAGAAATCAAAGAATGAAAAAAATGAAAGAGAAATTCAAGAACTAGTTGATATCATCTGGAGAGGAAACATAAGAATAATGAGCATTATTGAAGGTGAGGTAAAGGAGTAGGGACTAGAGAGCATTTTCAGATGAATAGTGGATGATAATTTCTTAACTGTAAGAAATGAGCTGGAGTTTGGAATTCAAGAAGTCAACAGAATGCCCAATTACTCAACCCCCCAAAAAGCTTCACTAAGACACATTGTATTAAAGTTATCAAAAATCAGTGACAAAGATAGAATTCTCAAGGCAGCCAAGGGAGAATGAAAACAGTAATTTATAAAAATAAACCCATTAGATTATCATCAGACTTCTCAGTGCAAACGTTACAAGCCAGAAAAGAATGGAATCAAATATTTAAACAATTAAATGAAAGGAACTACCAGCTTAGAATAATGTATTCGGCTAAACACTCCTTTAGGTATGAAGGAGAAATTAAGACTTTTTCAGACATACAAAAACTGAAGGAATTCTCCACCACAAGGCCTGCACTATAGGAAATACTAAAAATGATAACCTAAAATAAAATGACAAAATATAAATAGAGTTAAGTGACTATCAGGCAAATAGAAGCAGAGTACTGCAACCCTTACAAAGAACAGGGTATTATAAGCTTAAACAATAAGAGAATTGCTATAGCAAGATAGTAATGAATGTTCAGCATACATAGAAACAAATTGAGATAATAATGACTGAAAAGGGGGGGATTCAAAGATCCAAATTTGTGAAGGTAAATGGAGATAAGGCAACTGCAGAAGAAAATGAACGAGTGTGTGTGTGTGTGTGTGTGTGTGTGTGTGCACTATTCTTTTCATATTTGTAGTGGTAAGCACACATCAAAGATTCAGAATCGATGTATATAACATAAAGCAAGAAGAACCAGAGGCAAAACCCACAAAAACCAACCAAAATAAAGAAAACAGAAACACAAGGAAACAAAAGCAGTGGAAACATGGAGCTACCAGAAAGCAAAATATAAAACATTTATAAGAAGACCTCATCTTTCAATAATCACCCTAAATGTAAATGGATTGAACTCACCAATAATAAGGCACAGAGTTGCAGAATGAATCAAAAAACAAAATCCAACTATATGCTGTCTCCAGGAGACACATCTCAGCTCCAAAAACAAATACAGACTCAAAATAAAAGGATGGAAAATGATATTTCAAGTAAATGGCATTCAGAGTAAAAAAGGACTAGTGGTACTAATATCAGACAAAATAGACTTCCAAATAAAAAGGTAAAGAAAGTATTGAGAGACACTTCATAATGATAAAGAGAATCATGCACCAAGAAGACATAACACTTATTAATATCTATGCTCCCAATCAGGGAGCCCTGGAATATGTAAAGCAGTTACTAAGAGAACTAAAGGGAGAAACAGACAAAACACTATTGTAGTATGGGACCTAACTACCGCACTGTTGAATATGGACAGATCATCCAAACAGAAAATCAATGAGGAAATAACATCCTTAACTGACAGATTAGACCAACTGGACATAACTGACATTTAAATAGCCTTCCATTTCAAAACAGCTGCTTATACATTTGTCTCTAGTGCACATGGAACATTCTTAAGAATCAACCACTTACTGGGAAACAGAGACAGACTCCACAAATATAAGAGTATTGCAATCATACCAACCATACTTTGATCATAATGCTTTGAAAAATCAACTGCAGAAAGAAATCAGGAAGAACCACAAATACATGGAGATTAAACAACATGTCACTGAAAAATAACTGGGTCACAGAAGAAATCAAAAAAGAGATCAAGAGATACATAGAAACAAATGATAATGATATTACAACATATCAAAACTTTTGGGACAGGGCAAAAAATGGTCATACAAAAAAGTTCATATCATTAAAGGCCTACCTCCAAAAAAAAAAAAAAAGAGCCCAAATAAACAACCTAACAGTTCACCAAAAAAAAAAAAAAAAAAAAAAAAAAAAAAAAAAAAAAAAAAAAAAAAAAAAAAAAAAAAAAAAAAAAAAAAAAACCACTAGAAAAGAAAGAAGGAATGAAGCCTAAAGTTAGCAGGAAATAAAAAAGAAATAATCAAAATTAGAACAGAAATAAATAAAATTGAAAAGAAAAACACAATAGAAAAACAAATGTGACAAAGAGCTGGCTTTCAGAAGCCTAATAAAATTGACAAACTCGTGACTAGACTCACTAAAGAGAAAAGAGAAAGAGCATAAATGACCAAATCAGGGATGAAAGAAGGGAAATACGACTGATATTGCAGAAATACAAAGGATCATATAAATATACTATGAAAAAGCATATAATACCAAATTTAATAGCCTAAAAGAAATAGACTCATACTTAGAAAAATACAATCTTTCTAGAATCAAGAAGATCTGGAAAATCTAAATAGACTGATCAGCAGTATAGATATTGAAACAATCATCAAAACCTACCAAAAAGTAAAAGTTCAGGACCAGATGTCTTCACCAGTGAATTCTACCAAACATTCAAAGAAAATTTAATACCTATTCTTCTCAAACTCTTCCAAAAAATCAAAGAGGAGGCAATACTTCACAACACATTTTATGAGGCCGATATTACCCTGATATCAAAACTTGGTAAAGATAACACACAAACACACAAACCTACAGACCAATATTTCTCATGAACACAGATGCAAAAATCCTAAGATACTAGCAAACCGAATACAGCAACATATTAAAAAGACTATACACCAAGATTGAGTGAGAACTCATAATGATAACCACAGGAATGGTTTAGCATATGCAAATCCATTAATGTGATACACAACATAAACAAATTAAAAAGTAAAAATCATATGCTCATATCAATAGATGCAGAAAAAGCCTTTGACAAGATACAACATCCGTTTATGATCAAAACACTTAACATTTGTATAGAAAGAAAGTACCTTAAGGTAACAAAGTCCATATATGAAAAACCCTCAGCCAACATTATACTTAATGGTGAAAAACTAAAAATCTTCCCTCTAAGATTAGGAACAAGGCAAGGCTGTCCACTATCACCATGGTTATTCAGCATAACGTTGGAAGTCATAGTGAGATCAATCCAACAAGAGAAAGATATAAAAAGCATCCAAATAACAAACGAAGAGGTCAAACTGTCACTATTTATTGATGACTTGATTCTCTATATAAAAAAATCCTAAAGACTCCACAAAGACATTACTAGAAACAATAAGCAAATACAGTAAAGTCTCTGGATACAAAATCAATGTTCAAAAATCCATAGCATTCCTATACTCTGATAATGAAATGTCAGAAAATGAAGTAGAAAAAATAATTTCTTTTGCAATTGCAACAAAAAAAATAAAATACCTAGGAATAAATTTAACAAAACAAGTCAAAGACCTATATAATGAAAACTATAAGTCCCTATTAAAAGAAATCGAAGAAGATACAAAGAAATGGAAAGATATTTCATGTTCTTGGATTGGAAGAGTCAACATAGTTAAAATGACCATATTACCTAAAGCATTATACACATTTAATGTAATCCCCATCAAAATTCCATTGGCATTTTTTAAAGAAATAGAACAAAAAAAAATCATCAGATTCATATGGAAACACTAAACACCCCAAATTGCCATAGTCATCCTGAGACAAAAAAAGGAGGTTGGAGGCATCACTCTGTCTAACTTCAAATTATACTAAAAAGCAATGGTAATCAAAATGGCATGGTATTGGCAGAAAAACAGACATATGGACAAATGGAGCAGAATTGAGAGTCCAGAAGTAAACCCATATTTATATGGGCAAATCATTTTCAACAAAAAAGTCAACAACATACCATGGAGAAAGGAAAGCCTCTTCCATATATGATGCTAGGAAAACTGGAAAGTCACCTGCAAAAGAATGAAACTAGACTGTTGTCTATAACCACACACCAAAATTAACTCAAAATGGAGTAAAGATCTGAATATGAGAACAGAATCAATAAAATGAGTATAAGAGAACATAGAAACTAAACTCAAGGACTTTGGACTTAAAGAAGATTTTATGAATTTGACCTCAAAGACAAGGGAAGTAAAAGCAAAAATAAATAAATGGGACAAGATCAAACTAAAAAACTTCTGCTCAGCAAAAGAAATTGTCAGCAAGGTAAAGAGACAGCCTTCCAATTGGGAAAATATATTTGCAAGCAATGCCTCCAATAAGGTCCCATATCCAAAATATACAAAGAACTCATATGACTCAAAAAAAGCACAAAACAAAACAAATCCCAAATGATCCAATCAAAAAATGGGTAGAGTACTTAAACAGAAGCTTCTCCCTAGAGAACATACAAATGGCCAGCAAATAAATGAAAAGATGCTCAATATCGCTAGCTATTAGGAAAATGCAAATCAAAACCACAATGAGATACCACCTCACATCTGTTAGAATAACTATAATCAACAGAAGAAGTAATAACAAATGTGGGAGGGGATGCAGAGAAAAAGAAACCCTCATACATTGCTGGTGGGACTGCAAATTGGTACAGCCACTATGAAAAACAGTATGGAGTTTTCTCAAAAAACTAAGAATCGATCTACCATATGATCCAGCAATATCTCTACTAGATATTTACCTCAAAGACTTGAAAACACATATCCAAAAAGATATTTGCACACCAATGTTCGTAGCAGCTTTATTCATAGTGGCCAGGGCACGGAAACAACCAAAGTGTGCTGCGATAGATGACTGGCTAAAGAAGCTGTTGTACATATATACAATGGAATATTACTCTGCCATAAGAAGAGATGAAATACTGCCATTTGTGACAACATGGATGGACCTCAAGATAGTCATACTAAGCGAAATAAGCCAGACAGAAAAAGTTGAAAATCACATGATATCACTTACATGTGGGATATAAACCTAAAAGCAACAAATGAACAGTACAATCAAACAGAGTCTCACGGACATGGACTATAGACTGGTAGTTGCTAGTGGGGTAGGGGAGGAGGGGGCAGGTGGATGGGCTAAAGGGGGTCAAATATAGAGGATAGGGGGAGGTTGAAGTGGCTAAACAAGATCAAATATATGGTAGTTGAAGGAAACTGGACTTTGAGTGGCAAACACACGATACAATATACAGATGTCAAATGATAATGTACACCTGAAAACTATATAATTATATTAACCAATATTGACCCAATAAACTTAATTAAAAAAATATGTTTGACTTTGGGTGATGAACACACAATGCAAAATACAGTTAATGTATTATTCAATTGTACACTAGAAACCTATATAATTTTATTAACCAATGTAACCCTAATAAATTTATTTAAAAATGAATAAATAAAACAAATATGTTTATTTTTAAAGTACATGTCAATATATTGACAGAGTGCATTTACAAATCCTGGTTTGCCCAAGTGCATTTCGGTTAATATTTGTTGTCCCAGAATAATTATGAATATTGTCTTGCTTCATTCTTTTTTTTCCCCTGGTATTTTTTATTTGATAATTTTCATTTTTCAGTTACAGTAACATACAATATTATATTAGTTTCAAGTGTACAACATAGTGATTAGACATTTATATAACTTACAAAGTGATCACCCCAACAAATCTAGTACCCATCTGACACTATAAATGTTATTACAATATTATTGACTATATTCCTTATGCTATACTCTATATCCCAAGACTATTTTGTAACTACCAATTTGCATTTCTTAAGCTCTTCCCCTTTTCCATCCACCCTCCAATTCCTCTTTCATCTGGAAATCATCCAAATGTTTTCTGTATCTGTGAGTTTGTTTTTGTTTTGTTTATTTCGTTCTTTAGATTCCACATATAAGTGAAATTATATAGCATTTGTGTTTCTCTGTCTGTCTCATTCACTCAGCACAGATTTTATTCTTTTTTTATAGCTAATAATTCACTGCATATATGTGCACCATCTCGTCTCCTTTTCAAAATAATTAATTAATTAATTAATTTTTATGGCGACATTGGTTATTCAAATCCAATATGTTTCAGCTGTACACTTTAGCAGTAAGGCATATATATACATATACATATTTACACTGTGTGTTCACCTCCCATGGTTAGATTTCTTTCTATCACCACATATTGACCCCTTTTACCCCATCTACCTCCCCCTTTCCTCTCACACCCCTTACTTTCTGGTAACTACTAGTCTATAGTCCATGTCCATGAGACTCTGTTTGATTGTACTGTTCATTTGTTGCTTTTAGGTTTATATCCCACATGTAAGTGATATCATGTGATTTTCAACTTTTTCTGTCTGGCTTATTTCGCTTAGTATGACTATCTTGAGGTCCATCCATGTTGTCGCAAATGGCAGTATTTCATCTCTTCTTATGGCAGAGTAATATTCCATTGTATATATGTACAACAGCTTCTTTAGCCAATCATCTATCGCAGCACACTTTGGTTGTTTCCGTGCCCTGGCCACTATGAATAAAGCTGCTACGAACATTGGTGTGCAAATATCTTTTTGGATATGTGTTTTCAAGTCTTTGAGGTAAATACCTAGTAGAGATATTGCTGGATCATATGGTAGATCGATTCTTAGTTTTTTGAGAAAACTCCATACTGTTTTTCATAGTGGCTGTACCAATTTGCAGTCCCACTAGCAGTGTATGAGGGTTCCTTTTTATTTTAATGAAATTTCTTTCCATCATTTTGCTTTTAGTCTCTGTGTGTCTTTTGAACTGTTGTGTCTCTTTGAGACAGTACATGTGAGGGTCTTTTATTCTTATGCACTCAGCCACTCTGTCTTTTGATTACAGCATTTAATTCATTTACATTCCAAGTAATTGGTGCTAGATATGTAGCTATTGCCATTTTATTATTCATATTTTAATTAAATTAATTGAGGTGTATTGGTTAATAAAATTATATAGGTTTCAAGTGTACAATTTAATAACACATCATCTGCATATTGCATTCTGTGTTCACCACCCAAAGTCAAATCTCCTTTAGTCACCATATATTTGACCTCTTTATTATATTATTCATATTTTTTTATCTTTTTTCTTATTTTTTCTTTTAAAGGAGTCCCTTTAACATTTCATGTTTGGTGACGATGAACTCCTTTAGCTTATTCTTGGCTGGGGAGCTCTTTATCTGTCCTTAGATTTTAAATGATAGCTGTTCTGGGTAGAGTAATCTTGGTAGTAGGTCCTTGCTTTTCATCACTTGGAATATTTCATGCCAAGCCCTTTTAACATGCAAATTTTCTTTTGAGAAGTCAGCTGATAGTCTTATGGGAGCTCCCTTGTGGGTAACTAACTGCTTTTCTATTGCTGCTTTTAAGATTCTCTCTCTGTCTTTAACCTTTGATATTTTAATTATGGTGTGTCTTGGTGTGGGCCTTTTTGGATTCATTTTGTTTGGGACTTTGCACTTCTCAGGTTTGTATGTCTATTTCCTTCACCAGGTTAGGGAAATTTTCTGTCATTATCTCTTGAAATGGTTTTTGCTTTATTGCTCTCTCTCTCTCTTCTTCTTCCGGTAACCCTATGATGCAAATGTTTGTGCATTCCATGTTATCCTAGATGCCCCTTAAACTTTTCTCATTTTTTGAATATTTTTCTTGTTGCCATTCAGATTTGGTGTTTTCTGCTACTTTATTTGCTCCTTTGCTGGAGTTGAGTGGAGCTTAGAGGAATTCCTAGGGCTCCAGCAGCACTCTGTTTCACTCAGCCACCATAGTTGCTGCTTTTCACAGTCAGAAGTTATGGGACCTTCTCCCCTTAGCACTGGAATCCTGGACTTGGGATCCCACTGTGGGACTGGGCCCCTCATTCAAACCAAGATATCCCTCCAAATTTTTAACTGCCACATGTGAATGTGGGACTAAACCCTTTGGTGTCTCTGTATCTAGCAAAAGTCTCAACATGGCTTCTTCTGTGTATCCCTAGTTTTAGGACTTCTGTTCAGGTAGACTTGAAGAGAGTCTCAATGATGATCTGTAGTTTAGTTGTAATTTTGATGTGGTAGTAGAGGGAAATGTCCAGATATGTCCTTTGTTTAATGTTAATACTTTGCTGGTGCCTCAGCATGCTCTTAGTCTTCACATTAAGTAATGTAGTATGACTCAGAGGCACTGCTATACCATCACACTTCAGCTGAGCACTCACTGGGCTAGATGGTCTGTAATTATCTCTTTTCTGCTTCATTCTTGAAAATATTTCAGTTTTACTTAGATGGCAAACTATATAATCACCATGGGTGATAGAATGTTAGCTTTGTTTCTACTTAAGAATTTGTGATCTGAATATATATGTATATAAACATATATATTAATTTTGAATATGTATATAGACATATGCACATTACTCTAGATGAAGAGGAATAAGTGAAATAAGTATATATATTGTTTACTCATCTAAAAAATTTGTATTACGGATATATTTATATGTAATACTGTTTTCTCAGAAACAAAATGTGATTCAACAATTAGAAAAGGTGTTATCAAAATAGCTTATGTAATATAAGAGGAGAAATCACAGTGACTGTGATATACATATATATATGTATATATATACATATATATATATGCACACATACACACGTATCAATACACTTATTATTTGAAGTATATAAGTATAAATTATTATGCTTAACAGGTATATAGAAATAAGTATGTATATATAATATATAGCATATATATCATATATAATATATACTATGTACTTCTCTTATTTCTATCCTAGTCTGACAAAACTAATGTCAACAATGGAAGAAGAAATGAGCCAAAGAGTTGGCTCTGAGACATCCACCATAATGTGTCATGTTGATGCATTGCATTTTTTTTTACATCATAACAAAAGGAGAAAATAATAATATTTATATGACACACTAAAGTAAACAGAGAGGCTGCTTGCTGACAAACGCAAACATTTCAGAAGCTGTAGAATCCTCAGGCTGTATCTTATCGCTAAAGGGGTGAGGTGCAGGGCTATCAGTAATTCAGCTCACTAATATCTATATTTGTTGGAAAGCTCTGGTTTTAGAAAGATCTGAAGGGAAAGAATTTGAAAAGTTTTAGAGAATAAAAGATGTGAAGTAAAAAGAGAGGTGAGTCTGAGCACAAAACTGGTCTAAAAAAAGGGGAGTAAGGAATGTCACTTGATGGGGTTATAAGAAGGGTGCTTAATCTTTATTGCCCTCATTTGATCCTTAGTAGTCCAATCATTAATTCATTAATTTGTTCATTTATTCATAAATGAGTGAATATACTCAGTTCCATGCTAGAAATCAATAATGAGATATGTGCTTCTTTGAGCTGTTAGATAACTACTGGTGTCTCCACAAGATTATAAGACCTAAGGCTCAGCACACAGAATTGATTTATATAACTCAAGAAATTGCCAGTGATTCTTTTTGGACTGCCACCAGGGAATATGCTAGCAAGTAGTATTTTGTTGCCCCCTTGACAACCCTTCAATAAAAACAATTTGAAATAACCACAATGCAGGAGAACAAGAAGAGTAAGAAAGAAAAGAATAGAGCTCAAAAAGCCATGCATTGTGGATAGTATAAAATTCACCAGGGCACAGAAAAATACACGGAATGTTCTAGTATGACTTTAAACAACTAGCCCAAAGAAGGTGTTTGATTGGGAGTATTACCAATCCTACTCACTGATATGTGACAAAATTGTGAGGTATGTGTAAAGCTAGTTATGCTCAAGGAAAAAAATTCCCACTGCAGAAATTTACGTGGCAAATTTAAAATAATACTGACTATCTTATATGTTATGTTTATTGTTCTGTTTTACATGTGTAAAATAATTTGACCAGATAACAAAAATACTTTGAATAAGGTTATTCTCTCCCCCCACAACACACACGCGCGCACACACACACACACACACACACACACACACACACACACATTTTATAAATGAGAAAATAAAAGAACAGAAAGGTTAAGTACATGGTCCGAGGTCATGCCTAACAAAAGTGGTAGAGGTAATGATTAAGTCCAGCAAGACAGGCTTCAAGGTTGCTTTTCCAACCACTACATAGCCCTGCTTCTGGAATAATAAGGCTTTTTATTGTTTATGGAGTACCTCTTAAGAGCCAAGAACATTTAGGCGCTTTGCATATTTTGCTATTTTTAATCTTGATAGGACTGTTTCATGAAAATCATTACAATTTCTTTTTTAATATGAGAAAATGGCTGCTCAGGAGAGGTTAATGTTTTTACTTAATTGTATAGCAAAAAAAGTGGTAACACTGGGATTTGGACCAACTCATATTCCCTTCTGTTCTGGATATTGAGATTTTACCCATCTAGGTATAATTCAGATCCTGCTTTCCTCAAGAAATGTTGCAATTATGGAATCAAAACTGCTTAAGCAAGAAGAAATGTGAGTAGTCATCCATCCCCAGTCTTTCACTTGGCGGACAGAGAGAATGAGCTGAGGAAGTCTTATCCAGGTCACTGGAGGGGTTGAATCCATGCCTATTTACTATGAGTTTAATAATATTTCTATTTATATTTTACAAAATGCAATTAAAAACAATTTTGAGCATCATAACCCAAACGGTGACCTTTCTCTGCCATGTTCCAGTCCTGTCTTTGTTACTAATGAGTTCTATATCCTTGGTAGATCATATCACCTCCTTTGCCCTCAATTCACTCATTTGAAAAGTCAGAATACTAAATTAAATTATCTCAGTGGAGGAACTAGTTGAAGAGCAAGGGAGGAAAAGAGAGCACAGGGAGGAGCCAGGGCTTTGAGTTCCCATGTTTACTTACTATACCAGTCTGTTTTCTACTTTGTACTTACATGCTCTATATGTTATGTTTCTAATGCTGTGTTTGTTTTAAAAATATGGAATTAGATAATTTCCTGAGTGTAGTCTTTGATACTTCAAGAAATCTTGATCTGCTTCTTGCTAGTGTTATGCAGCAATTGCTGAACTAACATGAAGAAAGAAAAAACATTCTTAGTTCCAGGTTAACTGTCTACTTGTGACAGACATAGACAAGGGTTCATTCTGAACAGGTAATATTATTCAGTGTTCTTACTGAAAGTCAACAAGACTAGGGCTTCAGGCATGTGGGCTGATGTCCAAGAACCAAGAGCTGGATAATGGCCTACCTAAATTAAAAACTTCTACAACTGGTAAGGGGCAGAGATGATGGGAAAATCTAGACAGGGTCTGAGACCCCTCGTATACTAATGCATCTTCTGTTTTTGTTATCTAATGCAGAAACTGTGTACTTTAAGAGACTAAGGATTAGTCTCTTTTTTTAATGTTTTAACTAGATTTTTAAAAAATAAATTTATTTATTTAAATTAGTTTCAAGTATACAGTACATTGGTTAGACATCTATAATTTTCATAAAACGATCTCCCCAATTGTTTTTAATAAAGCCAGATACCAGAGACCAGGGAGGGTAAAATTGGGGTAATGATTAGTTCCAACATTTTCTGAACCTATCAACTTTAATTGTGTCTGCCATTATTCTTCCTTATATGCCTTCCTCTCCATTTATTCTGGACAGTTACTAATTATTGAACAAATCTCCCTATATATCCTATGCTATTCCTTCATTTAAAAAACGCCCTCCTCTGCCTTCCCTCCTCTAGGCATAAATACTAGATCCATCATTTTTTTTCTGTGATCGTAGATTAGTCATATAGCCTTTCTGAGCTTGTTTCCTCATATATCATTTTACATACCCACTTTAGTGGGTACACAGATAGTATTACTGCTATTAAAACTAATTTTTTGGAGGTAAACATATAGATATTAAATTAAATTACAGATGGCTAGTCAGAATGAACTAAAGGATTGGGTAATTTTGAATGTTATTTCATTTGATCTTAATAAGGGCTAGAAGTCCCCCTACTGATGAAGTCTCTGTTCTATAGACTGAGCTCCTAGAGCCTCAGTTCTCTACTTCAAAAAATAAGGAATAATTATATATATCCTATCTTGCCTTGCCTCAGTGGGGAGGCACTGTTGAAATGAGAGAGTGCTTGGTGAGTATTAAAGAGCTATACCAATGTATGAGACCTGTAGGAATTCTCTACATGGGAAGGAGTCCAGACAACATGGGCACCTCTACTCAGAGGCCCAATAGCACAAGATGATCCTGGCAATCTTTCAACAATGTCCAAAACAAGTATTAAATATTTGTTTCCCTCCTTCTCATTTAGATATCAGGCAGTTGCATCGAACTTCCATATACTTAGTCAACCCAGGCTTTTGTTTCAACTTCCCTCTGGTCAAGCAAAGGAGTCTTGGAACACTTGCTGAATTATTACTGCCACACACAGCCTGTTCAAAGGATCTGAATGCCTAGATATCCCACAGGGAAACATCCAGCTAAGGAAATCCTCCCACAAAACTTTTCTTCTGAGTACCTCAAGGGAATACAGCAAAGCACTAACAAGTTTGCTAATGGAAAGGCAAACAAGCTGCTTAATTGAGCTGGGGAAGCCAAAGGGTGAGACAAGAGAACTGGTCCCAGGAGGGAGGTATGCCTATTTAATGAAGCACAGCCTCAACTTCAGTAATTATCAGTATTTTCTCTACGGAGACCTCCTCTTACCTAAGCTGTGGAGTAGGGAGCTTTGATGAGGCCCCGGTTTTCTCCTATTGCCTTCCTCAGTTAATACTAATTGGGAACATGAGAATGCAGACCAGAATGAAAGCAGCTCCAAAATATCATCCTTCTGGGAGTCCTTTCTTTTCCCAGCTTTGCCAAAACCATACAGAAAATATTGTTCCTATATTCATAGGAGGCATGTAGAGATGTAGACCATGAATCAGACTGCTTAAATTTTGTTAATCTATGTTCTGCCACTGATTAAATCTGACTCAGAATGAGTCATACTCTTTCTTGATCTATATTTTTAAAATATATAATATATGGAGATTGAACTTTATGAATTACATCGTTTCTTTGAACAGTAATTTTATGAAATATAATAAATGTGTTTTTCATTCTGATACCAGGGTAACAGAATCAAGAATCAAGAGTAGTACCCTCACTTCTGCTTTAAAAAAATTGTTTTTTTATTCTTACATTTTTATTTTTTTCAATTATAGTTGACATACAATAATATATTAGTTTTAGGTATACCATAAGTTATTTATATAACTTATAAATGTCTAATCACCTCGATAAATCCAGTACCCATCTGACACCATATATAATTATTACAATACTAATGACTATATTCCCATGCTATACTCTACATCCTTTTAACCTGTGTTTTAAACTCTGTTTCTGGTAGATTGATTGTCTCCATTTTGTTTAGTTATTTTTCTGGAGATTTCTTCTGTTCTTTTATTTGGGACATGTTTCTTTGTTTCTGCATATTGAATACATGTTTCCGTGTATTCAATAGGGCTCCTAAGTCTCCCAGTCTTAGTAGTTTTATGTAGTTCATGTCCTTTGGGACTCAGTGATGAAGTCTTCCCTGGTTACCTGAGCTGAGTGCTCAAGTTGTGTCACTTTTATGGATTATGTGTACCCCTTTTGTAGTTAAGCTTTGGTTGCTCCTTGTATGTCAATAGGAGTGATTGACACTTTGGTTATTGGTTGTGAGAAATGGCCAGTGAGAGGCTGACCCTGTGAAACATGATTCACTTTATCAGAGCTCTGGTGCCTGCCCAGTTTTCCCTTTTGGTATGTCCTCCTCAGATGTAGCCCTGGGTGCTGCTGTGGCTGTGTCCAGAGCTGGCCATCAGGTGTGCTGGTCCAAGGGCCTCCTAAGTGGCAGTGCACAGGCCAAATTTAGCCATGGCCTGTGCACTGCCCAGAGGTGTGTAACTGCATGAATTATGTGTGCCCCCTGTTGTAGTTAAGCTTTGGTTACCCAGAGCCATCTGGGAAGAATCACAAAGCAATCTGCAGATGGCTAACATCTGTGCTGGGTTTAGAGGTGACTCAAGAGGCCAAGCTGAAAACTGAGGCTGGCTGCCACCAGTGCTTGGCTTGGGGCTGCTCGGCAAGAGGTATGGGTATGCTGAGGTCAAATGCTACTTATTTGGATTTCGTGAACCTTTCAGAGATTTTAGAAAATTCTACAGCATGAGCAAAGACAGGTCATTTGTATGGAAAAGCCACTGGAAGTGGCTTGGTTGGGCTTACACGTTGGGAGGAGTGGAGTCTCAGGGAATCAGCAGGGTGGGGCAACCAGCGTTAGCTAGTTGATGGTGACTCAGATGTGGTGCCCGCCTGAGTCTTAATCCTGATGTAGGGAGTGCTCAGGAAAGGAATAATGCCTTCTACTGGTGCTTCTGTCTAGGAGAAAACTGCCCCTTCAGCCATTGCCCTGAAGTACAACAATTTAGTTTCTGCCTGTATGTCTCTGGCACTTTTCAAGGCACTGCCCCAGAGCAAGAAGCTCAGAGCAAGGAGTCCATTGGTAAGTCAACAAAGTACTAAAATCCCAAACAAGTTTTAGTTCTGTGGAGGCACCAGCATTCCTTCAGAAGCTCTGAGACTACCCACATGCCAAGGTGCATAATAGTGGTCAGAACCACTTCTGACACTGAACAGTTATCTTCAAAGATTTGAACTCTTCTTTTGACAAGGACCAAGCAGACCAGAATGCTTTCTTAGTTATAACCTGAAAGAGATCCAATCTGGAAACAAATAAGATCTGAACTAATGCATAACAGCCCTAATGAGTTATTGGGAAGAATCAGAAGATAAGAAAAAAAATCTCTTGATCAAAGCTTGGTACATAGAAGTTCAATTAATATTAATTCTCTGTCTTTTTCCATTTTAGCAGCATCTCAAATACTGAAATCTTTTATTTCTCTCTTTTTTATTAAAAAATTTAATTATAGTTGACATAATAAAATATTAGTTTCAAGTGTACAATAGAGTGATTAGATATTTATATAATTATGAAGTGATCCTCTTGATTAGTCTAGTACCCACCTGGCACCACACATAGCAACTACAATATTTATGACTATATTCCCTATACTATACTTTATATCCCCATAACTATTTTGTAACTACCCATTTGTACTTTTTAATCTCTTTACCTATTTTGCTAAGTTCCCATCCTCCTCCCATTTAGTAATCAGCAGTTTGTTCTTTATACCTATGAGTCTGTTTTCATTTTGATTGTTTTTTTTTTATTTTGTTTTTAGATTCCAAATGTACATGAAATCATATGATATTTGTCTTTGTCTGACTTATTTCACTTAGCATAATACCCTTTAGGTTCATTCATGAAATTGCAAATAGTAAGATTTCATTTTTTATGGCCGAGTAATATTCCATTGTATAAGTAACACATCTTCTTGATCTAATCATCTGTCAATAAATACTTAGGTTTATTTCAAATCTTAGATATTGTAAATAATGCTGCAATGAACATAGAGATGCATATGTCTTTTCATATTATTGTTTTGAATTTCTTTGGATTAATACACAGAAGAGTAATTGCTGAGTCATAGGTAGTTCTATTTTTTTTTCTATTTTTAATTTTTTGAGGAACTATCATATGGCTTTCTATGTCTGCAGCAATTTGCCATCCCACAAAAAAATGCACAAGGATTCTCTTTTCTCTATATGCTTGCCAACATTTGTTTTTTGATTTATTGATGATAGCTGTTCTGACAGCTGTGAGATGATATCTCATCCTGGTTTTAATTTGTGTTTCTCTGATGATTAGTGATGTTGAGCATCTTTTCATATGTCTACTGGCCTTCTGACATGTCCTCTTTGGAGACATGTCAATTCAGTTTCTCTATAAACATTTTAATTGAATTGTTTGTATTTTGGTGTTAAGTTTTATGAGTTCTTTATAAATTTTGGATATTAATTCCTTATTTAATGTATCATTGAGGAATATTTTTTCTGATTTTGCAAGTTGTCTTTTCATTTTGTTGATGTTTTTATTTGCTGTGCAAAAATTTTTTAGTTTGATGTAGTCTCACTCATTGATTTCTTTTCTTTTGTTTCCCTTGCCTGAGAAGATATATCTGAAAACTATATATATATTACTAAGAGACTTTAGAAGCACAATGGTTTGAAAGGTCTCATTGATCTCTCTCCTTGAAGTTACAAGTTGAACACCTATAATTCAACAAAGAATTCCCTGATGAATGTACAAACACTTTTGAAAAATCTGCACGTGGAAAATACTAAGGTGGATAAATGAGGGTAACGGAGAGGAGGAGAGAAAGGAGAGAAGGGATGGGTACCATGAGCACAGCCCAGAGCTCACTGTGGATTATAGGAGAAGGGGGAAATCAGGTTATGAGTACACTCTCTGTAGCTCTAAGCATTCCTGCCTGAGTGATCACAATATACTGAGGTTTAACCTCAGGGCAGAGACCAAATATAAATGTGCAACAGTATATTCTAGCAGCCACCATTTCCAGGTAGAAAACAAAACCAGGGACCATGGCCACTTCTCTCAACTTCCCCAGAGCTCACCTCACTCCATCCAGCACCATCTCAGAGATAGCAGTGAGTTCCAGAAGAAACTGTAGGAGTGAATGTTGAGGTACGAATTAGAATATCTACAGCCCTAAGAACTAGGGAGACAGTTCCGGAGTGGCAGATGCATATTACAGCTAATTCCAGTGACAAGGGTGGAGATACAAAGGCAAGGCAGCTGAGATGTGTCAGTTGCCATTACAGGGTGGAGAAAAAAAGATACAAACTGGCAACCACTCCAAGCCCATCCCATCACTACCCAAGGAGGTTGATCCCAGAAGGAGCACTTGGGATAGCTCAGGCAGCATAACACTGCATATGGCTACTGGGGCAATTCTGGGACATCACAGGCTCACCCACCACATTCTCCCACTGGGTTGGTGCCCTGCAACCAAGGTGACCTGATCACAGAGGAGATGCCCATCTCCACAGGAAATACAAATTTTTTCCTATGCTTAACAGAGATCCAAAAAGCTAAAATAGAGCAACAAACAAACAAACAAACAAACAAAAAAATTCACACTTGCATTTCAGTGATAATATTGGAAAATTTAAAAAAAGAAATCAAAAACCTCTTCTTATCAACATGCTAAGGAGGCATCACTCTTAAAAAAAAAAAAAAAAGCCGAGATCATTTTCATCAATATGAAGGCAGAGAAATAATCCAACAAATATCATGAAAAAACAAGGTAACAAGGTAACAAGGCAGCTCATAAACATAATAAGGATGTCAGAAACATGGCAGAGTAAGAGACGTCCCAAGATCTTTCTCCTTCAAACAACAATAAGCTGAACATATAAAACTCAACAGAAAAACACTCAAACTGTGCACCAGCACATCTGAGCCTGTGATTTGCATATAAGAACTACCACAGGTCAGATCCCAATGAGTTCGGTGGTAGACTGAGAGAAACAAAGAAGCTGCCTCTTGCAGTTGGCACTCCTTACAGGAGCAGGGGGAGGAGAGAAGGTGCAGTAAGTTCCTTGAACAGCCCTGCCTGGGTGAGCTGTGAACTCCACATGGCCAGCGGCAGGGTCAGGTCATCAGGGCAGAAAGCAGAGATGTGGGGATGGCAAAGAAACAACAGTTGATTATTATCACCCATGGTTACAAAATGCTAGGTTGAGCCACAGCCCCTATCCTCCAACACAGAGGGCCTTTCCCCACATATCTTCCAAGACCGAACACAACGGAACCCAGGGGAATCTGAGAAAACTCTACCAAATTGTCACTAACACTGACAGGAACTGAGACTGAGGGTAGCAAGCATGATTGAACATCTATAATAAAAAAAAGGAATTATTAAGACTTTATATAAAGCAGAGATCCAAGAAGATTAGACGCCACCTACTGGAAATCAAATAAAAATGCCTTCTTCACAACAGGCTAAAGAGATACCTTTATATAATAAATCTTCTTTCTGGAAAAACAACAGAATATGTTTCCATTAATGCCCAGGCAGAGAAATTGTCTTTTAAACACCCTGAACAACAAAGGTGGCAAGGCATCTCAGAAAGAAAGAGAAAAATCTCCAGAAAGTAAGCTTACAGACATAGAAATATGTGACTTAAATGACAGAGAATTCAGGATGGTACTTCTGAAAAAACTCAGTGAGATCTGAAATGATTCATATCAAAAACTTCAAGAATTGAAAAAACAACAAGATCGGCAGAATGAATTCTTTAGCAAGGATTTAAAACCCTCAAAAAGAACCAAATATAACTTCTGGAGATGAAGAACACACTGAAAGAGATGAAAAATGAAATAGCAAGCTTGGGAAATAGAGACAACCAAATAAAGGAAAGGATCAGTGATTTTTTAAATTAAGTTTATTGGGGTAACATTGGTTAATACAATTATATAATTTTAAGGTATACATTATAATTTGACATTGGTATATTCTATTGTGTGTTTACCACCCAAAGATCAGTTTCCTTCAACTACCATATATTTCATTCCACTTACCCACTTTGCCATTCCCTTACCCCCTCTTTATTTGACCCCATTGCCCCGCCTACTGACCCCCTTCTCCCCCACCCCCAACTTTCTGGTAACCACTAGTTTATAGTCCGTGACAAAGAGTCACTGTTTTTTTGTCCTGTTCATTTGTTGCTTTTTTTGTTTAAATACCACATATAAGTGATATCATGTGATTTTCAACCTTTCTGTCTGGCTTATTTCACTTAGTATGATTATTTCAGGTCTATCTATGTTATTGCAAATGGCAGTATTTCATCTTTTCTTATGGTGAAGTAATATTCCATTGTAAATATGTACCACAGCTTCTTTAGTCAATCATCTATCATAGGACACTTTGGTTGCTTCCATGTCCTGGCCACTCTGAATAATGCTGCTATGAACATCGGTGTGCAAATCTTTTCAGATATGAGTTTTCAAGTCTTTGGGGTAAATACCCAGTAGAGGGATTATTGAATCATATGGTGGATTAATTCTCAGCTTTTGAAGAACCTCCATACTGTTTTCCATAGTGGCTGTACCAATTTGCAGTCCCACCAGCACTGTCTGAGGGTTTCTTTTCCTCTGCATCCTCTCCAACATTTGTTATTACTTGTTTTGTTGATAATATCTATTCTAACAGGTGTAAGATGATATCTCATTGTGGTTTTGATTTGCATTTTCCTAATAGCTAGCAC
Organism: Eidolon dupreanum; assembly: GCA_028627145.1. Taxonomy (NCBI): domain Eukaryota; kingdom Metazoa; phylum Chordata; class Mammalia; order Chiroptera; family Pteropodidae; genus Eidolon; species Eidolon dupreanum. Next base: position 21,736,278 of record CM053517.1, on the reverse strand, counting down.
TGTTGAGCATCTTTTCATATATTTGTTGGCCATTTGTATGTCCTTTAGAGAGAAGTATCTATTCAGGTCCTCTGCCTATTTTTTGATTGGATCGTTCTTTTTTTGTTGTCATTGAGTAGTATGAGTTCTTTGTATATTTTGTACACTAGGCCCTTTTTTGAAGGCGTTATTTGCAAATATATTTTCCCATTCATATGGTTGTCTGTTTAACTTGTTGATGTTTTAATTGCTGAGCAGAAGCTTTTTAGTTTGATGTACTTCCATTCCTTTATTCCCTGATGTAGAGTTAATTGGTCATTTCCAACTGTACTTAGAATGATTACTTGATTGGAAGCATACTAAAAAGAACTTAACAAAAGAATATTTGGTGACTTGCACAAAGGAAAAGTTGAATAATGTCTAAGGAAGGATAAAAAAGCAGATAAGCTTTAGCAATCTTGGTCAGAAACTCATTACACTGCTTTTTGTGGAGGGGAGTGGGCAGGGCCATCAAGACACCTGGGAGCACAAGGGTCAAGTGTCTGAGGGGAAGCATTTGATTAGCCTGGGTTAAGACATACATGTTCCTTTGGCTAAGGGTGAAGTTCAGAGCAGTGTGATTGGCAGTTTCACTAGGGCATATGGCATATTGAAGCATAGTAACCCAAAGGAGAAAAAAATGAAGTTCTGTGCCCAAAATAAGGGAGGAAGGGATGTTTTGCAGACAAACAAAAATTCCACTTTACCTTTTCAAAAATCAATTTAGATCCCAAATGTGGCTGACTGAAATATATAAGTGGATAGTGTAGAGACAGATAAATTAAAAAAGTGAAATGTGATTGATGAAAATATTTAGGTGAGCAGTGTGGGGACAGGTGTAGAGAAGTGACATATTACTTAAAAATTATAGTGCTAGATTTCACTTTCTATCATAACGAAAATTTTTTTTTTAAATTTTTACTATGTTTGATGCTTGGAAATTTAAATATCCAATTTACTAGAACTTTTCAAAATTTACAAGTTTATGTTGCTTCAACAAAATTGCTTTCCTCTTAGAAATCTTAGAAAGATTAAAGATAATGCTTGATTTTAATGAAAATTTCAGGAACTTAAAGCCTCTATTTAACAAGAGTTCATTAAATACTTTCTAAAGACTAAATTTAACATGTTCATTGCACTAAGAAATTGCAGTAAATTGCTTCACTTTGTATTTCTTCTAAAATTTCTGCAAAAATCTAATTATTAAATATGTTGTGTACCAGATGACTAATGAATGAAGCAAAGCTATACAGATAAAGAATAATTAGATTGTGTTTTATAAGGTTAGTTCTCTCTGCAGTCATTGCTTCTTGGCTAAATCTTCACAAATAAATCATATATGCCTGAGGAAATATCCTCTTACAGACAAACACATAAGAAAATTCTTTTTATTTTAAGATTAAATAATATATACTTAAGTAGCATCAACTAGGGTTCGTTGATGCAAAAATAGTAAAGATTTGCATGGTATCTCCCCAGGCTTTTTAGATGCAAAAGATGATATTTTGGAAAAGGCATAGAAAGGAACCAAAGATGTTTCATTTTGTATATTATGCTTTATAACTTCTGTTTTCTCTTTTTCCTCTAGTCTTTCAACATATTTAACATTAACTTTTTCTTAATTATAACAGTACTATCATTGCATAAAATTAAGAAATGTATATAAAGAAGAAAATAATTTATAATCCTTTACTTTCAAATGCTTTTAAAATTTGCATATTTTAACTCCCCCCAGGGCTAAACACACACACACACACACACACACACACACACACACACACACCCCTATACATACACACAAATACATAATTTTGATCATGCATTTTTGGTTTTAAAATCTGGGTTTGTTTTTCTTTTCAGTTTATGTTATGTTAAAAATATTTTATATCATTAGACAGTCTTCAAAAACATAATTTTAATGACTATTTAATATTCTACCATGTGGGCCTATTGTAATCTACTTTTCTTTTCCCGTATTCCTGAAAATCTAGTTTGTTTTACAAGTGGCATTTGAAAGCAGTAGTTCTTAATGAGATCCTTGGAGACCATGATTGCTCTGAAATGAAAAATCTTTACTCATATGCCTACTAGTCCTTTTTGTGGAGATATAGTTCATTATTTTCATTAAAATGTTCAAAGCTATGCTTACATCAAACGAGGATGAATCAATTTAGCTCCTAAGTCATTATCCTATAGATTAAATATCTTTTTTTACTCTTTCCAAAGGATTTAGTATAATGTTCAAAAATATTTGCTAGTGTCTTAATATATACTATATAGGGGAAAAAACACACTCCACTTGTGTTTCTTCTTTACTCTTACACTACTACCACACTTACAACACTTCCAAAACCAGATATATGGGTTTGCCACTCATCAAGCAATTCCCAGCCACACTAGCTGGGTATTCCACAATTCAATTAATTCTAATATTAATTGGAGTTACTGCAGAACCCACAAGTTAAGGCTCAGTCCCACAAGCCTGCCTCCTACTTCAGATGCCAATCAGAAATAGTAGGTCCTCAGAATACCCGCAACTTTTGTCTGTCTGATTTGCCTGTAAATCAGAAGTTCTCACAACACCCCTTCTTGAATTCAGTTAATTTCTAGAACAGCTCACAGAATTCAGGGAAACACTTACTTGCATTTACTAGTTTATTATGCAATAAAGGATGTGATAAAGGATACAAATGAACAGCCAGATGAAAAGATACATAGGATAAAACTGGGAAGCAGCACAGTTCGAGAGCTTCGGTTTCCATAAAGTTCAGGTGCACCATCCTCCTTCATATTTTAGAGATTTTAATGGAGGTTTCATCACATAGGCATGACCGATTATTAACTGAATTTTCAGCTATTTTCTCTCTCTGGAGAGTAGGGTATAGAAATGAAGGTTTAAAGCTTCCGAATCATAACTTGTTCTTTCTGTAATCAGCACCCATCTTTAAGCCCACCAAAGGTCACCTCATTAGAACGCAAGATATTCCTATTATCCAGGAAATTTTCTGGGATTAGGAGCTCTGTATCAGATGTTTCTATCACTCAGGAAGTTAGAAAGATCTTAGGAGCTATGTATTAGGAACTGGGGCCACAGACTAAATGTTGGAACAAAATGTTCTCCTGTCACTCCTATTTACAAGGGGTTTCAGGATCTCTGTGTCAGGAATCAGGACACTAATCCTTTTGGACCAGAGCCTCTCCCTTGTGATCTCATTTAACCTTAGTTACTTTATAGTGTCAAGAAAGAAGGCTATAATATTTCTTGCTGATCGTGTGTGTGTTGTGTGTAAGGGTATGTATGACAATTCAAGGATGCCTACATGATATGAGTTAATACACTCAATGTGTACATTTTCAAGGGCTTAGTAAATGGCATATCCAAGATCCAACCTTTGGCTGCTGCTGTTGGCTTGTATTTTTTTATTTATATATTTTACCAAATTTATCAATCACTTCTATGTAAACAAAACAGCTTTGGACTTAAAATATACTTCTGTTTTTAATTATATGTCAAGAAGACACAGTTTATTTAATGGTTTATTTGAATTTTTTTTTCTTAGCTATGGTTCTTTATTTAAAGATAAAACAATTCTTAATAGGCTTGTAATGTCAGAATATTTTTACACCAAACAGTTTATAGAATGTCTGTTTTTCTCAAAGACTGATGACTTTTTAAAATGAATTTTCTATAAATTTGTATTCTTGCCATGTAAATAAAGTATGGATATTTAATAAGGCACTTTTGCTATGTTTTCCAATAGTGTTTGTTACTATGTAAATTCTTCTATTTACAGTAAAAATATACATATTTTCTACTACATTATTTGATACCTCCTATATAATACCCCATATGAAAACAATTTTTTTTTATAACTCAGTACTAGGACTTTTAAAATTTCTATGGCATTGATATTCTTCCTCTTTCTGATAATAATAACGATAATGATGATGATGCTAATGATATTACTAATAGTTTCTCTCCACATTGAGAGTCAGTAAGCTCTGAATCATATTTGAAATAGTGAAACTACCATGTATTTAATGCCTTCCATGTATTTGCTCATTATTCTAGTTAGTTATATATGATTACTAGGTTATTGATGAGAAACTTTAGCTCAAAATGAGTAAGTGACCTGTATAAGATCACACAGCATACATGGAGAATTACTGGTATTTGACTTAGACTTTGGCTCAATAGTTTTTTCTTAAATTTTTTTATTGCCTATAAGTGAGACCATACAACATTTACTTTTCTTTCTCTATCTTCTTTCTCTTAGCACAGTGCCCTCCAGATTCATCCATTGCCCCTCATACCCTTCATTTTCTAGATTAGGTACTATATCTTTAAAACATTCTTTGGTTTTATGATCAAATCTAACACCCAACAACTAGAGGACATTTCTTAAAGTGGATAAAGGTAAATCTGAATCAAATAAAAAGACTTTTTTTTCACACGGATCAACAATGGAGATTAACGATTCAATTCTAATTAAATTTAATTATACGAATTAAATATTCAGTCAAATATTTTAAAAATAAAGAATAAAGCCTAACACACAATCCATATTGAAAAAAAGTTAAAGACAAGAAGAGTAACCAATTTTTAAAAAACAGAGATAAAATATCAAAGTTAAATATATATATTTATTATTATTATTAATATTATTATGCATATAAAGTTAAAGATGCCCAAACCTGGCAGATAAAAAATTTTTAAAAGAATTTAGATAGATATTTAAGTACATACTAATATTATCTTTCCATAACTGTACTAGCTTTCATAATTTATGACATAGAAATACTATTATAACTTTTATTCCATGGTTTATTTAAAGCACTAAATTAAATATGATTAAATTCTAGATTAATGTCATAGCAAATATAAACTTAAACATAATTGATATGGAAGAATGATATCTAATGTTGTAATAACGTTTTTTCTTAGATTAATATATTATAAAAAAGCTCAAAAAACTTAAGTTCAATTGTTAAAGTTAGATAAATTATTTTATAGGACATTTACAATCATTACTATCAATAGCATAAATATTTATCTAGATATTTCTATAGATGTTAATTTTAGAGATTTTTCATAACTGCTAAATTAATATTTTAAATGAAGCAAATATTTGTGTCACTGTATTCATATTTCTTGATTGATTATATAACTGGTTTTTAACATTTATTCTTCAACACATCATTAGTGATATCAGTACCAACTGCAACAGTTTGTCAGTGCCTCCACTTCTCAGCTTACAAAGAGTATGTGTCAGAATCCCCCAGAAGATTCTGATTTACCCTTCTTTGGGGGCAGGCCATTAGTTGAATAAAACTAACTGAAGTCTCCTATTCTAAAGAAAAATGACTGACAGATTTGGTTACATCATAATAATAGACTACTGTGACAAAGATGCTATAAATGATTAAAGGACAAAGAATAAGCTAAAAGTAAATATTTACAACAATTTTTTTTTATACTCAGAGAAACAGAGTCCAGAATGTAGAAAGAATTTTTGGTAGTAACTATTTGGCCAACATAAAGAAAATTGAAAAGTCATGTATATTTGTCATATTTTCTGTGTGAGATAAGGAAGATCAAACTTAACCTTTAAGCGTTAACTTTTTTGTTCCTCTTGGGCTTTTGAGAAATATTAATCAATATATATTCCTTATTAATAACAAAATTTGCCATTTATTTGTCTTTATTAATTTTTGAGAACTGTAAAAATTTCTTAACTTATTTTAGCCTACAGAATTTATTTAAATAAATAAGTAAATAAAATGAACAAACAAATAAATAAAACATTAATTACAAGATAGGTGCAATTTTTCCTAATTGTATTGTTGTAGAAATGAAGATTAGTAAAGGTGGGTAATTTTCCAAGTATCACTAGCCAGTGAAGACAGAAATCAAAGTTAGATTTACCTTAGTTCAAAGACTTTTCTTGTAATATCTATATCATTTGTTGCTTCCCCTGGGAAAGGAGAATTAGAATCTTAACAGAAGTAGAATGTTGGCAGAAAATAATAGAACATACTAAGGTTCCATGAAAAATTAGGAAATAATTATCAAGGCAATTAAATGGTATTCAAATTGAGATGTCCTATGTGAATTATGATTCCTTCTATTAAGGTAACAAGACAGATCTGGTTTTAGAAACATCTTTCGATTTATTAACCAACTTTTCCAGTTTATTACATATCATTTTAACTGCAACCAATAGCCTAATTTAATGCAAATATAAAGATAGGCACAATATGATCCAGTTTAAAATCTTAAATTTTAAATCTTAAAATTTTAAAATCTCTGATATTTTTGCAGAAGTTAATGCAGTAAGGATTAATCTCTCCTGCAAGTTGCAGATATGAAAAATTCAGTGTCATAAAAATTTAATTAAAATGTTGACTTAACTTTTCCTGGATGTCAGAAAGACATTGCATTCTTAAGTTATTAAAGAAGACATATTTAAATGTATATATAAGAAAATAATATTTTGAAAAAGCATCAAGGGAAATTTCTCACTCACAAAACTTCAATTCTTTTTTTTAATAAATTTATTTATTTAAATTAACTTCAAGTATATAGTACATTAGTTAGACATCTTTATTGTTCATGTAATGATCCCCCCAATTGCTCCCTCCCTCCCCTGACCTTCCACTTAACCATCATATTAATGCTAACTACATTCCTTCATCCATGCTCTACTTGCCCAACTATCAACTATTAATTTGTATTTCTTTAACCCTTCACCCCATTCTCCCAGCCTCCCAACCCTCATCAAATCTTCAATTCTATATTACATTTCCTAAATAAGCATGAAATAGGGGACAAAAGTTTTTAGGAGAATTCTGCTATTTAGAGAAAAAAGCCACAGCCACTGTTAGAGGATACAAATTTACTTACTGGCAAAAGTATAGAAATATGCAAGGTTAACAATACAGAGAACAGTATAATTTGCTTCTTGAAAGAGATTAGGATTTCTGAGGGCTCCTAGTCTCCAGCTCTGGCCTGATGATGTGAGACTGATGGAAAGAAAATGATCACAGCACATTCATGTGTTTCCCCAGTGTAGCATCATTTGTTAGGCCAGACTCATGCCTGGCTCATGTCAAAAGTGGTACCAATAACAAACTCTTACTTTATGTTTACACTGTTGGGGAGGTTGAATTTTTCTTCTATCCTTCTAGGTTCTTCTTGCTGGTCTAAAAAATAAATTGACATGAAAGAAATTAACAGAAGAAAATCAAATTTGATTACATATGTACATAAGGAGATCTCATAGATATGGGACCTAAAGAAATGGCCAGAGCAGGCAGCTTTTACATTTTAGAAGATGAAACAATAAATTGATGAGGATTTGACAGGACAAAGAAACTTGGGTTTGTGTACTTCATTAGTAAGGAATAAAGAGTTTGGGCATGGGGTAGTAAATTCGTAGAAAGAACAAGATTTGTTTATACAGGCTCCTCAGCCCTGAATTCTCTATCTCTGGTGCTAAAGATGTTTCACTTTCCTTCTGGTGCAGGAAAGGTATCTTTCATATGGGATATTTATTTTCTGCTTTCAGAGGGATATAGGGGGATCAGAGTGCTTTTTGTGTGTGTGTGCTGGCTGCTTTTAACATAACTTTAATTCAAAATATCAATATGCTACTTTGGCATATTTTAATAGGCCCATACTAAGCTCTAATAGTGCTGTGCTAGGTACTCTAAATACTTCTCAGGAAATTAACTCATTTATTCTCCTCAAAAAACCCATGAAGTAGCTACTATGATTATTCTCAGTTTATGGATGAGAACACTGAGTCACAGAAACAACGGGTAACCTGTCCAGGGTGTACAACTAGACCTGGTGAGGTCAGGATTCACAGCCATGCACTCTGGCCTGGAGACTATGCTCTATGCCTCCCAGGTAGAAGAACACTGGGCTGGGAGTCAAATCACTAGAATTCAAGCTCAGATCTGCTCTTAACTCTCCATAGGATTCTATGTTTTATTACTCTGGCCACAGTTGTCTTATGTTATTCAAATATTGCTTTAGAACTAAGAGCCCTTGAAGGTCTTTAACCATTTCTGATAGTTTATATGTTATTTACTTTAAGAAAATAACAGTATGGGAAAAAAATGTCAAGTGCCCTAAAAATACTATTATATTTGAGAGCTACACTTTAAACTTCCAAGAGTCTAGATTACTTAATTTTGAAATCCAAAGCATCATTTATGTTTCATGGATTTTGTGGTCTATGTCACTTGAAGCTAGTGCAATATTTTGTGACAATTTTCTTTCTAGTTGCTCTGTATAATAGAAATATAAACAAGTACCAGTCTGAATTAAGGCCTCATAAAATATTGATTCTCCTTTGCCAACTATGGAACACCTAGCTTTATACAAACCATGGTTTTCTTCATGATTGCCATGTCATCGGACCTCATATAGTTTGAATATACATAAGTATCTGAGGGTTCATTGCCTTCTGGGCTGTGACCCTATAACTGAACTACCACATAGCAACTTGTGCACTTAGACATGTTATACCATTATCATATATCTGTGTGCCAATTTTCTCTACTAGAATTCAAATTTCATCTAAACAGGCACCATGTTATCTCATAAACTTAACATCTCAAATTGGTATTCACTTTAAATTTTATATGTTCATATAAATATTTATTTGTATATATAAATCATGTTTATAATATATAAATCATGTATATAATATATAAATCATATATATATATCACCATGCCTTTTAACCTGTTTAATCAAGACTTTCCATGTAATACTTGAATTCATTATTTATTTTCAGATAAGTAAAATATTCTTTCAATTACTTTCTTGGGCTTGATCACAACATTAAGAGTAACATGACCCATCATTTCCCTAGAAATGTTTCTTCTTGTCAAAATTATGAGCTAGGACTTGATAATGTCTTTGTGAAAGTTATGCATTTATCACAGTTTTTTCATTTATTTAACTCCACTGGAGAAACCAAATACCAAGAAAATTGTTTTTTCCTAACAACTGATATATTTTTGTTATATGGTCACAGCTTATGTTGTAGCTAATAATGTTTTCCTTTTGATCGGCTGGAGGCTCAGAGTCAAATATTTGATTCTTCAGCTATCCAATTTTACAAGTTTAATGCAATACACATGTATCATAACTTTTTCTCTGGTTTTCATTGTAGTTTTTGTTTTCTTTCCCTTTTGTTATTTTTATATTCTTATATACAATGTATTTTTAGAAAAGACTTCATATTTATTTTGGAATTCCATGGGGTGTATGCAAACAGATGACTACTAAATACTCTGTGTCTAAGAGTCTGAGCATTTTAAGCCTATATTCTTCCGCTGTTTAAATTGAGAGCAGTGTGGTATTAGCACCAATTTATGATATATATTTGTCTTTAAGGATCTGAACAAGTACAAGTTTCAGTTTTGTTGCTATTAGTATGAGTGGACAAACACAAGGCTATATTTGTAGGCATAAATGAAGTGTTCAGATAATAAAATTTTGCTTATTTAAGTTTTACTCTATTTTACTCTTCGTCTTCTTTATACGAATCAGTCTTTTTATTGTTACAGAAGGGAGACCTCAAACCATTTCATTCATGTAGTAGTAATTCAATTTAAACTTGTTAGTTTGAATGTAATTTAAATATGAATGCCTTAATTTTGATTGCGTACAATAGAAATGGGACTATTTTTCCCAAGCTTATATATATTTAGAGAATGAGGAAAGTTCAGGCCCTTAAAAGTAGATGAAAAGTGGCTCACCTAACTGAAAATTTCCTTCACGTAAAAAGTTTGAGGACTTTTTTTTTTTTTTACAGGTTTTAAGCCATTAGATATGATACATTTGGAAAACAGTTTATTCAATGAATGGCCAAATCATTTTTACTTTCCTAATTTCACTAGTGGTGCATATATTTCAAAGTCTGATCACACTCTAGCAACATTAGAAATTTATTTAATGCCTGCATGTATTTTAGATGGAATGTTATTTTTTGAGTTAAGCTTGAATTTTTGTAGCAGATTTTATATGTTGTAGAGCAGTGATAATTTTGTGTGCTTTCCTATATTATGTTTTAAGAAGTGTATTTAGCATCATCTGGTAGAGATCTGTCTGTAATATTGACACCTAATTTAAAAATCTCAGAATTTTTTGAAATTGAGGACTGCATTGCAAGACACAATCCCAAAGATATTTCAGGCAAATCAGGAATACTTTTGTCTCAAAATGTTCTGTAATTTCTTAAACCTCCAGTTAACTTTGTGTTCTACTGACCTGACACTATAATACAAATCAAAGCAATAATGATTAAAATGAGGCTTTAAAAATTTTTATTCCTACTTCTTTAAATATATTTTTATTTTGAACTGCCTATTTATATGGACAATAAGAATAAAGTGCTAGATTTATTTAAAATGTATTACGAAAAAGATTAATTCCAAATATACCATAAAAATGGGTGACTCCCTAGTAGTTCTAATTAATTGACATTAAACCAGTGAGCCTGGAGCAAGATTATGTATATAACATGAATATAATTTACATTGGTTAGTTTGTAAGTCACAATGTATATCTGAAAACTTCAGAGACTTTAAATGATTTTTTTTCAAAAACGGGCAAATAAATATCTTGCTTCACCAAAATACATTCTAATGAATAGGAAAAATAAAACTCAATGGATTACGTAGATCCTGAAGCTTTCTGTGGCAACCACACTAGTTTTTGTAAATTTACAGCTCTTTTGTATTTGTTTCATTTTATTTGTTCCCAGGATATTTTTCCCTAGATGGACATGGCTTTTTATGATCTCAGTGGCATATAAAAAGACCAAGTCAATGAAGTTCTTAGTAATTTGAAATATTCTATTACCACATGAAGCCAATAGATCCCAAGATATACTATTATCTTAAAATCAAATATTTCCAGAGTATATAATTTTAATATACTAATGAGTGAAGGAAAAAAACACCCAAGATAAAGCAAAACAAATCAAAACAAAAACAGGAATAAGATTGGAATAGGCAGTGATTAAAGAGGATATAAAAATTGGCAAATTATATATATATATATATATATATATATACGTATATATTCTTATATGTATACAGATATACATATATACACATACATATATATACACATATATACATATATATACATATACAAGTATATATACATAAGCATTCAATTTTGTTAAGTACTAGATTAATTGTAAAGTAAACCACAAGAAACTACCACATATTCATTAGAAAGGTTAAAATACAAAAGACAGACAAAACCAAATTCAAAACAACTGGAGTTCTCAGATATCAATGATGAGCTAAAAAATTAGTAGTACATTTTGGAAAAAAGTTTGACATCGTCTGTTAAGTGTGAACAAAAACATATCCCCTTACTCAGAATTTCTACTAGGAATCAATAGTACATAGGATACATTAACCATAATATATTTGTGCAATGTAATCTTATAGAGCAATGAAAATAATATGACTATGTGCAATGATTTAGATTGATCTTAAAAATATAATGTGAGCAAATGAATTTAGGAAAACAAATACAAATTTCCTAAGTCAATTTATATTAAGTTCCAAAACAGGAAAAATTAATCCAATCAGAATAGTTGTCATTTTGAGTGGGAGACTAATAATGCTCTATTCTTTGATCTAGATGCTAGTTAATTCCAGAGATATAATTTGAAAAATAAAATTATGAAAATGTTTATAAAGCTCTAAATCTATAGTAACAAAAGAAAAGTTATTTAAGTTTCTGATGATTTTAAGCTTTCCATGGAAGTTATAATAAAATAGTTTTGATAAAAGTGTAGGAGTTCATATTTTACTGTCAGTTTTTTTAGTTATTATTAAGGAATTATCTATTTTTAATTTTTGGTGAAACAATGCCATTTACTTTTTTATGATTTCTAGCAAGGAAGCATGATTTGGGAGGATGGAGAACTCTATTACTGGTAGCAGCGATTGAGAGAGGACAGCACTCAAGCATGGTAGTTTAGATCTGAAAGATGGGTTGAAAGAGGAAATGCAAGTTAGGATGAAAAAGCACATGGGTTTATCTGGTTCTAGGTTTCAGAATCCAGAATTGTAAGCCAGGGAGTGCGTTTTTAACATGAAAATTGAGTGATTGTGTTCACAGGTCAAAAACAAATTGATGAGTCTTGCAGGACACACGAGTACAGGCAGAGGCCTTTCTGATGTTTTACACTGTAGCACACTCATGAGGAATCTGAGCTGGGTAGGAAGAGTACGTGAAAGAAAACAGATAACTGAAGTCTTAGAAGGACTTAAGCATTCAGCAAAGAACAGGCACCACAGGAAAAGAACAGTGTGCCTTTCAGACACAGAAAACACTGGCAGTGAGCTCAGAATAGACTCATGCAGGAGTTAAGTAACATCTGAGAAGGGCAAGGCCAGCTGATACTGAGGCAACCAATTTTGAGAGATCTCCTTGTAGATTTACTATTTTAGATTAGAGCTAAAATTAGACTGTGAAATGAGGCTGAGACCAAAGGTACAATAGACAAACAAACAAACAAACAAACAAAAATAAGGAACATCTGTAGGCAGGAAATGAGTGGTAGCTCCTGCTTCTTCTGTTAATTACAAAGGAAACTAGGGAACTTTTTATTTAAGACAATATTGATTAAAGTTTAATCAAATGTTATAAATATGCTAAATCCCAAGTTCATGAAGAATAAGGAAAATGAATACAAAATATAAAGGCCATCAAAACAATTTTTTAATATTTAAATCTATATCTTTCTCTTTTCCAAAAGCATAATAATGAAGACAAACCTGTATTTTTGTCTTTTGACCACTACTGGGCTGGATAACCTTGGACAAGTTTCTTAAATTCTGTAGGTATCAGGTTTGCCACTGATGACAATACTATCTAACAAATTTCTTATGAATATAAAAGAAAAAGTGCATATGAAGCACTGAGTCCAGTGCCTGGCTCCCTGAAATCTCTCAATAAATGTTCATAGTCATTATCATTTTTACCTATAAAATAATAGTAATCTCACACTCAAAATGTTTTAATTCATCATACACAGTGCATATGTTATTAAAAATACAATTCCGTTGAACGCTCAGATATTTTACCACTGCCTTTGAAACCAAATATTGAACTTATCTTTCTAGAGCTCACATTTAGCATCAATATAGAATACTAGTTTTTCCTCTTATTTTAATGGCAGAATAAAGAATATTTATAAAAGCTGACAATTAATATGAGAACAGTTTCTCTATTATGTAATGACTATGCAAATATTATCTTTGAAATACTATTTTTACTAAATAATCAGTATAATCACTTCAACTTACATGTTTTAAATGACATAATTCTCTTATATCAAAAAGGATCAGATTGATATTTATGAGACATATTTATATGTTTAAAATAAATGACATTATCTTAACAATGTATTTTGAGTATTTTGTACATATTTTCTGTGTAAATAATTATCGATAGTTTGGTATTTCCCTTCTAGAAAGCTGTGCAAATTTAAGAAAAAAAAATCTCTGCATACACAGGCATGAGGTTCTGAGAAACAAAGTCTAACAGCATAGCTAGGAGAAATTATAGCCTTCAGGTAGAACCAGCATCAATAATCTAGAGAACAGTTTTAAGATGAATATTTTTGAAAAAGGATAAATTGGAGTTTTTGATACCCATCACATTGCAAAACATAAAATTTAATGAGGTTATCTTCTAGGAATTAACATGTCTCAGAATTGGGGAAAAAATCTTGAAGTTCTCTTAAATAAAATTAAAAAATAATCAACAAATCAGTAAAATTTCTTTTTTCTTATTTTTTGCTTTTTGTAAGTTTGATTTTTTCTATATTGTAACTGCTTGATCATTCACTAAACAAATGGTTTTATTATTTATTTATTTATTTTATTATTTTATTTTATTAGTTTTAAGTACAGTACATTGGTTAGATATTTATATAGTTTATAAAACCATCCCCCTAATTGCTCTTTCTGTCCTCTGGTTTTCCACCTAGCCAATATATTAATGCTAACTTCATTCCCTATGCTGGGTTCCCCATGCTTGTGATCATCTATCAACTACTAATTTGTAATTCTTTAAACGTTCACCCCATTCTCCCAGCCCACCAACCCTCCATCCCCTCTGTCCGTCACCAAATTGTCCTCTGCATTTGTGTCTCTGTTTTTGATTAGTTTGTTCTTTATGTTCCTTAGATTCTGCATGTAAGTGAAATCATATGATATTTATCTTTCTCCATATGACTTATTTCACTCAGCATAATAACCTCTAAATCAATCCATGTCATTACAAGTGGTAGAATTTCATATTTTTTTAATGGGTGAGTAAAATTTCATTGTATATATGACCCATAACTTCTTTATCCAATCATCTGTTGATGGGCATTTAGGTCGCTTCCACATCTTGGCTATTGTAGATTGTGGTGCCATAATATTGGGGTGTATAGAACTTTATGAATTATTGTTTTGGTTTTCCTTGGATAAACACCAGAAGTGCAGTTATTGGGTCAAAAGGTATATCCATTTTTCATTTTTTGAGAAACCTCAAGACTGTTTTTTATAGTGCCGTAGCAACTTGCAATCCCACAAACAATGTATTAGGGTTCTTTGTTCTCCACATCCTCACCAAAACTTTTGTTCTTTGATTTATTGATGATAGCCATTCTGACAGGTGTCAGATAATATCACATTGTGGTTTTAATTTGCATTTCTCTGATGATTAGCGACCTTGAGCATCTTTTTATATGTCTATTGGCTATCTGTATTTCTTCTTTGGAGAAGTATCTGTTCAGATCTTCTGCCCATTTTTTAAATTAGATTGTTCGATTTTTTAATTGTTGAGTTGTATGAGTTTTTACATATATTTATATATATATATTTATATATTTTTTATATATATGGTTTTTATATATATTTTATATATATTTTGGATATTAACCACTTATCATATGTATCAATAGCAAATATCTTCTCCCAATCATTCAGATATTTTTTTCATTTTGTTGATGGTTTCCTTTGCTGTCTCAAAGTTTTAAGTTTGATGCAGTCCTATTTGTATATTTTTGCTTTTGTTTCCCTTGCCCAGGGAGATACATGCAAAAAGAAATTGCTGTTAGTGATATCAGAGAGTTTACTGCCTGTGTTCTCTTCTAGAAGTTTTATGGTTTTGGGTTTAACATTTAAATCTTTAATACATTTTGAATCTATTCTTGTATATGGTGTAAAAAGGTGATCTAGTTTCTTTTCTTTCTTTCTTTTTCTTTTTTGCATATATCTATCCAATTTCCCCAACACCACTTATTGAAGAGACTGTCTTTACTCCCATGGTATATTTTTACCTCCTTTGTCATATATTAAGTGAGCATATAAGCATGAATTTATTTCTGGGCTCTCTATTCTGTTCTATTGCTTAATACATCTGTTTTTATTCCAGTACCATGCTGTTTTGATTACTGTAGCCTTGTAATATAGTTTGATACCAGGTAGTGTGATACCTCCAACTTTGTTCTTATTTCTCAAGATTGTCATGGCTATTCGGGGTCTTTTATGGTTCCATATAAATTTTACAATTATTTATTCTAGATCTCTGAAAAATGCCATTGGTATTTTGACACAGATTGCACAGAATTTATAGATTGCCTTGGATAGCTTGGCCATTTTAATGATGTTGAGTCTTCCTACTAATGAGCATAACATATGCTTTCATTTATTTGTATCTTCTTCAATTTCTTTTTTTGATGACATCTAATTTTCTGAGAATAGTTCTTTTACCTCCTTGGTTTATTTGATTCCTAGGTATTTTATTGTTTTCAGTGCTAATGTAAATGGGATTGTTTTTCTAATTTCTCTTTCTGAAAGTTCATCATTGGTGTAGAAAAATGCCACTGACATCTGAATATTTATTTTGTAACCTGTTTTACTGAATTCATTGATCAGTTCCAACAGTTTTTTGGTGAAATCTTTAGAGTTCTCTATTTATAGTACCATGTCATCGACAAATAACGAGAGTTTTACTTCTTCCTTTCCAATTCAAATGCCTTTTATTTCTCTTTATTGTCTGAATGATGTAGTTAAGACTTCCAATATAATGTTGAAGAGGAGTGGTGAAAATGGGCATCCTTGTTTCTCATCTTAAGGAAAATGCTTTCTAGCCTTTCCCCTTTGACTATGATGTTAGCTGTAGGTTTGTCATCTATGGCCTTTATTATGTTGAAATATGTTCCCTTTATTCCCACTTGGCTGAGAGTTTCTATCATAAATAGATGCTAGATTTTGTCAAACGCTTTTTCTGCGTCTATTGATATGATTGTATGGTTTTTGTCTTCCTATTTTTTGATGTGGTGTATCACATGTATTGATTTGTGGATGTTGTACCAACTTTGCATCCCAGAAATAAATCTAACTTGGTCATAGTATATAATATTTTTAATGCACTGCTGAATTTGGTTTGCTAATATTTTGTTGAGGATTTTGGCATCAATTTTTGTAATAGATATGGCCTATAGTTTTCTTCTTTTGTAATGTCTTTGGTTTTGTAATCAAGGTTATGGTGGCCTCATAAAAGGAGTTAGTGGGCTTTCCCTCTTTTTTGAATTTTTTGGAATAGTTTGAGAAGTATACGTGTTAATTCTTCTTTGAATATTTAGTAAAATTTGCCTATGAAGCAATCTGGTCCAGGACTTTTTGTTTATTAGGAGTGTTTTGTTTACTGATTCTATTTCATTGGTGGTAATTGATTGGTTCAGATTTTCTGTTTCTTCTCAACTCAGTCCTGGGAGGTGGTATGTTTCTAGGAATGTGTCTATTTCTTCCAAATTGTCCAATTTGTTGACATATAATTACTTATAGTATTTTCTCACTATCCTTTGTTTTTCTCTGGAGTCCATAGTTATTTCCCCTCTTTCATTTTCGATTTTACTGATTTGAGTCCTCTCCCTTTTTTCTTTGATGAATCTGGTTAAGGGTCTGTCAATTTTGCTTATCCTTTCAAAGAACCAGCTCTTGGTTTCATTAATCTTTTGTATTGTTTTTCTAGACTCTATTTTCTTTATTTCTGTTCTCACCTTTATTATTTCCTTCCTTCTATTCACTTTGGGCTTTGTTGCTGTTCTTTTTCTAGTTCTTTTAAGTGTAAGGTTAGATTGCCTATTTGAGTTATTCATATAACCATGAATATGCTTGTTAGCATATTCACGGTTATACATTCTTGTTTTTCATTACTATGAGTATTTCTTGCCAGTACCTCTGGCCTGCAAAGTTTCTATTGAAAAATCAACAGACATTCTTATGGGGGTACTCTAGTAAGTAACAAACTGCCTTTCTCTTGCTGCTTTTAAGATCATCTATTTGTTTTGGACATTTTGCATTTTAACAATGATGTGTATTGGTGTGGATATGTTTGAATTCCTCTTGTTTGGAACTCTTTGTGCTTCCTGAACTTGTGTTTCTAATTCCTTTGCCAGATTAGGGAAGTTTCTATCATTATTTCTTCAAATAGGTTCTCAATCCCTTCCTTGCTCTCTTCTCCTTCGGGTACACTTATGATCCCTATATTGTTATGCTTTATGTTGTCCCAGAGGTCTCTTAAACTATTCTCATTTTTTAAAAAGTCTTTTTTTTTTTTTTTTTTTGTTCTGATTGGGTGTATTCTGCTACTTTCTCTTCTGGTTCACTAATTCAATCTTCTGCTTCATCCAATCTCCTGTTGAATCCTTCTAGTGTATTCTTCATTTCAGTTATTGCATTTTTTATTTCTGTTTGGTTCTTTTTTATGGTTCCTATGTCCTTTTTTATGTTTAATATCTCTCTGTTGAGGATCTCATTGTGCTATCTATTCTCCCCAAGTTTGCTGAGCATCCTGGTAACTATTATTTTGAACTCCGTATCTGGTAGGTTCCTTGTCTCCATTTTATTTAGCTTATTTTCTGGAGTTTTCTCCTGTTGTTTTGTTTGTAGCATGTTTCTTTGTATTATCATTTTATTACCCTCTCTGTGTTCATTTTTATGTTTCAGGAATATTTGTTTCATTTCACAACCTTGGCCAGATGGTCTAATGTGGAAGGTGTCCTGTGTGACCCAGTGGTGGACTCTCCCTGATCTCCTATGCTGGGGGCTGTGGACATGATCTTTGTGTGGGTTGAGTGTGATCTGTTGTCACCAAGCTTTTATTGTTAATACATCAGTGGGTGAAAATGACGCTCAAGCTGACTAATTTTAGGAATTGGCTGCATTCACAGGGTAAGAGTTGCTGTTCGGTGGTTGACCACACTGAATGAGATTTGCCCTTACTGCCTTGTGTACTTGTTGCAACCACCCTTTGTGTGTACTGCTAATGGAGCCAATAAGGAGTTTCTCCATTGTGATCTGGTGCCAGACTCCAGTTTCATTGGTTTTTTGGGAGTGGCTTCCCAGTAGGCCAAGGTCAGCTGATGCTTTTGATTGCTCAGGGGTACCCAGTGGGAGCTAAAAAGTGATCACAGAAGGCTGTAGCTTGTGCTGAATCTATAGATAAGTGGAAGAGTCAATGCTATACACAGTGGTCTTGTTATTTCAGTCCCTGACCTAGGGAAGTTTAGCAGAGAGACCAGAGCTCCTCCAGGTCTGACATTGCCTGTCAGTTGCCTGTATATCTCTGAAACTGGAAGAGCTTCTGGGTAATATGCATGTAGGGTGGTGCATGCACACCAGCAGTCTCCTGGGTCTATTGAATAAATCTTCCCCTGCCACCACAGCGTCAGTTTCCATGCCAGCACTGTCTCTGTGGCTCCCTGTATAAATTTCCAATTGTAGTAAGAGAGGAGGCATCTGAGAAATGCAAAGAGAAGGGCTTTCAGAAATGACCGACTCAGCTGGTTTTAGATTAACCACATCCTATAGATCTCTGAATGGCCTTCTGGAAATTCTTGTCACAACTACAAGATAAACTGTAAATAGGACTGGTGGTCTGGGAATTTCTTCCCCCTTGCAGTCCCCACCCAAAACTTCCCCTCCCTATCCTGAGTCATGAGGTGCACATAGAACCTAAGACAAAGGAATCACATACCTTTTGCATCGACACTGCTGAGGCATATAAGCTGTAAGAAATCTAACCAAGAGGAGATCATGATTTGATGCTGTTCAAAGCCCCATGCACTCTGTCAGCAACAAATTCTCATTCTTCTAACAAAGTTGTCTCAGTGTCCAAATTCCTCTGTCAGGTGTCACTTCCTGCAATGGTAGCTAGGTCAGATGCTGCTCACCTTATGCCTGAATACACCATCCCAGACAGGGGCAGCTGCCTATCACTGTGTGGAGGGCACTTTGTGTAATAGATGGGGCAGGACCTCAAGGATTCAAGGGCCTTTGGCTAATATCTTCAGTTTTCTTCAATTTCTGTGTCTGTACATTCTTAAAGTAGTCACAGATCACATGGGGACAAGGTGCTATCTGGGGCAGTCCCACAGACCCCTGTGATACCCCCAAGAGATATTGAAGTTTGTACGGGCAGCAATGTTCTGCCCACAACTGTTTTGCTCTAAAGGCACTCACTACACTAGACATGGACTGTTGCCTGTGCAGAATGTGCAACCCCAGAGCCAAGAAGGATGGGGGAGGCTGCCTGTTAATGGGCTGCAGGCACTCTTTGGCTTAGGTGAAGTGGGATCTCAGGGAGGCAAGGGACGTCAGGCTGATACAGCCTCAGTTTTGGTGCAACATCTGTGCCCAGGCATTTATGCTGTAGTCACAGATCACAGTGAGACCAGCTGCCATGTGGGGGCAGTCCCATAGACCCTAGCTCTCCCTGGAAGCAATATTGCAACTATTGCAGGCAGCAGAGGTTTGTCTGCAACTAATTTCTGTTCAGTGCTCACTCTGTGATAGCTAGTTTGTTGCCTATGTGTATTGGAAGACTGGGGGGGGGGGCGTTGGAAGGGTGGTGGCAATTTACTGTCAATGGGCCACCCGGGGCAATTTGTGGGTAAGGTGGGGCAGGGTCTCAGGGAGACAATGGCAGTCATATCAATACAGCCTTAGTTTTGCTGCAACTTTGGTAACCATTAGCACATTCCTGCAAAAGTCCCAGATCCCAGCAAGACCAGCTGCTGTCTGAGATTGGCCCACAGATCCCCAAGATCTGCCGATGTTCAAGTTGGCAACAGTGATCTGCCCAAAACTATCTCAGAAATGAGCGCTCACAGGGTTGGCTGCCAGTTATGAATGTATGTTTGGCCCCAAAATGGTGCAGGGCAACGTAGTCATCCAGAAACAAAAGGCCAGGGCAATCTGCAGGTTGGGTGTGGTAGGCTGATCTCAGGTAAGTGCTTCCTAATGGCTCTGTGTGGGGGTGGTTAGCACAGTCC
This sequence comes from Eidolon dupreanum, assembly GCA_028627145.1. Classification (NCBI taxonomy): domain Eukaryota; kingdom Metazoa; phylum Chordata; class Mammalia; order Chiroptera; family Pteropodidae; genus Eidolon; species Eidolon dupreanum. Next base: position 21,715,879 of record CM053517.1, on the reverse strand, counting down.
AGCTGGAGTGGTCTGTAGATTGTGTGGCAGGGGGCCCAGACCAAGGAACAATGGTGGTTACCCTTCCAGTCCTTGTTCTGGTGCCAGGTAATTAAGACTTTCTTGATATGAATCCCGCTGGAACTTCTGACCCACCACCGGTGTCTTGGGTTAGTGTTCACAGGTCAGAAAGCCTGAGCGTGGGTCCTTCAAAGGGGTGTCTAGGGTTTCAGTCTCCTTCCATCTCACCCAGACCACTGGAATCCCCTCTGATTTTTACTGTCAGAGTTATTGAATTCTCTTCTTCTTTGAGCTGGGACCCTTGGCTGGGGAGAACCCAAATGAGGCCAGTAGCCCCCTCTCCTTCCGGGGAGTCCCTGCAGCCTTGCTCTCCATTCTGGTGATCCTCTACCACCTGCAGGTGTGGGTCCAGCTCAGTTTGTGACTTTGCCTCTCCTACCAGATTCAGTATGGCTACTTTATATCATCAGACATACGCGTTACAATCAACTGGACTTCACATGATTCTCCAAGTTCGATTATTTTATAATTTGGTTGTGAGTTCAATGCGGACCTGAGAGGAGATGAACTCTGCTTTTACCTAGTCTGCCATCTTTCACCAGCCCACCAAAATATCTTAATTTTTTTTCAGAAAGAATTATTCTAAAGCTATCTATAAAAACAATCCCAGATTGGAAAAGCCCAGTGATTTTAAAATGTTAAATTCCACCCTTGTAGATCAATATATTAAAACATGCCATCTTTCAAAGAAAAAGTATTAATAGAAAGTTCTGAACAGCAGAAAATTTATGTTTTAAAATTATAACATGAATTATCTGTTAAAAAGTTGAAAAATGAAGGAGTTCTTTTTCTGGCTTTAATGAATCAGAGCATGGCATATCATCTTTTTTGGCATCTCCTGAGCATATTAATGTTATGCTTAGAATCATAATGAAAATGAGGGATAACTAATGAGAAAAGAGAAAGAACTCCATGAAAATGTGTAATCTCATCTACATTTACTTGATTAGCATTAAATGCAATTGAAAAATTGAAATTCTCTTTCAACATATCATTTGATGGAGCAGCACCACTAGGATAAGAATATAAACAACTTAATTCCCTGCCAGAGTTTGCGTTCCATTTTGTTCTAAAAGATAGATGTGGGGATGAAGCTACTTGCCTTAATTTAACTCTTACTGGACTCTGCTAGCATCTGCACAGAAGGGGAAAAATGGAAATATTAATTAGAATTTTAAATGAAATCTGTCATTTCAGTGCAGGTGTCATCTTTCTGTGAAGCAAGGATTCTGAGAAAAATCTTTACCACATACTTCTCTCAGTAGAACCACTTTATTGACAGATCCTGCATGGGCCTTGAAGTCAAACATTATAGGGTCTCCTCATCAACAATGTGATTTGAGGTCATCTACCAAATTTTCTCTGGTTCAGAAGCGGCATCTACAGAATGCCTTTTGTTCTCTCTACCTACCCGAATTAAGAAAAGTAAATGATACCTATTCATAAAGTGCTTAGCCCAGTGCAGGTCATTGGGTACAACTCATATTATCTCTTAATGCTTTCACAAAGCTTTTCTGAGTAAAATCTTATATTTATTACTCCTTTTCAGTTCTGACCCTCAACCTGCATTTAATCACCATGATCATTGTCAGTGACAGTTTTTCATTGTCTGAAGAATTATTTAGATTAGAGCAGGCTAGCCTAAAGCAATTAGATTAAAGACAGGTTGCTCAATGCTGTTTTTTGGCAAAAAAAAAAAAAAAAAAAACCTAGTAATTTTATTAAATATAAATTTTACTTAGTAACTATCTTTCAAGCTTTGGTAATGTTGCTGGTATTTAAGGTGGTTTTACAACAACATAGGTTTTATGTATCCTTTAAAAATATTTCTATTTTAAAAAATAATGCTACATGATTATCACAATTTTTAATCCTACTCTAGTGTTTTGTTTGAAATAAAGAACATTCTCAATGTCTAGTTAATAGGTGAAAATAGTAGCTTTTGAAGCCATAAAAATAGTATAACCCTTTATAATTCTACATACAGAAAATGTATACATATATGCTTTGATATATAAAGATATTAATGACTATAAATGGATATAATTATAGTTTTTAATATTTTTAGTTAATTTGCATTTTCTGATATTTCTGCATTAAGCAAGAAGTAATAAAATGCTTATATATTAGACACATCACACAAGACTATTGGCTGAACCCATTATAGTAATCATTTCACAATATTTATAAATATAACAATCTCACTTATGCCTTAAATTTTGCAGTGATGTATGTCAATTATTTCTCAATAAATCTAGAAAAAAGACTATTGGCTTTTTAAGTTGTTACAACTTTTTGTCTTTACAAATAATACAGAGCAAGAATAATTAGATAGAAATAATTTAGAAAATTTTAAAAGAGAAAGCAGAAATGTTTTAATAATTTTGCAATTATAGATGCATAAATTATTATTATTCCATAAATGATTCTCTAAAAATAAAAATGTATCTAAAAATCATCAGTAGTGAATACTATTTTTTCATATTATCTCAAAATGGAATTGTAATGGTGACCACCTGCTTTATGACATAATTTTTTTGTTTTTTAATTTGTTCGAGTGACATTAGTTAAATAATTATATAGATTTCAAGTGTACAATTCAATAATACATCATCTGTATACTGCATTGTGTGTTCACCACCCAAAATCAAATTTTCTTACATCACCATATATTTGAACCCTTTACCCTTTTTTACCTTCTGCCTCCCCACTTTCCCTCTGGTAATCACTAAACTGTTGTCTATATCTATCAGATTTTGTTTGTTTGACTTGTTCATTTGTTACTTTTTATTTTATAATCCATATCTCAGTGAAATCATATGGTTCTCACATTTTTCGATCTGTCTTGTTTCGCTTTGCGTGATCATCTCAAGATCCATCCATGTTGTCACAAATGGCAGTATTTCATCTCTTCTTATGGCTGAGTAATATTCCATTGTATATATGTACCATATCTTCTTTAGCCAATCATCTATTGAAGGATTTTTCAGTTGTTTCCACATCTTGGCCACCGTGAATAATGCTTCAGTGAACATTTAGATGCATATGTCTTTATGCATAAACATTTACAAATGTTTTGGGTAGATACTCAGAACCTTCTGAGAAACCTCCATACTGTTTTCCATAGTGGTTGTACCAATTTACATTCCCACTGACAATATATGAGGGTTCTTTTTTCTCACAACATCTCCAACACTTGTTATTACTTGTCTTGTTGATAATAGTCATTCTAGTTATCAGAGGGAAAAGAGAAAGGAAGGGAGGTAGGTAAAGGTAAAGAGAATCAGGTCTTATTGATAGTAGCCACTCTTACAGGTGTGAGATGATAGCTCATTGTGGTTTTGATTTGCATATAACTAGTGAAGTTGAGCATCTTTTCATATCTCTGTTAGCCATTTGTATGTCTTGGGAGAAACGTCTGTTCAGGTCATCTGTCCACTTTTTAAATGGATTGTTTGTTTTTTTTTATTGTTGAGTTGTATAAGTTCTTTATATATTTTAGATACTAAACTCTTATCAGAGGTGCTATTCATAAATATCTTCTCCCTTTTCCTCAGTTGCCTTTTTGTTTTGCTGATGGTTTCTTTTGTTTTGCAGAGGTTTTTAGTTTGATATAGTCCCATTCATTTATGTGTGCTTTTATTTCAGTTGTATTTGATGTCAAATTCTCATTTAACAAGGTATCACTTTACTTATGATGAAAACACTAATGAAATGGTGATCATTAGTTTCATTGTAGCATTTAATATTTAATATAATTTTGAACTTTCTAAATTTATTTACCAAAGTAAAAGGTTTATAAATTGACTTCTATTTGGCATACTCTTTTTTTGGCAGAGCTATGATAATGATTTTTTTTTGTTTATTTATATTGTAGTAAAGCTTTTTGTTTATTCTTGTTAATCTCATATTAGATAGACCATGAAACATCAGAAATACCTCAAAGAGATTTCAAAATTCAGATTTAATTTTCAAATGCCCTGCTATTTATTTCCCCTGATTTTATATTAAACTTAGAAATCGAGAGATAAATAAGCTTCTTTTACATTATTGATATTATAAACCTTTTGTATAATGAAAATGATATTATTTATTTTCTAACATTAATAGTCTACTTTAAAATTGTAAAAATATATTTGAGTATGTTTAAGTGAAAAGATATGCAAATCTTTTTATGGAGCAAGGTGGAACAAATTCATCAATAAATAAAAGAAACACTGAGGTAAATACTCTAATAATGGGAACAAAAGCAAGTTTTTAAAAGTTTATGTTCAAAAGCATTTTAAAAAATGTTATATATACTACTTTAAATTTAAATTTTTATTTTTCAAAAAGATTTTTTTAGTTAATCTGTAAACCAAGTAACAAAAATTTTGAAAGATGAGAAAATGAACAATAATTAAAATTTAAAATGAATAGAAGGTTAACTTTGCTTCATAAATCTGTTTTTAAAATATTTAATAAGTTTATCTCAGGTCAAATAACCTAACCTGTTCAGTTAACTATATTAAAATAAAATTGTTATTATAAGTTTTTGTCCCAGGGGTTAAATCCATGGCCATATAATTATAAAATACATGTTAATAATTATAAACTGTGCAGTCTTCGTTATATGTGATATACATAATAACTATTTGATTTATATTCTTAAATATTCCAGCAATTTCTTGATAAAATATTTTAAAATTATTAATTTAGTATCTGATAAGCATTTATTTCAGTAACATAACAAAAATTCTACTTTTAGATACTTTCACTTTACTATTAGTAAAAGAAAAGTATAGCATTCATTAAAGACATTTATAAATATATTTACTAGTGGCAGATTGATTCTTTCAACAAATATTTTCTAGTTATATTTTATATGCAGGCACTGGCCACTTAGGATTACAAGATACAAAGATGAATTAGAAAATAGTCCTGCTCCCAATGAATTACAGTCAAGTGCAAAAGGTAGAAAGTAATATGTCTTTATCACATGCAATACCTGGTAAGCCAAATGGCTGCAAACTACTCATAGAGAAGATGGCAATAGTCTAGTTATAAGAATAATTAATTTTGATTGTTTTATTTGCTACAAGCACTACATTTTCCCAGATGACCTATTCAGCATGTCCTATTTTCCTCATTTTACACATAAAAAACTAAACCCTAGAGTTATTTTCCCAAGCCCATACACTAATAGGGGGTAGAACTGATCTCACATCTGTTATTTCTAAATATTTATCTCTGATATTTCTTCTGCTGAATGCAAGCCAAACATTATTGACCATCGACTGGGCATGATACTACTGTAAGAAAAATGATCAAGAACAAATTTTGAGTGTAATTGAGACACATAAATATGATAAGAGTCAGGACAGCTTTTAGAAAAGTATCATTTAAGCTAAGGTTTAATTTCTTTATTCAGTATATATATAGATAGATAGATAGATAGATATGCACATATATATAGATATATATATACATATATATGTGTGTGTATGTATATGTGTCTATATTTTGTATATGTGTATATATACATATATACATATATATAATGTATGTGTGTGTGAACGTGTGTGTGTGCGTGTGTGTGTCTGCATGTGTGTGTGCATACACACGTGCAAGCATCATAGTATAGCTCAGGAATAGATATCATTTGGCCAACAGACAAGGAACATTTTAAGGTAAAAGAATCCATCTGTGCAAAGAATTGGAATCATGAAAGAACATAGATTATTCAGAAAAAAAAAAAAAAACAACTAGAAAATGTGGTTTGGGGAAACAGTAACTATAGGGCAAGAAGTTGGAATAGTAAACTTGGATCACATCGAGAATACTAATGGACTTGTCTAACATCCATCTCTGGTAGGAGAACGTTATCAGTTATTTTAAAAATTATTTCTGGAGTCAAAAAATGAGACATGAGAGCCTGAAATTGGCAGCATCAGCTGAGAGTTACTGAACTGAGAAATATTGCAGTGGTAGGATGCAGAAAGCTGCTAATGAACTGGAAATAGGGAACAAGGAGTCAGATAAAATAGCTGAAGAGGATACCGAGATTTTTAGTTCTGTTCAATCCATAGATAGTGATGACCTTACCAGGAAAATGGAATGCCAAAGAGGAGCAAGTATGGTAGCCAGAGAGAGATGAGAAGATGAGAGCTGAGAAAAACAAACAAAAAAATGAAAAAACTAAATTTGGTTTGTCTTGATTGAATGTAATGTAACTAAGTAGAACAAGAGAGTTAAAAATAACGAGCATGTCATTTAATCTGCTTTGAATGCTGAAGGATTTAGGATTTATAAAAAGAGTTATTTCAAATTGTAAATTTTTTAAACATTTTAATAATAAATAAGCTTCTAGTAAAAACCTATAACTTTTTTTTATTCAAATCATCATCACAAACCAATTTTCTCTTCAAATAAAGGGTTCAAATTATACATATTTTGTTACTATTTCTATCAAATAATGCACAATTTATATCTGTTCCACATGAATGAAAGTTCAAACAATTTCAGAGATCATTTTAAAACATCATTGAGGAATACATGATTAGTCATTATATCAGCAATAATGAAGAAAAGAACAAAACAATTATTTTTGAGGTAATAATATTTATTTTCCAAAATATTTTATAAGGAAAGAAAAATAATTTTTAAAAATGTGTCAATTATTTTATAATGCAAGTTTTTCTTATTTTGAACTCTCATGCGTCCTTTAATATAGGATATTTCAGTGTATAATTTTTAAAAATCATTAAAGAAACATTTTGCTTTTTTCAGTTCAGTTTCTTTCCTTAATTTTTAAATAGATATTATCCCATGATATTTGGCACCACTCTTTAAATTAAGAGTGAACTTAGTTCTAATTAACTGTTAGTTCTGGCAAATTCTGACTGTAATAAAATAATAATAAAACCACTATAAATGTTTTTATAATTCAAAGTATGTTGTATGTTTCTACATAACATTATTGAATTGTTGTTTCTACACAAAACTGTATTTTGCTGATTAGAATATTTCTTAATTATATCAACTTTTACTTAACTATACAAATACTAAAGGACATATTGAGATTGGGAATTATTAACATTGTACTATCATACCTTTTTTGATAGTCTTATGAAACAATCAAACACAAAGCTTTCTTATTTAAACTATTTCTTTCCTATTTTTTTGCACAAATCTTGAATAGCCTTATAAAAACATCAGTATATCTGATGTTTTCTTCATTTATATTTTATTGTATGTTGTATATATTGTCTTAAAGGGCTTTAAAGTGAAGATTTCTTTGTAATTTTCAAAAACATCAGAGCCAACTTAAGGTAGTTTAAGAAACAAAAACTTTGTTCTTTTTGCCTCTTGTAAGCACAGTTTGAAACGCTGACATTAGTTGGTGAAGATATGAGATCTGAGTATTTTCAACATAACATTCTAAAATACTTTCAATATGTTAAAAAAAAGTGAGGCTTTAGTGTTGTTAAATGTTATCAAGTGGTCTAATTGAGAAGGTAAAGGCAAAGTTAGCATATTAGACTTTAATGGGCTTCGGAGATTCTTAGGACATCGCTAACTATTCTATTAATATTTCTGCATCCATAGGATTCGTTAATGTAACGGAAGGGAACAGTTATTTAGGCTGATAGAAAATTAATGGCTCACCTAATCCCCTGTATGATAGAGGCAAATATTTGTAATATTATCTTAATGTTGGGCAACTGTGTGTATTACAATTTTAAGAAGAAGATAGACTTTGTAAAATATGGCAGAGTGAGAGATGACCCCAGAAATATCCCCTTGAAACACCAATAAGCTGAACAATTAAAACTCAACAAAACACACACACACACATGCACACAAACTACACACAAGCACATCTGAGCATGAGATCTGCACTTAAGAGATACCATATGTCAGAACCTAGAGTGTGGGACAGTGGACTGGGAGAAATAAAGAAGCGACCTCTTGTAGCCTCGGGAGCTCCCATAGGAGAAGGGGGAGAGGAAAAGGAGTGATGAGTTCCCTGAACAGTCCTGCTTGGGAAAGTTGTGAGCTCCCTGCGGCCAGCGGCAGGGCTCAGTAATCCGGGTAGAAGGTAGAGAAGTGGGATGGCAGAAAAACAACAGTTGATTTTAATGACTATGGTTGCAAAACCAAGGCTGAGCCGAAGCTTCCAACCCCTAAACCAAAGGGCCCTCCCTCCATACCCTCCAGACCTAATGCCATGGAATCCTAGGGGAATCTGAGATAACGCTATCAAAACTGTTGCAAACACTGACAGGGACTGAAACTGAGGATAGCGAGTGTGATTAAATATCTATCAGAAAATAAAAAGGCATTTTTAAGGCTTTATATAAAGCAGAGATCTCAGAAGCTTAGACACCACCTACTGGAAACAAACAAACAAACAAACAAAAAAGGATAAACTTCCTTCTGGAAAAAAGCAGAATACATTTCCATTAATGCTCAGACAGCTAAATAGTCCACTAAACACCATGAACAACCAAAGAGACATGGTAGCTCAGAAAGAAAGAGAACACTCTCCAGAAAATAAGCTTACAGACATAGAAATATGCAATTTAATTGACAGAAAATTCAGGATGGTACTTCTGAAAAAACTCAGTGAATTCTGAAACAAGTAATATTGACAATTTCAGAAATTGAAAAAAAACACCTAACTGAGCAGAGCAAGGAGATCAAACCACTCAAAATGAACCAAATACAAAATGAACCAAATACAACTTCTGGAGATAAACAAACAAACAAACAAACAAACACTGCCAGAGTTGAAAAATGAAATAGCAAGCTTGGGAAATAGAGTCGACCAAATGGAGGAAAGGATCAGTGATATTGAACACAGAATCTAGAAATAAATTAGAAGGAAGAAGAGAGAAACTGAAGAGGAAAAAAATAATGAAAGAGAAATTCAAGAGCTAGCTGATACCATGAGGAAAGAAATCAAGAATAATGAGCATTATCAAAGGCAAGGTAAAGAAGCAGGGACTAGAAAGCATTTTCAGAAAAATAGTAGACAAGAATTTTCTAAATCTAAGGAATGAGCTGGAGCTTGGAATTCAAGAAGTCAACAGAATACCCAATTATCTCAACCCAAAAAAGCCTTCAATAAGACACATTGTATTAAAATTATCAAAAGTCAATGATAAAGACAGAATTCTCAGGGTAGCCAAGGAAAAGAAAATGGTAACACATAAAGGAAAGCCCATTAGATTATCCCAGAGTTCTCAGCTCAAACCTAACAAGGCAGAAAGGAATGGAATTAAATATTTAAACAATTAAATGAAAGAAACTATCAAACTAGAATAATGTATCCAACTAAGCTCTCCTTTAAATATGAAGGAGAAATTAAAAACTTTCCAGACATACAAAAATTGAGGGAATTTTCCACTATGAGGTCTGCACTACAGGAAATACTGAAAGGAGCCAGTTCAAGTAAAAAGAAAATGGTAAAAAAAAAGAAAAAAGAAAAAAGAAAAAAGAAAAAAGACACCATAATTGGGAGTACGGTGACTATCAGGCAAATAGAAGCAGAGTACAACCTTTACTAAGAACAGGGCTTTATAAACTTAAACAATAAGAAGACATTTGCTATAGGAAGATAATAATGAACATTCAGCATATATAGGGACAGACAGAAAACAATGACTGCAAAGGGGAGGATCTAAAGATCCAAATTCACAAAGGTGAATGTAGATAAGGCACAAACAGAAGAAAATGAATGACTGAATATATATAACTATCCTTTACATATTTGTAATGGTAACTACACACAGAAGATTCGGAAGTAAAGCATATAATATAAAAGAAGAACCATAGGAAAAATCTACAAAAGCCAACCAAAATAAAGAAAACAGAAACACAAGGACAAGAAAGTGAGGGAAACACTGAGCTACCAGAAAAAAAAAAGATAAAATGGCTATAAGAAGGCCTCATATTTCAATAATCACCTTAAATGTAAATGAACTGAACTCACCAATAAAAAGGTACAGAGTTGCAGAATGGATCGAAAGCAAAACCCAACCATATCCTGCCTTCAGGAGGCACATCTATCTCAGCTCCAAAGACAAATATAGACTCAAAGTGGCATTCAGAGAATTGTGGGAGTAGAGGTACTAATATCAGGTGAAATGACTTCAAAATAAAAAAGATAAAGAAAGATATTGAGGAGCAGTTCATAATGATGAAGAGAATCATACACCAAGAAGACATAACACTTATTAATATCTATGCTCTCAATCAGGAAGCCACAATATATGTAAAGCAATTACTAATAAAACTAAAGGGAGGAAACAGACCAAAACACTATCATAGTAGGGGACCTAAATATCCCACTGCCAAATATAGACAGATCATCCAAACAGAAAATCAATAAGGAAATAACATCCTTAAATAACACTTTAGACTAAATGGACATAATTGACATTTACAGAGCCTTCCATCCCAAAATAGCTACCTATACCTTCTTCTCTAGTTTACATGGAACATTCTCAAGAATCAACCACATACTGGGACACAGAAGTAGCCTCAACAAATATAAGAGGGTTGAAATCATACCGGCTATTTTCTCTGATCATAATACTTTGAACTAGAGATCAACTACAAAAAGAAAGCAGGATGAACCACGAATGCATGGAGATTAAACAACATGCTACTGAAGAATAACTGTGTCAGAGAAGAAATAAAAAAGAGATCAAGAGATACACAGAAACAAATGATAATGATAGTACAATATATCAAAACTTTTGAGACATGGCAAAAGCAGTTGTAAGAGGAAAGTTCTTATAATTACAGGCCTATCTACAAAATAAGAACAAGCCCAAATAACAATCTAACACTTCATATTTAAAAAAAAAAAACTAGAAAGGGAAGAACAAATGAAGCCTAAAGTCAGCAGAACAGAAAAAAAATCATCAAAATTAGAGTAGAAATAAATGAAATTGAAAACAAACAAACAAAAAATAAAAAAAATAAATGCAAAAAGAGCTGGTTCTTTGAGAAGGTTAATAAAATTGACAAACCTCTTACTAGATTTACTAAAGAAAAACAGAAAGGGCACAAATAAACAAAACCAGGGATGAAAAAGGAGAAATTATGACTGACATTGCAGAAATACAAAGGACCATTCAAGAATACTATGAAAAATTGTATAACACCAAATTTAATAACCTAGAAGAAATAGACCAATACTCTGGAAAATACAACCTTCCTTGATTGAATCAATAACTGGAAAATCTAAATAAACCCATCGGCAGTATGAAAATTGAAACAATCATCAAAAACCTACCAAAAAGTAAAAGTCCAGGACCAGATGGCTTCACCAGTGAATTAAAAAAAGTTTTAATACCTATTCTTCTCAAACTCTTCCAAAAAATTGAAGAAAAGGCAATACTTTCTATCTCATTTCATGAAGCCAATATTACCCTGATATCAAAATCTGGAAAAGATAACACAAAAAAAGAAAACTACAGATCAATATCTCTCATGAACACAGATGCAAAAATCCTAAATTAGATAGTACTGAACCAAATACAACAACATATTAAAAAGATTATGCACCACGATCTAGTGGGCTTCATTCCAGAGGCACAGGGATGGTTCAACATACACAGATTAATGTGATACACCACATAAACAAATTAAAAAGTAAGAATCATATGATCATATCAATAGATGCAGAAAAAGCCTTTGACAAGATACGGCATTCATTTATGATCAAAACACTTAACAAAATCGGTATAGCAGGAAAGTATCTTAACATAATAAAGGCCATATATGACAAACCCTCAGCCAATATTATACTTAATGGTGAAAAACTAAAAACCTTCCCTATAAGATCAGGAAAAAGGCAAAGCTATCCACTATCACCACTGTTATTCAAAATAACATTGGAGGTACTAGCGAGAGCAATCAGGCAAGAGAAAGATATAAAAGGCATCTAAACAGATAACAAAGAAATCAAACTGTCACTATTTGCAAATACATGATTCTCTATATAGAAAATCCTAAAGACTCCACAAGAACACTACTAGAAATAATAAGTAATACAGTAAACTCTCTGGATACAAAATCAATGTTTAAAAATCCATAGCGTTCCTATACTCTAATAATGAAGTGTCAGACAAAGAAGTGGGCCAAATTATTCCTTTTCCAATTACAACAAAGAATAAAATACCTAGGAGTAAATTTAACAGAACATGTGAAGGACCTAAATAATGAAAACTACAAGGCTCTCTCAAAAGAAATTGAACAAGATACAAAGAAATGGAAATATATTCCATGTTCTAGGATTAGAAGAATCAACATAGTTAAAATAATCATATTATCTAAAGCATTATACAGATTTAATGCAATCCCCATCAAAATCCCACCAGCAGTTTTTAAAGAAATGGAACAAAAAATCATCAGATTTGTATGGAAGTAAAAAAGATGCCAAATTGCCAAAGCCACCCTGAGAAACAAGAATGAGGTTGCAGGCATGACTCTTTTTGATTTAAAATCATTCTACAAAGCAACAGTAATCAAAACAGCATGGTATTGGGAGAAAAACATACACATGGAGCAGTGAAACATAATTGAGAGTCTAGAAGTAAACCCATATTTATGTAGACAAATAATTTTCAACAAAAATGCCAACACATACAGTGGAGAAAGGAAAGCCTCTTCTATAAATGGTTCTTGTAAAACTGGAAAGCCACCTGCAAAAGAATGAAACTAGACTATTGTCTATCACCATACACCAAAATTAACTCAAAATGGATTAAGGACCTGATTATAAGACCTAAAATAATAAAATATATAGGAAAAAACATAGGAACTAAACTCAAGGACCTTGGACTTAAAGAATATTTTATGAATTTGACCTCAAAAGCAAGGGAAATAAAAGCAAAAATAAATGAATGGGACCACATCAAACTAAAAAGCTTCTGCTTAGCAAAAGAAATCGTCGACATGGTCAAGAGACAATCATTCGATTGGGAAAATATATTTGCAAGCAATGCCTCCAATAAGGGCCTAATATCCAAAATATACAAAGAAGTCATACAACTTAATAACAACACAAAGCAAACAATTCAATCCAAAAATGTGCAAAGGTCCTGAAAAGATACTTCTCCCTAGAGAACATTCAAATGGCTAACAAATATCTGAAAAGATACTCAACATTGCTAGCTATTAGGGAAATGGAAATCAAAACCAAAATGAGATACCATCTCACACCTGTTAGAATAGCTATAATCAACAGGTCAAGTAATAACAAATGCTGGAGAGGATGCAGAGAAAAAGAAACCCTCAGACAGTTCTCTTGGACTGCAAATTGGTACAGTCACTATGGGAAACAGTACGGAGGTTTCTTAAAAAACTGAGAATTGATCTACCATATGATTCAGTAAGTTAAAAGTTAAAAATCACATGATATCACTTATATGTGGGATATAAACCTAAAAGCAACAAAAGAACAGGACAATCAGACACTCATGGACATGGACTATAGACTAGTGATTACCAGAGGGTAGGGGGTGGGGAAGGAAGAGGAAGATAGATGGTTAAAGGGGATCAATATATGGTAGCTGAAGGAAACTGGACTTTGGGTGGTAAGCACAATAGAATATACAAATTTCAAATTATAATGTACACCTGAAAATCATAGAATTGTATTAACCAATGTTACCCTAATAAACTTAATTAAAACAAAAATGGAGACAGAGCAGTCATTCCAGAGGACCTGCCTTTCTCATATTGCTCCTTGAAACTCTGGTATGTTTGTAATAGGCCAGATCTTCAGACTGTCTAAACCAACATTGTCTTCTGAACAACTGTTTGCAAAGCTAACATTTCTATTCTGATTACAAGGACTAATTATTATAGACTCTGTTGATGCAAGAAACATCCAAACCTGTAGAGAATTTTTATAAGAGTTTGTACCAAACTGACAACATGAGGCATGAAGCACAATCTTAAATGCTGTGAAGAATAACAGTTTTGCAGCTTATTTTATACATTTGAAATTAAGGAGGGAATGTAAGGAAGATTACATGGAGCTGAAAGAAAAGCAAGGTGGGATTTGGCTAACAGGATCATGAAAATTGTGTGCTCTTTGAGGGTGGTTACAAAGTCGCATTTACCTAAATGCACAGAAAAGAAGGCAAAGGTAAAACTTTCACTAAAGAAGTTTTATGTCTGTTGCATGACTACCCACCATGATCTTCCCAGTTAGATATTTTCGTTCAAATCTCTCTCTGAGATTTTTTTCATAGAACCAATTCCCCCTTCTTTTGTCTACAACTCTTTCTGAAGATAGACTCAGTAACTATCCTTATACAGTATAAGGGAGGAAGAAATTTTCCTCTACACTCCTAGGTTCATTTCACTGATCTAATAATTAAATTAATATGAATCAGATTAACAAGAAAAATAGCCAAATTCAGTAAATATGTACACGTGAGAACCCCACACACATGAGTCAGAGACTCCACATCCATGAACGGTTGAGCTAATGAAAGTTATATTGATGTAAGAATGTCCAAACCTGTAGAGAATTTTTATGAGCTTATTTGAGCCAAAATGATGACATTCTTTGAAGCAAAATCCCAAATTCTACAGAAAATGACAGTTTTGGAGTTCTTTTCCTAAATTTGGAATTAAGGAGGGAACTTATGGAAGATTACATGAAAGTGTGACAGGGTAGTTAAGATTATGTGCTCCCTTGAGGGTGATAACAGTTTCCTTCTCCTTATAGGTGTCTGTAAAAGAGGATTACTTCTGATATTTCGAGGATGTGTTAACCTAGATGCACAAAAACAATGGACAGAGCTTACTTAAGGCAAAGTTAAACTTTTATAGTCCTGTGGCATGACTACCCAGCAGGACCTGCCCAATTAGAAATTTTTGATCAGGTCACTTTATAATGTTACCTTCTGTCACTGAACTTGCCAGATTTATAACATAGCCCTTTTTTTGTCTGCAGTTAAATTGAGATATATATGGCATTCTGAGCTAAAGATGAGGAGCTTCAAAGGGTCATTGCAAGATGATAATGATGATGTCCAGTAATTAATAGTTTGTCCTGTCATATAGATAGATTTAAAAAAATTACTTTTAGTGATAACTCATTATGGGCAAGACCCCTTATTTAAGTTCTTTAAAGGAGAGGTAAAGTTTCTTGTAAGCCTTCAGCTCAATATAATTCAAATGCTAAAGTGATACATTTTTGGAGGCCTTTTCTGAATCCCTACAATAGCCAAAGAATAATTAAGCTTGTCAGCTTGTTAGCACCAATAGAAATATCTTTTTTCTATTCATATAATTATCCCTTCTTTTCTTATAAAATCACCTTTCCCTCACCCTGCAATCAGGACACTATTTGGGTTCCTGCCTGAATCAGTGTTGTCTGAATTACAATTCTTTGATCCCGAATACACACTTAGTACTATGGATTTTGGCTTTTTAATTTTAGGTTACCATAATCTTAACTTTCCCCAAAACTATTTTCTTTCTTAAATTAACATTAAATAATTTCTGTTACTTGTACACCAAGAAATAAACAGCCCAAGCACATTTATCTAGGTGACACAAAAAATCCACAAATATTTAAGAGCCTTTAAACAGTTATAAAGAGCTTGAAAGAGGAAGGTCAGTATGTCCAACAAAGACTAACTAATAAGACAAATGTGGAACATCTAAGTAGGTCCAATAAAAAAGGAAATCTTGGGTAAATAATTCCAGAATACTCTATTAACTTTGCTGCCCACAAATTATTACTTTTTAAAAAGAATTATAACTAATAGGGGATTTACAGTGTAACCCCCTCCGTAAACTTCATGCTCATCAGTATGTTTTTATCCTAAATAATAGCATATAAGATTCTCATTTTAACAAGTAGGGATACAAAATAGTTAAGTTAAAAATCTGCATAATTAAAAAATAATTAGATGCCTGAACCAAATTATTTAATCATTCAAAAATACTCACTTTCCAAGCACTCTGTTAGATGTTGGGGATTGGTACAACAGGGGCATATAGGCCTAACACCCCAAGCCAAACACTGAATAGACATCAGTAGTTAAAGGTCTATGCTTTACAAAATATTGCTTCAAGAAACCTTATTCTTGTCTACAGTCTATACGTTATAATAAAACTGAGTACACTAAGTTTTATTGTTTTAGGTTTATATATTCTTCCTAGGTAGAATAAAAGCTCCTTGAAAAAAGCGATTGCATTGTTGATCTTTGTATTTTCATGAATGTAGCAAGATGCTTGGATCCAGACAGGTGGTAAATGACTCTTGGGTGAATGAATACATATCAGTACAAGTCAGAAGGGGTTTTTCTTTATCTGTTTCAAGGCTCCCCCGGTCTCTGTGACAGCTACCTGTTCTTTCCTAAGAATAATGGAGAATTTATGATAGTTTATACTGTTACGAATGAGAGTCAAAGGAGATTTTGAAAGAGCAAATAAATCAACCAATGAGAAGTCAGATATATGAATGAGTTAGGCGGGTGGAGACAGGGGAAAATATTTAGAGAATATTGTAAAGGAGAAGAGAGGGACAGAGTGACAGAAAAAAGCAGGAGCATAAGAACATTAGGTAGGAGTCAGAAAGCCATTTAGTTTTAAGTTTTTCCTGTACTAATGAGAATGACATGTCCCCAGAAGTAGTGACTTTTCAATGCCACACAAGACTTATTTCATAGAGGTTCAATTAGAGAAAGATGAACAGAATGGAGGCTGGTGACAAGTGGAGAAGCTGAAGCCAGAGAGGAGAGTCAGAACCTGGGAGGAAATGAGAGTCTGAGTTGGCAGTCCCAGATTTAGGGAAGGAGAATATTTTTTAAATTGTTTTTGTTGCAGACAGTCACTAAAGAGAAGGTTTGTCTGTTGGTAGAAGAAGAAAGTCAGAATAGAGGTGTTGTGGAGTAGGTTTGTTTAAAACAGAAATTAAAGACAGACTCTTTTGAGAGAAGAAATAACACCTGTAAATGAAATGCTGTTTCTGCAACCTCCATTGCTAGCAGTTCTCCTGCCAGGTAGTAACAATGAAGATAGTAAGAACTCTGGCCACTGCCTAGTTGGGTGCAAGAGTGTGTGTGTGTGTGTGTGTGTGTGTGTGTGTGTGTGTGTGTGTGTGTGTGTCCACATACCTGGAGACTGAGAATTCCAGCATAGTTCCGTTCTGAGCATCCCTGACTCCAGTACTCTGCACTTCTGATGGTTGTATATAAAGCTTGGGGTCCTGGGGCAGGCAAATGTCTGCTGAGGTAACTATGGCTTCCCTTTCCTCCAGATTCTGAGTTTTTCCTCTCTGGCAACTTTCTTTCTCCATTCCCTTTCCATTCCAATGCCTTCTTTCTCAATTTATCTGTTCTTTTGCTATAGTCTTCCAGGAGCAGATCTCCTTCCAAACCATCCACATCTTATCTCTTTACAACCATTCCTGGACACAAAGTTGGAGCTTAGCTTGGTTGCAGATTCATGGCTGGGAGAGCCACTATGGCAGATTCATTTTTCTGAGGCCTTGGTCAAAAGGCAACTTCAGCAACAAGGAGGCGATGGAACTGGAAGGTTTTTTTCCACAGACTCTACAATGAATTGGGTCAAATAATTAACAACTGTGTCAGTCAATGGAAGTTGGAATGTGAGTTCAATTCCCAAAATGGGGAGGTCAAATATGGGTAGGGTGTGTATGTCTCAATGAGATTTTTACTCCAATTTCTCCCCATTGGGTCTCTTCAGCAATCTCTGTCTTTATATTTTTTGTAACCCATTGCATTCCATCCACCCTAGATTATTTTAATCACAACTTCTTCACACTAAGTCTTTCCTTATTCTCTTGCCCTCACCATTTATCACCTTCTTCAAAAAAATTCCCCCCCCTCATGCCATTTATCTTTTTCTCCACAATCAACTACCACCAATTCTCCCTTTTCTGAAACTCTGATCAAACCAAACTTTTTTCCATTGCCTCAACCCTCCAACTTCTCTCTTCTACTTCCTTTTGCTTCCACTTGTTTAATCATTTTTACTACCTCTTACCTTTAATTAATAACCCTTCTTCTACAGATCCCTTTGTGGTATAGATGACAGGAGGCTGTGAGCAGCATTCTGGGGAAGCTGAGGAAGGCTTTGAGCTGTATGCTTATCAAGGATCAGATCTCCTGAACTTCCAGAACAATTCACAATTGCTTTCTCCAAAGGGTGGAACTGGAGCTCAGCAGGCATGCAGAGAATTTAATCAACACCAGGTTCTCAGGAAAATAACATGAAGCCACATGAGTGACATTTGCCCACATTTCCTCTTGGGTCTACTTGATTCAGGGAATGCAGATCTCCAGAGACAAGGTCAGTCCCACACACTCTCTCCAAAAATTTTTTATCCTAAAATTATACCTTTTCACCATCTCCTTCAAATTTAGGATTAGAAGAAGCCAAGAAGAAGAGGGATAATGGGTGTTGGATTGCCAGAGTGTGAAAGATGTATCTATCAAACTGATGTGAAGATATGAACCTCCAAGTTTGTTTTAGAGTTCTCATCTGAATATCTTTCCTGTCCTCTGTATTAAGACCAGACGCCTGGCTATCCACTGCCCCCTATCCTGGTTCTGACATCAAATGCTAGTTTGCTATATCTCTGGCTTCTACCCAAAGCTGATTTGAGCTATGTGGAATGGAGGTGAGCAGGTACAACCAGGCACTCAGTGAAATGATGTCTTGCCCAGTGCTGATGAGACATGATATCTCAGGATTTTCTTGGATGTGGAAACCATCAAGGCATCTGGTCTATCTTGCCGAGTGAGACACAGCAGTCTAGGAGGCAAAGAAATCATCCTCTACTTAGGTAAGAAGGAGCTAGGGTCCAGTTGGGAATGGGAGTAGGTGGTCCTCAAGTAGAGCAGGAGAGGCAAATAAAAAATTGGGGATTTATAGACTCCAGACCCAAAAAGAGTGAACATAATTAATTCAAGAAATAAAAGAGTTAAAAATTAGAGGCCTGCATATGTGGGAGGATTTTGAGGGTTAGTGAATAATTCATCCTTGAAGAAGGATAAGAGAAGAAATAGGAAGAAAGGTGCTTGGTGAAGTAGACACTCAAATGAAAAATGTAATACCAGGGAAATGTACTAAACAGGGGGTGGTTTTGAAATGACACCCTTATGTGTACTCGAACCCAGAGAACATCACAACTTTGTGGGCTTGATTATCTTGGCAATGATGGTGCCCCTGGTGCTTCTGCTAGGTCTTGCATTTTGGCTTAGGAAGTGCTGGTGAGCTCTTTGTGTCCATCTTTCCTGCTCTTTTATACACTCCCCACTTGTCTTCCCATTTTTTTCCTTTCTGTCCTCAGTTTTTCTCTTCTCAGTCCCCTTCCCTCTTTTTCTAAATTAAATTAATTGGGGTGACATTGGTTAATAAAATTGTATAGGTTTCAAGTATACAATTCTATAATACATTATATGTATATTATATTGTGTGTTCACCTACAAAAGTTAAATTTCCTTTGTCACCTTATATTTGACCCTGTTTACTCTTATCTACCTCCTCCCCTTTTCCTTCTGGTAATCATTAAACTGTTGTCTGTGTCTATAAGTCTCTGTTTGTCTTGTTCACTTGTTGCTTTCAATTTTATATTCCACTTATGAGTAAAATCATTTGATTCTCAATGTTTTCTATCTGACTTATTTTGCTTAGCATGATAATCTCAAGATCCATCGATGTTGTTACAAATGGCAACATTTCATCTTATAAATAAATATAAATATTCCATTTGTATAGGTACCACATCTTCTTTATCCAGTCATCTATCAAAGTTTCCTTCAGTTGTTTCCATGTCTTGGCCACTGTGAAAAAATGCAGTGAACATTAGTGTGCCTATATCTTTAAAAATAAACACTTTCAAATTTTTAGAATGGATACTCAGAAGCAAGATTGCTGGGTCATTCGGTAATCCTATTCTTAATTTTTTTGAGGAACCTTCATACTGTTTTCCATAGTGGCTATACCATTTTACATTCCCACCAGCAGTATATGAGGGTTTCTTGTCCCCACAACAATCAATATTTGTTATTATTTATCTGGTTGATGATAGACATTCTAAAAGGTGTGAGGTGGTATCTCATTGTGGTTTTGATTTGCATTTTCCTAAGAGTTAGTGAAGCTGAGCATCTTTTCATATTTCTGTTGGCCATTTGTATGTCTTCTTGGGAGAAGTATCTGTTCAGGTCCTCTGTCCATTTTTTAATTAGATTGTTTATTTTACTCTTCAAATCTCACCTCTATCTCATGTGGTGTAACTCTATTCTCTGTTTTTATTAGGACACATTGTGACCCTCTTCTCACTCTTAGTTTCTTGCAATGAAATTGCAGCTGTTGAGGACTCAGGATGCAACATGATGATGATGCCCTTTCAACTCTCCTTGTTTAACTTTTGCTATTGTTGTTTGTTTATGCTTAATGATCAGTTGTTAATACAAGCTAAATGTAATATTGCAGAAAATATTTTTCTGACCTGTAGTCTGAGATTTTAAAACTCGTATTTTAACTCTGGATAGAATGAGGTCATAACAACCTCTACATATTCAAAATCTAATAAAATTCCAGCCTATTTCAGATGTAGCTTCCTTCTGGAGGTCTTCCCTGATTCACAAGTGGAAGCAGTGTCTGAACTCCAATCATACTTTTCTAAATCTACTTCTTACTTTCTATCCTTTGTTGCTGCTATGTAGGTCCGACTTACTCTTGTAATTTTTTAAGCTTTGTGATAGCATAGCTCATATCTTTTTAATATTGTATCATTGACAGAGTATATTAAATGCATGTATTATTTTCTCACTAAAAACCTGTGTGGAATTTATGCCAAATATATAGTCTTTTCTTATTCTTTACCTTCTGACATGTTTGTACTAGTTGAGACATTTCATGCTCTTTTTGTTAAAAGTCTTCACAGTTTACTACTTCCTTAGTGATTTCTCTAAGCCCCTGAGGAAAAACATAATTTATCCTCCAATAATTCTTACGATTTAACTGTAGAGACCTATTGGTATGAAAATATTGCTCTAAGTATCTTAAACAAAAGGAGGAAGACAGGATGTAGCCCTTGGTCTTTAGTGTGATTTAGAAATAAGCAGCAGTGTTGTCACCTTGGAGGATGTAAATAAATCTAGAATCTTGGACCTCACTTCAATGTTACTGATTCATAATTTCACTTTAGCACAATCAGAGTGGATTCATATGTGCATTAAAATTTGAGAAACACTGATATAAATGATGCCTGAGGTAGCAGTGCAAGTGTGCCCTTGAAACAAAAAAAGATGGTTAAGAGAAGAGAGCAAATGTGTTGGTAGTCAGGACTGAAGTGAGATTAAGGCAAGGGGAGTACATACAGCACATTCTCACTATTCATGGCTGTTGTGTTAAAGACACTGTGAACACTGAGTTAATAAATGTGGAGCCATTGATCCTAGGGGAAATACAAGGGTTAGCTTTCTGTGAGCCTCTGGTCAAATCATTTTTGTAAACTTATGAATACAGAGCTCTGTTTTATGTGTGTTTCTGTGTAAAAACATTTTATTTAAGGAATATATAATTTCAAATAATTTATTTTGTTATGTGCAGTATTTTCTTTTTTGTAAGAAAACACCAGCCAATAAGTATTTAACATTTTCCTGACTCTGAGTAAGGTGATTGTAATTTTTTTTTTTTTTTAGTTTTGGCCACACAGCTTTGCTGTCCACTTATACTTTCATAAACAAATAAAAATGATCGTATCAATTAAAAAATGTAGCTCCTTTTCCATTTTTAGCTTCATTATAGCATTATAGATGTTACTTTAGCACTTTCTGTGCAGCTCCACATAGCAGTCAGTAAATTCCTCTTTTTTTCTGGATTTACTGCACTGTTGATATATATTAACACTGAAGTCATGGCCCACAGCACTATAACTCATAGCCTGAACAGAGTTTATCTACACATGCATTTTCTCTGTAAGGCATATCCGTCTTCTTGTCCTTAGGAACAGAAGGCTCTTCTGCACACAGCATTATTTAAACATCAAAATCACCAACAAAGAGCACAAAAATGTGAAAATTGTGTCACTAAACAGACCTTAAAAGGGACACTTGTTCACAGTGTGAGAACTGAAACAAGAAGGCAGGGTATCATCTTTTTCAACCTTAGCAGGGAACATGTGAGGGACTGACTCAAATTGTGTGCCACTCTGCACAGGCCCATGAATGACAGTGAAAGCATTATAAATATTGATTTGGGGTTACAATACAGTTTCATCAGGTAGACAAATTCACAGATACAAAATTTTTCAGGACTGAAGATTGACACTTTCTGATGAATAAGCACAAATGACAGTGTGAATTGAGATATCCATGACTAGAATTAATTAGAATTCACTAATTAATTCTGCAAATAATTCTTAAGCACTTGTTAGGCAGCAAGGACACACTGAGTATAAAGTAGTGGGTTATCACTGTCTTCTGAGTTTGAAAATTTTGCTATTCTAAACTGATTCCACAGTTTATTGTTTTCATTGTTTGTTGCATCTATCTTAATTTCTTAGTATAACAACTTATTTGGATTGAACCTGGGGAAACGGACTTGGCTCCAGTTTGTTTAGGGAGTTGAGAGAAGGGTTTCAGGGCAAGGAGAACATCCAGATGAATCTAGTGCAGGTAGCAGCAGCTGCACATGTAGAAATGTTTGAAAAATAAAGCTGAGATGAGAAAGGAGGAAAAGGTGAAAATTATGGGATGTGGAAGAGCAGACAGTGGGACCATGGCAATCTTCCTGCCTGGATTAGATTAGTTGGTTACTTCTCTAGATTCCAATTTATCTTGTCACTCTTGAAAGCAGCCATGTGATTTGGGTTGGTTGATTACACTCTCATCTGTAGTTTGGGACTCTGATCAGCCTAAGGCAATCAAAAGAAAGTATCTTTGACAATGTGATAGACTAAAGGACAGACAGGTAATCTATAATTTAAGCGAAATCATCATACAGATTTCACTTATTCTTACTCAGAGTGATGGCTCTGGGCTAGGCATCTGTTCTAAGGTGGCACAGTTTATATGAAGTGATTCTTGGATTTGATTCTTGGGGAAAAGAGATGCTATTTATTTATTTATTTATTTATTTATTTATTTATTTCCCTGGATGTTATGGTATGGGATATAAAGCTTAAAACAAGTAAAGCTATTTTTTCCAACACCAGAGAAGCAAACTAATGATGAAATCATACATGCAAGAAGGCAGGTAAATTGTATACTTGAAATTTGTTAAGTGGGTAGATCTTAAGTTTTCTTAGAACAAAAAAAAGAAAGAAAAAGTAACTGCGAGGTCATTGAAATATTAATTAGCTTAATTGTTGTGATCATTTCACAACATATATAAATCAGAACATTGAGTTGTAGACTTCAAACATATAAAAATTTTATTTGTCAATTGTGCCCCAAATAAAGCTGAGAACAGCAACAATGACTTCAAAACATTTTTTTAAAGGTGGACATAACAGACCCACAGAAGAGCCCAGATTAAATTCTAGCTAAAGCCTGAGTGACCCTGACTTCTCAGTTATGTCAGACCATAAATTCCCTTTATTGCTTCAGCCAAAAGTGGGATTTTCTTTTGTTTGTGACTGAAATATCCTCTCTTATGTACATGGACCTCAGGGGACTCTTGACTAATTTCTACTCTTACTTGAAACATTTCTCTTCATGTCTCTCTTTTTACTCTATTTTTTAAAAGTGGTTTCTGGCCCTTTTGTTTTTCCATAGTCTTCATTCTGTTAAATTCTTGCACTGTCTTGCTTTTTAACTGTGACATGTGGATCAGTCTCTCTCCTGGACTCTTTTCATATATTCCCAACAAACCACTGATCAGGACAAAGTGCTGGTTCTGTTGTTGGCTAGGTGATTAACTTTAGAAGGCTTCTTGATCTTCGTTGTTTTTTTTTTTTCTGGTTAAATGAAGTTGAAAAGACAGTTTAGCACCAACATTTAATAAACCATAAAATATCGCTGCAATGACAGTTAAATAATCAAAATGCAAGGCATTTTCACAGAGTTTCTCCAGACACAATAAGTTTGTTTCATTCATTCTTTCATTCATTCACCCACCCAAATCATTATATATTCAGCTTTTACTATTTGTATCATAAACATATTTACTGAAATATGTTCCAAAATATATGTGAAGCAGCTGTGCCTCCAGGTATTTAAACTATAATAAATGTATTTTTCCAAACTTGTTTCTTTTTTGATGGCTGTATTTAATCACCCAAGGTCAAACATCAGAAGCTTTTCAAGCCCTTCTTGCCCAGCTTTTCTGTTTCTAAGTTATTCTATATAATATCTTTGAAGGTGATTTCTTCTTTTCCCCATTGATAGAATTCATCAACCTCAACATATAATAAATGTAGAGCTTTCTTGACTCCTAAGACACATTCCTGTTGGTTTCTTAAACACTCTGTTTCAGCCACAAAAGTTTGGGCTCACGTTTACAGGATAATAATATCTACCACTGAGATTCTCCTCAAAAAAAAAAAAAAATCAAATGGTTGGCAGGTTTGTAATTGGATTTAAAAGAAGATACAAGTTGATATATAAACCTCCTGGGCTTTCTCAGTTGGAAGGAGTTGACCGTATTGTCAGAATTAGTAGGCAGACCAGGCAAGTGAGTAAGTGAATAATGACAAAGCTCCTTCATTTGTGAAAACACATAAGGTGCTGGGTATTATGTCCCACCCTGTGTTCCATTTCCTGGTTATTTGGTATAAAAGCAATTTGATCGAGTGGAAGATGAGATATTTTAAAATGTGAAATTGTGTTGAATAGAAAAAGTATGTAAATTAGTATTTGATAATTTTAAAATTTATTAAATTTTAAAACTAATTTTAAATTAATTTAAATTAATTAAATTTTGTTCTTAACTTTTTAATGCCATATAAAATATTATTTTTTTGAAGGGAATACAGGCAATGTGACCAAATGGCTACAGTCAGCTTTGTAAATGACATAATGTTTAACACATCATTGGATCATCACATTTATAAATATTTGTTTACTTCTTATAATGATTTAATTATGAATTCTTTAATTACTAACTATTTTAATGGTTTCTGGTGCTCTTTCTACAAATTTTTTTTTTTATTCACACTTCAGAGTGACCAAGTCCACGGTGAGCTACAAGTTTATAGAAAATTTCTCAGTTCTAGAAAGAAAGATTAAAAGAGAACTTGCAACATTATTTTAGGATCACAATTCCAGTGAAAACCAAGAGGAGGGAAATTTCTTCTTACAATAGACTTAGCCACATCTACACAATATATTTCATCATAGGCAGGAGCAAGTGATAAGGAAGAATTTTAGAAAGATTAAAAGAAAAATCAATCGATATCATGTATTGTGAAAATTAGTATTAACCATTCTCACTTTGAAATTCATCTTCTGTGTGACTTTAATTTGAGGTTAGAGACATTCACTGGTGAATGTGAAATTCATTGTGGTCTACAAGTTTCAGAAATGGTTTATATGTGTTTTGTTCAATTTTCTGTGGTAATCTGCACATTCAGTACTTCAGTATAGAAAAGGGGATGCAAACATGGGCTGTGAACAAAGTGTGTATCTGTACTCATACATTTCTGCTTTCTGCTTTCTGTTTTTGTTTAATTGTAAATATACTGAGATTTTTAAACAATGAACTAAGGATTAGTTTTTGCAATCTTGTTGCCATGCATTGTTTTTATATAGCTGAGCCCAAATTTTCTTTTTCTAGTCATAAATGATTCTGAAGTAAGATATATAGGAGACTTTACAACTTTAAAAACATTTATTTGTAAACAAGACACTGAAAACATGAGCTAAGAAGATTTTAACTGAGAAAGCTAGAAAAAAGAACAAAATCAATAAGAATTTAGGAAGTAGAAAGTTAATTTAAAAGCACTAAAAATTAAAATAAAAAGCAAAACAAAACATTGATAAAGGTGATTGAAAATACTAATAGATGGCTTCTTAAGGAAAGTAATAAAAATAGAAAAAGCTCTCAGAAATTATTATAAAAGTAATAGATATTAGAAAACTAGACATTACAGATAAAGATATATAGATTTATTTTTTTAATTCTATACATAATTCACACTAAGATACTTGTTATAGCTAAACTTTTATTTAAAAAAAAATTTAGAAGAGGGGGAAAATCTGAGTAAGTAATTGTTAAAGAAGATGAATAAGTCTTTAAACTTCTTACTATTCACACAAGGTTCTCATCCAGACTACAGGGTGTATATTTGATATACATTGTTCCAAGTAGAGAAAAAATGGAAAAGAATTTTAACTAATTTTTCAAGGCAAAATTATTATGATACAAAAACCAGCAAAAATTTGGAAGAAAACAAAACTAAACAAATATTAAAAAAGTAACTATCAGCTAATCTCATTTTATATATTTGTTCAGAAATGATGTAAATCTACAGACTCAAATACCATATTTGCAAACAGAAATCAGCATCAAGTGCAGTGAGATTTATCCATAGAATGCAAATATTGTTTACCATTAAAAATCTCTTAATAAAGTACAAATTAGTAGTTGATAGTTGGTCACGGGGATGGAGAGCATGGCTTAGGGAATGTAGTTAACGTTAATATGATGGCTAGGTGGAGGGTCAGGAAAGGGAGGGAGCAATTAAGGGGATCGTTTTATGAGCTATATAGATGTTTAACCAATGTATTGTATACTTGAAACTAATTTAAGTAAATACATTTTTTAAAATCTCTTAATAGAATCACTTACTAGAACAGATTAAGAAAATAAAAACACATATTTTTCTCCAGAGTTACAGAAAAAGCATTTGATATATTTACGTGTACATTCTGATAGAACAATACCATCTCCAAATAGAAGGAAACTTCCACTGTATGGTCAAATGTAGCTATAAACACCCGACATCAGATATATTTAATTTTGAAGCTTTAAAAGGATTCTAGTAATAATCAAGAACAAAATGTCTGCCTACTATAATCATCACTGTTCAATAGGATAATCAAACTCCTACTTAACCCAATAAGGCAAAAAAAAAAGTACACAAATAGAAATTTAAAAAAATATATAATTGTTTGCAGATCATATGACTATATACAAAAAATAAGCAAAATATTGGCAATAATAAAAGAGCTCAGAAGCTTATCTAGATATAAATTAAGCATATAGATAAAAAATAAGATTTAAAGAGAATAGGCATTTTTTTTCAGATGATATGATTTCTGACTAGAAAATGAATAGAATAAAAAGGAAACTATTAGAGCTAACATGAGAATTTAGTGAGATATCTAGAGATAAAATAAATATTAAACAATCGGCCCTTAGCCCTTGAGCTGCTCATCTCTTGTTCAGGTCCAATTTCATGTCTGGAAGTATACTATTACTT
Organism: Eidolon dupreanum; assembly: GCA_028627145.1. Taxonomy (NCBI): domain Eukaryota; kingdom Metazoa; phylum Chordata; class Mammalia; order Chiroptera; family Pteropodidae; genus Eidolon; species Eidolon dupreanum. Next base: position 21,688,398 of record CM053517.1, on the reverse strand, counting down.
CTAATAAAGCTTTTCTTTTCTACTGTAAAAGAAAAATCAACAGCCCTCTTTTATACAAACAACAAATAAATAAAATAAAATGACACCATTTATAATAGCAACAAAATCTATAAAACAGCTAAAAGTTACCTAAAGAAAGAATATACCAGAATTCTACAGAGAAATTCTAAAAAAGATTAAACAAAAATATTTCTGATTAATTAGAGTTGCATGGGAGGAATTATTATTATAAGAAATCCGTCTTTTTATTCTATAACTTCAGTAAATTTTTAATTAAATTCCCATTGGATCTTTTGGAAGTTGTTAGTAAACATATTTTTATATTATATGGTATAATAAATGACTACAACAAACATTATCGAAAGAGAAGAGCAAAGGTTTATTCACAAGGTAATAAAGTCTTGAATGCAAAATACAATATTACAAAATTAGTAGCATAATATAGCCAAATGTCTTTATAAACAACCAATGAGGAATTATTTTTTAAACTGAATTCCCAAATTGGAAACTCTAGAGTCTTTGGGAGAAATGGCCTATGGCAGTTTTTTTCTCTCACCCCAACGTGCACATATTCATCTCCAATTAACCAGTGGGCTCCAAGAGTGCTGGTGCCCCTCACTCCTGGTCTTGACTGCGAAGGATTTGGGCCCTCCAAGGCCTGTCACTAAGTCAGGGCCTGTCAAGGAGGGTCCTGGGTTTTCAGTCTCCTTGAGGACAGGAAAGGGCACGTCCAAGTTTAGAGCAAGTAGAACAGACTGTTCTACTGTATTGCAATTGTTGCCTCTGTACCACAAACTATATGAAATTTTTTTTTCCACAAAAAATAATAAAATTAAAAGTAAAAATTGGTGAATTTTTATAAAATTAAGGCTTTATCTTCAATAAAGTAAATACTGAACAAAATAGGTTGGAAATTGAAGGAAGTATTTGGAATTCCAAAAATAAAATGTATATATGTATTTTATACCTATATACACGTTATGTGAGAAGGTCTTTACAAGTGCTGAATAAAACACATTAATAAATGAAGTATACATATAATATATATTGTTGAAATTAAAGTTGGATTCTAACTCATTGGTAATTAGAGCAATGCAAACTAATATAAGATCTCATTTTATATCAAATTGGCAATATCTGAAAGCTGCAGAAGCCCAATGATTGTAGGGATTTGGGGGAGGTGGGAATTTCCATGCATTTATAGCGAAGTAATTTTCGAGAGCTTGAGGCAATATCTTGTCTAATGATGTACATGTTTAGTCTGAAAGCTTACTTCTGAGTATGCATAACAGAAAATATATATAAAGATGTTTATATATATTATCAACATCTATAAAGATGTTTATGATAAGGTGGGGAGGTGTTTGAGGTGTTAGAAGCATGCTAGATGTTCATTCCTATGGGAACACATAAGTAAAATGCAGTAGATACACACTATGGGGTTCTATGCAGCAGGCAAAAACACCAGACAAGACACAGAGCACTATGGAAGGTCTTTAAAAGAATGCTGAATAAAATGTTAATAAAGGAAATGTACCTTTTGTTGAAATTAAAGTTGTACATGTTAAACAACACCATATTTTATAAAAGTACATAGAAACAGAAGATAACACTTTAACACATTAGAATGTGGGGAAGAGAAGAAAATGAGGATAAACTGATCATCAAATAGCTTGCAGAAAACGTCTGCTCAGATCAAATAATATCCATAAGCCATAAATGGAGAAGATTTACTCAACAATTTGCACTTAAGATTCCAAAGGCAAAACACAACAAAACAAGAATTGGAGGATATTTAATGATGCTCTATAGAATATGAATTGGCATGATGGATTGCCCCATGGGTAGTACCTTCTCATAGAAGAAATATATAAATATATAATGTTGTATAATGTATTTCTAAGCTCAGAATCAAAACATCTGCAACATTGAAACCCTCTGGTTGAAAACTGTTAGGTTCCCTGAAAGAGGAACACACAAGGCCAAAAGAGTTAAGCAAGGTTTATTGTAGCTGAGCTGAAGATGTTGTCAGTCTGGAATGCGAGGGCACCTGAAATTTATATTGGACTTGAGGGAGGCTTTTTTCGGTGGGAGTATTTCCAGCAGAGAAATTGGCAGGGAAAAGAGGAAAGTTAGTGAAACATAAAGTGAACATGTAGCATTGCCAACTTGGACGTTGCAAGGTCTGGTTTGCACAGAAAAGGTAACAGAGGAGTCTGGTTTTCACAATACGGAGGTAAGAATAGGGCCCTCCTGGATCTAACAAAAATTTAAAGGCTCTTGTAATTCTCAAAGGCTATACAGATTGGGATAAATTTCTATATTTTACCACTGGGTGGCAGTAGACATTAAAATAAAGTTTCAACATCCTTGTTAATTACTCAAAAATCAGAAGTGTTAAGGCTCCCAAATCAAGAAGCAGTTTACAAATCCATGCTTGTATTTGCAATAACTTGTTAGCTCTAAAAATAAATGAAAATTACACAAGTATGCATATAATATTAAAAATATAACAATAGTAATATAGCTGTTACCTCCAAGGGAATATGTGGCTAGTAAAATAAGATAAAACTAAGAAGGAAATTGATTAAAAAACAGTGTCACAATACCCTATAAATAGGCTAATGTGAGTGACAGTATGTACAACAGTTTTATATTATCTGTAAAATGCAGAACTGGTTGTGGTTATGTGGTCGTGGTCTGGTTAATGGAGCGTACATCTTCTACAAGTAGATCTGAAACAGTTGGAGGTGGGTGCGCTTACTTAGCTTTTTTCATTTTTCTTATTGTTGGTTAAAAGGTGGTCTTGATAAAAGTGCCTTTGACAACCATCGCAGGGTCCTGCTACCTTTTGGAATGAGGGCCAAGTACAGTAAAGACCAAAACAGAACAAAACAAACCTCCCTTAAACAAAAGAGGAAGCAGAACCAGATCCTTGACAAAATAAAATGCCATAGCAATCTGAAATTGCCTATTCCCAACCTTTTCATGAGAAAGAACTATAACTACATCATTTTAAAGATTTTGTTCATTTGAATTTTCTGTCACTTGCAGCCAACTTGATTTAAATTAATCCAGGATTTTCGCTGAATGGCAGTGAAATATTGATGACTCTTGTTCATCACATGTTCACCTGTGGTTCTTTACATTTCTCACTGTGATGATTTATATGAATTATTTATTTTTTCTAAAGCTAAATCAAGTTTTTGACAATGAAACTCATGTTATTTGCTTGTAAATTTTGTTGCTAATTATCTGTATGGTTCTAAGACAAGACCGAGAATACGACAAGCTATTTTGAAATTTATGTGAAAAAAATGATAGAAATCAGAGTGAACTGGGAAAAAGAAGTGAAATATTTTATAACTCATTTTCCTGAGAGAAATCCATGTTAGAAAAAATAACTTTATCTATACTGAACCTAGGGAAGAAGTGTAACTTAAAACAAAACCAAGGAAGCTCTGCAAGTGGTAATCAAAATTTTCCTGAAGGGGGAATGTCGGTGGCTGGCTACAGCAACCACTAGAGCAAGAGTGTATTCCTGTAAAAGAAGATGTTTACTACTGAATCTGAAATAAATGCATAGGCCTCGCAAACAAAGTCAGTATTGAAAACACAGAATGTGAGGCAAAGAAAATCCTAGGAAATTTCCAGGAGATTCTATAAGCATAAGTGTTCAATTAGGCTGACTCAGCAGGAATGATGAAGCAAAGATTCTGTTAAAAGAATCATAAAGTTCTTGGATATGGATTCTTTTAAAATATTAAGAAGCAAAACAATTAGTTCCAGTTTTTACCTGACTTCAATCTAGACTAGGTATGCAGCCTAGATGAGATGCCCCAAATTTGGTTCCTCTTCCATATTATTTGGAACTGGCATCATGGCCCAGCAGGAGACCTATGAAGAAACTAATCTTGAATTTATGTGTTTTGTACACAGACTCAATAATCATCTCCTACTATGTCATCTCAATTTGCCTATATCAGTTGTTTATTTCCCAGATTTCTGAAACATAAATTGTAATTTCAAGCATTAAAGGATGGGCATTCTGATCAAAATGGCAGAGTAGATAAACGCTGTGCTCCCCTCCTCCCACAACCATATCATATTACAACCAATGTACAACACAATCATCATTGGGAGTTGCCTGAAGTCCATAACTAAGTCCTACAAATTAAGACATACAAAAGAAGCCACCTTGAGAGTGGTAGGCAGTGTGGAAACATGAAATGGGCTGGTCTCACTCCCACAAATGGCAATTGAGAATCAGGAGGGCTATCTCAGCTGTGGAGGTCACCCTTGAAGAGAAAGGGGTCCCAGCCCCACAACAGACTTCCCAGTCCAGGGCTCCAGTCCCCAAAATATCTGGCTTTGAAACCAGCGGAAATTGTAGCTGAGTGAGATGGAGGGTGGCTAGAGTCCCAGGTTTTCCCCTTAAAATGTCTATGAAGGAACTGATTTGCTGAAGGATTCCTTCACTCTGAGCTTCAGTGTTTGAGCACTAACTTAAAAGGTACTAGGGATATACAGAAAGGAACTGAGTTGTCTGGCTTCAAGATGAGGACTATAGGGACAGCTTTTTCCAAAAGAGAAATTCTGGCAGAAATGACTGTTTCTTTGTTGAGTGTTTTCCCACCCTAACCAGCAGACACAGACAGCCACCATATCTGAATACCACCCATCAATGTGACTAACACTATTCACCCTGCCCTAGTGATTCCCTGAGATCCCACACCACCCAACTTGTGGGCCCACCCAAACCACTTTCAGTGGCTTTTCTATACAAATAATCTATCTTGACTCATGCTGTAGACTTTCTTAAAATCTCTCAAAGGTTCACAAAACCCAAACAAGCAGCATTTGGCCTTGGTGTACTGCATAGCTCTTGCTGAGCAGCCCTAAGCCTGGCACTAATGGTTGCTGGCCTTAGTTCACAGCTAGGCTGCTCAAGGCATCTTTAAGGTCTGTGCAGGTGGTGGCCATATGTGGATTGCTTGGTGGCTCATGCCAGGTGGCTCCAGGAAGGGCATGGCCTGAAGATGGGCCTGGACTGCAGCTAGGCCACTCTCAGGAGTCCCCAGGGCTGGCACACCTAGTGGCCAGCTTTGGTCTAAGTTGGACCATCACATAGGCTGCATTTGAGGATGACATACTGAAAAGGCAGACTGGGCAGGCTCTAGAGGAGCACAACAGCTCCTTTACTGTAGTCACGGCTAGTCCTCACAACCAATCAGCCTGAGAATCAATCCTTTCCATTGATATGTCAATAGTAACCAAGGCTCAACTACATAGGAAGAACACATCTGGTTCAGGTAACCAGGGTAACCAGGGAGACTGAGCGACTGGGCCCCAAAGGACACCTATTACAAAATGCCTCTCTACCAAGAACAGGAGACAGAGCAGGTGTACTTAATATGTAGAAATAAACACGGAGATCAGCCAAAATTAGGACACAAAGAAACATTTCCCAAATGAAAACATTACAAAGCTCCAGAAATAGAACTTAACAAAATGGAGGCAAGCAATCTATCAGATGCAGAGTTGAAAAATACTTTTTATAAGAATGCTCAATGAACTTAAGGGGAGAGTAGATGAACTCAGTGAGAACTTTAACAAAGAGATAGAAAACATAAAAAATAACCGATGAGAAATGAAGAATACCTTAGGAAAAATCAACAGTAGATTAGATGAAGCAGAGGGCTGAATCCGTGATTTGGAAGATAAGGTAGCAGAAAATACTCAATTATAACAGCAACAAGAAAAAAGAATCCAAAAAACATGGCTATAGTAAAGGGCTTCTGGGACAACATCAAGCGTACCAGCTTGTTCCCTACCAGCTTTGTTCCCTACCAGCTTCTTGTTTTGCTTTGGGCTAATCTGGGTGAGTTTCCCTTGGAATTCTAGCCTTCTTGCTCTAGGTAGCAGGCTATGATTTCATCTGAGCTGTTCTTAGAAAACCCTTGAGATGAATAAAACGTAGATAACCCAAAGAAAGGGAATACAATGGGTTGTTACTTTTAATTTTGGCTTTTTAATTGGATTACTTACTGAGAGTCTGAATGAAATCTTTGCTGGTTAAACAAGAGACTGAACTCTCTTCAGCTCCAAAAGAGTAAGGACACTTGCTTCCCCAACCCAAATAGCCAATAGAGTGATGATAGTTGTTCAAACCCCTGAAACCGGAGTGTTGGTATCACCAAGACTTCCTGTGTAGTAATGCAGCTGATCCCAGAGAAGCTGGCAGGAGCCCCAGGGAGACCATCAGGGTGTCCAGGAATGGATTCACCCTTGGAAAGAGGGGCCTGTGCCTTGGAAAGTATTGTGGTTCCAGCAGCATCTGGTTAGCTCTCATTGGCCCTTGCTTGGATATTTTTAGGTAACTAAGCCTCTTTGTAGAGTTACCCAAGAAAAAATTTTCTCCAGGGTGCAAAGCAGTCCTATATGAATGCCCACAGCATTTGGCTCATCTGGAGATGTTCACATAAAGATTGTTTTTCCTAGAAGTTTGTTCAGACTCTACAGATCTCAAAATTAACATAGGAAATCATACCTCTGAGCTGGACAAGCTCCACGGCAGTCAAGCTCCCATTAATATTAAGATGGCCTAGATGAGGATATTTCAATACTTCTAAATTAATTTTTGTGTACACAATTAGAAATAGCTGGCTATACACTTAGACAAAATGGATGGAAAACATATTTAATGGGTCACTTGAAGCTTCAAAAAGAGGATTTAGATAAATGGATGAACCTATGATGTGCTTTAGATATCAACCCAATTCTTTGAAGTATTGAAAATGGCTGTCCTTATGTTATTTATTTTATTTTTAAAATCATTTCTTTATTTAGTTTCAAGCATACAGTATATTGGTTAGACATTTATACAGTTTATAAAATGATTCCCCCAATTTCTCCCTCTCTCCCTCCCTCCCTCCTCCTATCCAACATATTAATGCTAACTGCATTTCCTATGCCATGCTCCTCATGAACGTCCATCAGCTACTAATTTGTACTTCTTTAGCCCTTCACCCCATTTTCCCAGCCCCTCAAATCCCCTTATCCTCTGTCTGACACAAAATTGTCCACTATATTTGTGTGTCTGTTTTTGTTTAGTTTGCTCTTTTCATTCCTTAGATTCCGCATATAAGTGAAATCATATGGTACTTATCTTTCTCTGTCTGACTTAAATACCTTCTAGGTCCATCAAAGCAATATCTTTTTCTATCCCCTTCCTTTTCATATGTAGGGGTCTTGTTTTCTTATCATTTCAACCACTCCATCTTTTGGCTGGAGCCCTTAATTCTTTTCCATTTCGGGTATTTATTTATAGGAATGTAGTTGTTACCATTCTTAACTCTTGTTTTTGATACATGTTTTTTCCTTCTTAAAGAAGTCCCTCCAACATTTTCCATAAAACTATGTCCCACATAGTTTCTTTTGAGAAATCAGCTGCCAGTCTTATGAGTGTTCCCTTATAAGTAATTACTTGTTTTTCTCTTGCTGCTTTTAATATTTTTTTTCTTTGTATTTAACATTTGGCATTTTAATTATGATGTATCTTGGATCTCTGATTTGGGGAATTCTCTGAGCTTCTTGGGGTTTTATGTCCATTTCCTTCACCAGATTAGGGAAGTTTTCCATTATTATTTCTTGAAACAGCTGTTCAACATCTAGATTTTCTTCAGTTACACCAATCAGATGAATGTTTGGAGTCTTAATAGTGTCTTATATCATCTTTAAATTATTTTTATAGTCTTGACATCTTTTTTTTTGCCATTCTGATTGAGTGTCCTGATTGGTTTTCCTGTCCTCTAGATAGGCCATTTGATCCTCTTCTTTATTCACTTTGTTTATTTCTTTGTTTATTCCATTTAATGTGCTTCTCATCTCAGATAATGTGTTCTTCATTTCAGACTGGTTCCCTTTTGTAATTTCATTTCTATTTTTATGTTTTTTATTTCTTTGTTAAAGTTCTCACTGAATATATTAATACATCCCAAAAGTTCATTGAGCATCTTTATTTTGAACTCTACATCTGTTAGATTGCTTGACTCCATTATTTCTGGATCTCTGTTCTGTTCTATTCTCTCATATGGTTTCTACGTACTAAGCAAAGCTCTTAAGTCTCTCAGTCTTATTAGTGTGGACTTGTGTAGTAGGTGTTCAGTGGCACAGTACTGAGAATGGTTCAGCTACAGGCCAAACTTAGCCCAAGCCTCTACCTCTCCATGGCCACTTGTTAAGAGTCAGCAAGGAATCCACAGATGCTGTACTTATAGTTGCCTCAAAAGGCCACACCACAAACTGAGGCCATCTGCCTCCAGTGTGAGCCTAGAGGCTGCTCAGCAAAGAGCACTTGACTCGTTGAGGATATACCTGGATGTGGCTTAGGTGGGGATCATGAGTTGTGGGAGGCAGAGTTTCAGAGAATCCTCGGTGGAGTGGCCTCTATTATCCAATTTGACGACATTATGGCTCTGGTGGCTCTGTATCCTTGCACTGGGATTAGGGAGGGCTCAACAGGGAACAATGGATATGGCTGGCACTTCTGTAAGTAGTGAGTCTTGCCTTGGCCCTCATTCTGACAATGTCTCCCTGTAAGTCCCTGGTGCCCCCTGTATGCAGCTGAATTGGCACCACTGCTCAGAGAGAGCAGGTCCATCACTGTGAAAATCCACTCGCAGACACAGTTCCTTTAAGAGGCTTCTGCTGCTACCGCAGACTGTGTCTCATTCAGCATCTCAGAACCAGGCAGCCCCGCATCCTCACCCCATCCTACCTTCTGCCATTTCAGGGTGTTTTCTTGGACTTTTTCCTAGTTGTATGGCTTGTTCCTCTAGATCGCAGGCAATTTTTCTTGCTGCTTCTCCTTGTTTCTGTCACAACTTTGATTTGGTCACCAGAGAGATAAACATAACCTCTATTATCTACAAATTTTTTTTCTCCTGTCCTTATTTTCAAAGGAGAAAGTTCATTCAGTACTTGACTTGTCAAAGTCAGATATAAATTGTAAATATCTCCAAATCGACTATTCTCTATGTCTGTTTGTGTCTGTCTATATATATATATATATATATATATATATATATATATATATATAATAAGTGTGAGATAATTTTAACTTTGCATGGTATTGTTAAAACTAATTTAAAGGTAAGTGCTTGTAAGAATTGGATATTCTAAAATCCTCAGATATATAGAAACTAACAAATGGTTTTCAATTGCCTCTGATCTATGATCAATCCTCAGTAAATAAAAGCTAGCTTTTGAGGGGGAAAATGGTGTAGATGATAGAGGCTCTGTTCATCTCTCTGGCAACCAAATCAAAATGTAACAGAAACAAGGAGTAAACAGCAAAGAAAAATCACCTGGGATCTAGATGAACAAGCCATATAACTAGGGAGAAATCCCATGTGTGTGTCCTAGGCTTGGCCGGTCCCAGGTCTGACTGTGATCCAGGTTTGCGGCTAAGATTAGGACCCTGGATTTACATTAGCATTACATTAGTGCACTCCCCACAATAAAGTTGATGCCTGCCATTAGTTACATTAGTGTAGTAGGGCGCCTGTGCCTAAAATATGTAAACATAATTTAGCTTATTATATCACTCACGTGTGGCTGAATGCCACTATTATACTCTGATATGTATGGAGCCATGCAGTCCCCTGGGGAGCAAGAGGGGAGCACAAGAAAGGGGAACAGAAGAAGAGCAGAAGCAGAAGCATGTTCCTTACAAAAGAATAGCACTTCTCTGAACAGAAGTGCACTCCCCACAATAAAGTTGATTCCTGCCATTTTATTCTCATGTCAGCCTCTTGTGTATTCTTACAACTGGATATCTGGATACCACCAAAGCCTTCCCTTCTTGATCAGCTTGGCACAGACACTCTACAATTTCAGAAGGTAGGAGGGGGCAAGGGTGTGAGGCTGCCCAGTCAGAGTGGCTGAGTGGGATGGAGGGTGGCAGTGGCAGTGGCAGCTGGAAGCAGCAGCTAGCAGCTGCAGACATCAGCTGCAGACGCCTATCAAAGGAGCCATACTCATGAGCAGTCTTGTGTGGTGCCAGACCTGCTTACTCTGTGCACCAGTGCTGGTTTGGCCATCCTCAAGGGGCACCAGAGACTTATGGGGAGACACTAAGTTGTCAGAGTGAGGGCTGAGATGAGACTCATTAGGTACAGAAGTGCTGATGATATCCATTATTTCTCTGTTGAGCCCTCCCCGATCCCAGTGCAAGGACACAGAGCCACCACAGCCAAGACATCGTCAAACTGGATAACAGAGGTCACTCCACCCAGAGGATTCTCTGAAACTCTGCCTCCCACAACTCATGATCCCCACCCAAGCCACATCCAGGTATATCCTCAGAGAGTCAGGTGCTCTTTGCTGAGCAGCACCTTGACTCTCACTGGAGGCAGATGGCCTCAGTTTGTGGTGTGGCCTTTTGAGGCAACTATAAGTACAGCATCTGTGGATTCCTTGCTGACTCTTAACAAGTGGCCATGGAGAGGTAGAAGCTTGGGCTAAGTTTGGCCTGTAGCTGAACCATTCTCAGTACTGTGCCACTGAACACCTACTACACAAGTCCACACTAATAAGACTGAGAGACTTAAGAGCTTTGCTTAATACATAGAAACAGACATGGAAAGGCAGCCAAAATGGGAAGACAAAGAAGCAGAAACCATATGAGAGAACAGAACAGAACAGAGATCCAGAAATAATGGAGTCAAGCAATCTAACAGATGTAGAGTTTAAAACACTGGTTATAAAGATGCTCGATGAACTTTTGAGAAATAAAGATAAAATCAACAAAGAGATAAAAAACATAAAAATAGAAATGAAAATTGTAAAAGGAAACCAGTCTGAAATGAAGAGTACATTATCTTACATGAGAAGTATTTAAATGGAATAAACAAAGTGAATAAACAAAAGGATTAAATGACCTATACAGAAGATGGGAAAGCTAAGGACACTCAATCAGAATGGCAAGAAAAAAGAAGCCATGGCTATAATAATAATTTAAGGAGCTGATGGAAGACCATTAAAGGTGAAAATATACATCTCATCGGTGTACCGGTAAGAAAACAAGATGTTAAACAGCCATTTGAAGAAACAATGATGGAAAAATTCCCTAACCTGGTGAAGGAAATAAACATACAAGTTCAGGAAGGACAGAGAATCCCCAAAACCAGGAATCCTTAGAGGCTGACACCAAGATACATCATAATTAAAATGTCAAAGTTTAAATACAAAGAGAGAATATTAAAAGCAGCAAGAGAAAAGCATATAGTTACCTACAAGGGAGCAACCATAAGACTGGCAGCTGATTTCTCAAAAGAAACTATGCAGGATAGAAAGGCTTGGCACAAAATATTTGGCATAATGAAGACCCAGGATCTACGAACAAAAATACTTCATCCAGAAAAACTATCATTTAAAGTGGAAGAACAGATAAAGAGCTTCCCAGACAAAAACAAGCTAAAGGAATTTATCACCATCAAGGCAGTATTACAGGAAATGATGGAGAGACTTAAGAAGAAAAAAAAAAGTATCAAAAACAGTAATTAAGAATGGTAACAAGTATGTTCCTATCAATAAGTACATCAAGTGGAAAAAAATTAAGTGCTCCAACTAAAAGAGAGAGTGGCTGAATGGTAAGAAAACATCCCTACATGCTACCTACAAGAGACTCACTTCAGATTAAAAGACACACACAGACCAAAAGGAAGGAGATGGAAAAAGATATTACCTTGATGGACTAGAACATATTTAAGTCAGAGAGAGAAAGATAAATACCATATTATTTCACTTATATGTGGAATCTAAAAAACAAAAAGAACAAACTAATCAAAAACAGACACACAAATATAGTGGACGTTTTGGTGACAGAAGGGAAGTGGAGTTGTGGGTTGGGAGAATGGAGTGAAGGGTTAAATAAGTACAAATTAGTTGGTGATGGATGATCATGGAGAGAGGGAGCACAGCATAAGGAATGCAGTTAGCATTAATATGTTGGATAGCAGGAGGGCCAGGGGAGGGAGGGAGCAACTGGGGGGATTGTTTTATGAACTATATAGGTGTCTAACTAATGTACTGTGTACCTGAAACTAATTAAAATTAATAAATAAATTATAAAAAGAATTAAAAAATAAAAAGTAGCTTAAGTATGTTGGTTAAGTAAAACAGACATGTCTTAATTTTGCCTGGGTTTTACAAAAGCAAGTCCATGTAATAATTGTAATTTATGTCAATTAAACATTAAAGATGTTTCTAGAAGTTATAAATGTCCAAGCTAAAGAATGCTAATTGATTACTTCTTAGTTTTCATTAGACAGTGAGGTTTTAAATGATGAAATCTCAACATATGTAGGGATAACTTTGTGGTATTCCAGAAGGGTCCCTGAAATACCTCAAGATGTAACCAGAGAGCTCAGATCTCTAGCAACGAGATTCTTGTCTTATGTCTTAAGAAAGAATTTAAGGGCAAGACAGACAGCAGGCAGGAAAGCCTAAGGTTTATTAAAGTGAAAGTACACACTCAAGAGGAGGATACAAGGTGAGAGAGAGAGAGAGAGAGAGAGAGAGAGAGAGAGAGAGAGAGAGAGAGAGAGAGAAAGTATGTCTCCACTACGGGCTTTTGTTTTTCTTGAGGCAGAGCACAGAAATGTACTGACTTAAACTTGTCTCCTCCCAGTAGTTGGGAGCTTGATTCATCACTTTTTATTTCTTATATGGTATTTTCGGAACAGTCATGGCAATAGGTGCATGTTGGAACTGCAGTATTTGCAGTGTGGATGAGATAATAATATTATAATTAGTCAAAGGTCATGCCTTAGCCAAAAATGTCATCTAAGCAGGAAGAGACCACTTTTGGCTTATCTCCCCTTGTCAGGGCTAAAATAAGGGGGGGGGGGTATGAAGAAAGGAAAAAAATTTCTGGAGCCATACCTGAGAGGGGGAGGGGACATCTCTACGCTAGCTATCCTGCCTCAAAAAGATTTAAAATTGCATGGGAAGCATTGTAAAAATAAATGATGAAAACTTCTAGGGTATATTGTATGGGTGAAAAATGGTTGTAATTTAAACAAATAGTTGGGGCTATGAGAAACCCAAAATGACAGCTTGATTCTTCCCTGCTCCCAGGCTTCCCATTTTTTGTTTTTTACATTTCTTTATGTGTCATAGTGCATATAAGCTGGACATAGATGAAGGAACTTAGAAGCTGACATTTTTGAAAAGGAACATCTTACACTGTTACCAAGGTTTGATAGAGTCACTTCAAGAAAATGCCAAGTTGGTGACCAGTTCCTTCCACAGCCAATGTGCAGGTAGGGATTTATGATTAGGTCATCCTATGACGTTACTTTCTGTAGAACCCCGTTTTTATCCATAGTAAATCAAAATTATAGTGAACACAGATCAAGTCAAAGAATGTTAAAGTTAAAGTGGAATTGGAGAATACTGAGTTCTTTTAATCCAGTCATTCTTACAATGGGAGAAACTGAGACCCGGAGTGATCTATGCATTTTAGTAAATGGTTCATCTAGGAGCTTATCTTCGCTCTCAGGATAGGGCTCTTTCCACTGCTGTAAACATGAAATGTAGGAGGACACAGAATAGAGGGAGGGACTGGTGTTGGAAGCCAGAAAAGGGAGAGATAAACTTGAAGAAGGGCTGATGAGGAAATGAAAAACACTGTAAAAGGCATGCATTTGTGGGAGGCAGTGGGGTTTCTCAAATAGGGAAGTGAGCAGAGGGCAAGGTTTCTGTTGGTGGAAAGGCGGGTGATAGAGCATGTGACTATGTGGGGTGGGGACATGCCATCAGAGTTCTGAAGAGTTCTCTCTAGGGGAACAAAAATCGCCCATTGAAGTGAACTTGGGGGAGTCCCAGGTAAAACTCAAGCAAAGGTAAACCTGAGAATGCCTGTGGCCTGATAACCTATGGGACAAAAAGCAGGAGCCTGATAACAGAGGAAGAGCACTGGGCTCCTTCAGAATGGCCAGGACACTCAAGTCAGGCTGGATTCTAATTATATGATTCTCCATCCATCTCAGATCATTCTTTTTCAGATTGTATGTGTTTACAGGGCTTATATAATCAGCTCCTTCCCTTATTACATTTTATATAAATTTCAGATTCTTGGATTTATATTCATAAGTATACTTTGGTACAAATAGTCTGTCAGTCTCCCTTTTTTCACAGAGCCCATTTTACCCCACATCCCTTTTTGTTGGGGATTGAGTTATACGAGCCTTTGTGTATAAAAATGACATACTTAAGAGTTTGTATTATTTTTCATGAAACTAATCGAAGTGTTTTAAGCATGAGCCTGACATGATGCGGTTTAAATTTTATGTAGCAATTCTGAAGCAGGGTGCTTAATAGATTTGGAGAGCATTTGGATTACAATGTACAGCTAAGGGATTGTGGCAGTAATCCAGGTCACACATAATGCTGATGTAAGAAATGTCAAAACCTATAGAGTATTTTATAGGAGTTTATTTGAACCAAACTGACTACACATGCCGGAAAGCAAGATCTCAAATACTCCAGAGAATAATAGTTTTGTAACTTCTTTTATGCATTTGAAATTAAGTAAGATTACATAGAGATGAGAGAAAACAAGCTGTGAGTTTGAATTATAGGATAGTTAATAAGATGATGTGCTCTTTTGAGGGTGAGTACAATTAATTTCAAAGGTGTGTTAACCTAGATGCACAGAAACTATGAACAGGGCTTGCTTAAAACAAAGACAAACCTTTTGCTAAAAATCCATATGTCTGGGATGTGACTACCCACCATGACCTGCCCAGTTAGAAATTTATGATCCAATCACGCTGTAAGGTTACTTTACAACTTTTTTCATCCACAACAAAATGTCAGTGAGGATAAAGAGGAGAGATATTAAACAAATTAAAGAGAAAAATAATATGATGACATAGTAACTGTGGGGAGTAAAGGAGAGGCAAGTTTCCAAAGAATAAGGTTTTTTAGGTTTCTGCTTAGATAATTGCATGGATATTGGCAGAGCATGAGATGAAGCTGTTACCTATTCTTCTAGTTTCACTGAAGGAGAAATTTCCCTAAATAAATACTTTTTGTTTCTTTTCTCACTCCTTATATATTTCCTTCCTTTCTTTCTTTCTTTCTTTCTTTCTTTCTTTCTTTCTTTCTTTCTTTCTTTCTTTCTTTCTTTCTTTCTTTCTTTCTTTCTTTCAATGGTGACATTGTTTATTGAAATTCAGTAAGTTTCAGGTGTGCAATTTAACAATAAGGCATATATATATTGCATTGTGTTTACCTCCCATAGTTAGATTTTTTTCTGTCACCACATATTTTACCTTTTTTATCCCATCTACTTCTTACATCATATTCTTTTCCATGAAAATAGAGTGAAATAACTCAGTAGTGAATACAGGAGAGAACATACATACATAATTTGGTTTCTAGTACAGGCTTTCTTCATGGCTTGAGATAACTGCCTTCTTGATATGTCTTCACATGACTTTTCCTCAATGCATATGGAGAGAGAGAGAGAGAGAAAAAGAGAGAGAGAGAGAGAGAGAGAGAGAGAGAGAGAGAGAGAGAGAGAGTGTCAGGGAGCAGAGAGAGTGATGAAGACAGAGAGAGGCAGAGAGAAAGAGAGAGAGAGAGAGAGAGAGAGAGAGACAGTGAGAGAGAGATAGAAAGAGACAGAGAAACAGAGAGACAGAGAGAGAAGAGAAAGCTCACTCTGTGATGTCTCATCTTATAAAGCCTCACTCTTAGGATCTCATTTAACCTTAATTGCTTTCTTAAAGGCCCCATCTCCAAATCCAGCCACAATGTGGATTAGGGCTTCAACATATGAATTTTGGGGGAACACAAATAATCAGTTTTTAACAGTAAGACTACTTCATTTGGAGTTCAATACCAGCAAGATTACTGGCATTATACCCTTAATGGAAATTCTCTAGAAGCTTTTTCAAGAAGTTATGCAAAGTTGACAATTTGATCCATCTATCTTATACTCTATATCTTTATTTCACTTGTTTCTGAATTCAGGAGTGAAGTGTTCTATAACATTAACCAGCATTGATAGGTTAATATTGCAGTTATAAATAAACTTGAGCATATTAAAGGTTAAACATAACAAAGTTTATTTCTCATGCAGGCAAACTCCATGCAGATTAGTAAGTCCTTCTCTGTCTTGAAGCTCTGCCATCCTGAACAGGTGGCCTCTAAGCTGACACTGTAGGCAAAATGATAAAATGTGATATTTTACATGGTCAGGCCTGGGTGGCTGATATCTCTAGCAGAGCATACTCCATTGCCCAGTACTCAGTTACAAGAGAGTAGGGGATTATGTTTTTTCCTATAGGCCCACAGAGGGGAAAATATGATAAATATATAACACTACATCAGCTATACCTTCCTAAATTACAAACTAAGATTTCATCATTGACAAGGAGATTCAGGCAAAGATGAGATCTGGTGTTTATGAATGATTTAGGTGGGGCTTAAACTGTGTGTTGTTGTTCGATGTGTTTGTAGCTCATAGAAATTGCCAAATGTCTGTGGCCATTATAGAAAGAGCTCATTGAGTGTAACTTTCAGCCTCATTATTAATGTTGACAAATATGAAAGAGAAATAATGTTATAAAAGAGGTTTTAAATAACTGCTTCTTGCATTCAGTAATTATTTAAAGTTTTTAAAGAGATACTATAATAATAATCATAAGGCCTAGGTATTAAAAAGATTTTGTGTTTATGTATTCACACACATTAACCAGTCAGAACCATTGACAAATCATCAACTACTTCTCAAATCAACTACTTAAACTAAAATATTAACAAGTGTTACATCTTTTTGACAATACATTTTTATCAGAGAATAAAATTTAACTTAGACATCGTTGTCTAATGTCTCCCCTTGTATATCTTGAAAAGTTGAATTTTCTGACTTCCAGTTGTACTCTGAACAGAAGTTTAGCTTTCTGGTTGAAAAGCATGCTGCTCTTCTGAGACTTCCAATTATGAACACCTCAAGAGTTAAGCAGTCAAAATGTCTTCCTGGAAAACATTGTTCTGAACAGGCTTGTATCTGGGATTCTAGACACAGAAATGACAATCATCATAATGCATTTTAATTCTTGGTTTACATATACTTCTGTAGCTTGAATCTCCTTGATAGAGTGAATACATCATAAATTATGTTATGTTAATATATTTACTAAGATACTTGGTACCAAGCATGTGTTGAGGGATTTTTTGGTGAGTGAATATATAAATTAAACTCACTAGAAGGGCTTATTCTTTATATATATCTATATCTATATATATAGTGGTTTTATGAACTCTGGGATGGCTGCAATTTTATCTCTAAGGATAATGAAGAGCTAGCTATAGTTTATACTGTTGCATGGGGACATCATAGGAGACGTGAAAAACCAAATTCTCCAATATATAAATAAGCTAGCAAGAGTTAAGAAATGAGAAAGGTGGAGGAATTATGGTTGAATGGCAAAGAGAATACTTTGAGGGTATTCAAAGTGGGAGGAATAGAATGGAGTGCCCAGAATAGGGAGTATAATGGAGCCTGGAGGTAGAGTTGAGTGAAGAAACTTGTAGAATTTTGTGATCTGTACAAGCAGTGTCCAGGGAAGCCATGCCATTTCTCTCTCTCTTTCTCTGTCTCTCTGTCTCTCTGTCTCTCTCTCTGTGTCTCTCTTTCTGTCTCTCTCTTTTTGTTTTAGACATGAGATGCAAGTCCCAGAGAGGTGAAGTGACCTTTCAATGTCACACACAACTTTGCCCATGAGAGTTGACAAGGGGAAATAGATATTGTGAAGGCTAGTGATACAGACAACAGCTGAAATCAGACAGGAGAGAATAACCTTAGTCAGAGCTGGAGAGGAAATGAAAGATCAAGTAGGAGGGCCAAGGTGGAGGGAAGCAGCAGATTTTCTTTATCGAAGTCAGTGGTTGGTGGGAAGGTTGTCTGTTGTTGGAAGCAAGAAGTCAGAATTCAGAGTTTCTGAGGGATAAGTTTGCTGAAAACAGAAAGGAAAAAAGAAACATCTGCAAACGGCATGCTGTTTTTGCAACCTGCAATGCTAACTATTCTGTCAGGTAGTGACAATGCAGATACTGAGAACATCTCTCAGGAGGCCCAGATGGTGAACTTTCTCAAGATGTATCTGGATTTTAAGGATGTCAGATTGCTTACAATCTGAAGAGTCCTGTCTCTAGGTCCAGTTTACACTTTGAAGAATCATAGTAGAGAATGGGGTTCTGTGTCAGGAAAATATCATTGTTAAACTAAATCATTATGTTTCTCCTCCTCTCTAGTAACAGGTTAATTTTATATCTTCTCTCCTTCTTTTGCCTAAAAAACAAACAAACAAAAAACAACAACAAAACAAACAAACAAAAAAACCTACCACTCATAGTGGTCCAGGAACACATCTTATTCCATCTCATGCAGATCTCATCCTTTGCCAACCAATCCTAGGCACAAAATTGGGGCTCACGTTGGCTAAATGAGCTGCAAACTCATGTCTGTGAAAGTAAAAATGGCACAATAATTTTCATGCACACCTGGTCCAAGGGTAACTTCAGCAATGAGGAGCTGTTATTTCATGTCTACTTCATTGAATTAACTTGGAATTTAGAGATTTAAGACTACACCAGTCAATTACAATTTGAATATAAGTTCAATCTACTCAATTAGGGGATTCTCCAAAAGGGTTTTTTTTTTTTTGTCGGAAACATTCTCACACCTTTCTGGGTGATTTCTCATTATTCTTATTCCACCATAAAAATCTTCATGCATAAATTTCTTGTGGATTATTTCAGATGTGGACTCCTCAGGATCTTGTCGACCCTTTCTTTTTCTTGCTGTTCTTTTCTTGTGCTTTAAAAATATCTTTTCACATGGTCCCCCTTCTATGGCCTAAAATCCAGAGTCACACAGTTTCACCACTCTGTGCTTGAAATCTCATCTCTTAAAATTGTCCCTTAAAATCTGATCTCTTTCTCAATTCCGTTTCCCTCATATGGGTTTCTCTAACTGCCCCCCACCAACTTATATCATGCACCTCCCCTCTCATTTCCCCAAACGTCATCAAATTTATCTCTTATACCCCTTTCCCCATCTCACTAATATTTTTCCTCTTTTTTTTTTCCCTGATCAAATGCATCTTTGGCTCAACTCACATCCATATAAAACTTTCTTCTTGTTCCACTTATTTATAAGACCCTAGGTTCTTCTATAGTTTCTCTCATGCATTTCATTAATTGTTTTTTCTCCTTTCTCCCTTTTCCCAGATCCCTTTGAATTACAGGTGACAGCAAGCTGTGAACTGCATTCTAGAGACCCTGCAAAAGACTTCTTTCAGGTAGCTTATCAAGGATCAGATTTCTTGAGTTTCCAAAATATGTCATGGGTACCATCTCCAGAGGTTTAGAGTAGAGCCCATATTGTCTGCTATTTCATCAATCAGCATGAAAGCATCAAAGAATCAGTGCATGGGCTCATCGGAAACACCTGCTCTCAATTTGTCTTGGGTCTCCCCTGTGCAGGTAAGATGGATATCCAGAGACAAGGTTAGTTCAGTCCCTTCCTCTAAGACTTTTCTATACAAGTCTTGTCCCTTTCCATCACTTCTTTCAAAGTCAGGAAAAGAAAGAATTCAAGAGGGAGTGGGTTTGCTAGGAAAAATGTTTCTAAATAAAGCTAATATGTGTATATTAATGTAGATAATTTGCCCCTAAGTTGTTTGAGTCTTTATCTAAATAATTTTTATGCCCTCTGCAGTGAGGCCAGAGGCCTGGCTGTCTAGTAGTCACATCCTTGGTCTAGCCAGCTGTTGCTAGTTTGTCATGTCTCCAGCTTCTACTCAAAGCCTATTTGGGTGATGTGGATTTGGGGTGAACAGGAGCTGTCAGGCACTCAGCAAGGTGATGTCTCACCCAATAATGATGAGACATGGTATCCTGGCTATGGAGGCTGAGGAAACAGCTGACTTGACTTGCCAATTGAGACACCACAGTCTAGGAGACCAAGATATCATTCTCTACTGGGGGAAGTAAGATTGAATCTATAAGTGTGAGAAGGTATTTCTTGACCTTAGAAGGTAGTGCAAAGAAAAGTTTCATGATGTCAGAACTAGGTGAGAGAGATATCAATAAGAAAGGAATATAGGTGATTCCAGAACTGTAGAAATAAAACACAAAGGACACTCAGATGTCAGATATTTAGGAGGAGATGAAGAAGCCATCCTTGAGCAGGGATGGGAATAAAATAACTAAATATAATAACTAATGAGACTCATAACCAATGCACATATAAGATAGGAAAATCAAAGAAGTATAATTGACAGTTTAAAATGACATCCATGTGTCTCTCCAACATTCATAGGACATTACCTTTCCATGAACTTGATCCTGTTGGCAGTAATAGCACCCTCAATTCTTTTGATAGTCTTTGCATTGTAGTTTAAGAACCCCTGGTGAATTCTTTTTACTTCTTCATTGCTTCCCAATTTCTTATTCTCATTTTTACCTGTCTTAGCTTTTGTCTCTTGACCATCCCTTTTATCCCCAATTACCACCTTCAACTTATCTAGAGTTTCTCCTCATTTCTCTTCTTTCTCAGCTCACATGAAGACATTCCATGAGATTCTTTACCACATCTACCCCATTGTAATGAGAACTCAAGAGCCAGGAGCTTAGGCAAACAGAGTGACGCCATCCTTTCTATTCCCCACTTAAATTGCATTTTTTCCCTGTTTCTTCTTTATAATCATTTGTTAATGCAAGCTAATTTAATTTTTGTAACTTGTGTGGAGGATCTTTCTTGTAATTTTTATTTGTTCAGTAGTTCTCAAACTTCAAAACTCATTCCTGATGCTTCTTTCCTGATTCATAAGTGGGAAGCAATCTCTCCCTCAAGTGAATCCAGAAAGCAGTTCAACCATACTCTGCTACATGCACACATCACTTCTTACCTTGCATTACAGTTACTTAGGTCTTTCTTCTCCTTACAATATTTAACTCTTTTAGGACATAATCATGGCAAAGATGATTTTTTGTGTGTAATATAGATTTGGTGACAATCAAACCAAAGTGAACAAATAAAAACATATCCAAGTTGGATTAACTGTTGTGTTGTTACTCTTTTGTACTATATTTATTCCTGACATTGTTATAGTATTTGAAATATTAATTCTTCCCTTCATGATTAAATGTGTTTTACTTGGCCAAAAAATTTCCCACTCTTTTTGCTTCCTCATGTTCTCCCTAAACCCTTAAAGAAAAATGCAGCTTTGCCCTTTGCTACACTTATTTTCTAAACACAGTGAGCTAACTCTTTTCTACTTGTTCCAAACACAAAGAGAGATAGAATGTTCAGGCCATTGTGAAGGGGAATGAGGTATTACTGAATGATCAAGAAAAAGAAGAAAGAGAGTTGGTCCTCAGAATTAGTGTGGGATCAAGGCAAGGGATGTAAACAGAAGACAAATCTCCCAAAGGGTGGTGATGTCTATGATATCCTTCCCTAGACTTTGGTTCCTTTTAAGCTCTACTTACTAATTCAAGTAATATTTGTTAAGCACCGAGTATGAGACAGGCACATACAATGTGTAAACTGGTTGGGGAGAAAACAAACCAAGATTGTACTACCTACCTGAGTTGCAATGTTTACTTCTTCAGTCTGTCCATGTCCTCATTGCTGGTTACATTATTTTTGTTTCTTTTTAAAATTTTTGAATCAACTTTATGGACATATAATTTACATATAATACAGTACATCTATTTTAACTGTACAGTTCCATTCATTGTGACCAATGTACACACCCATGCAAATATGGCTACACTTAAGATATAGAACATTTCTATTCCCCTAATACCCTTCATACTCATTTATAATTAAACCAGTTGCCAGCTGGGCATCCAAAAATTTTAATATGCTTTATGCTAGTTAAGTTTAGATTTTTCTTTTCTATAATTTTATTAAAATAGAATAAATTTTATGTATTCTTTGTATCTGGCATTTCCCCAGACCAGAATATAGGTATAAGTCACTCATGTTGCTTATGTGTGTTTTGTTGTCTATTATTTTTTATTGCTCAATAGAAATCCATGTATAAATATCCTATATATTTTTTTAATCCATTCACTCTTTGATGGTCATTATTATTGTTTTGCTTTTTGTGTTTTGTTTGTTTGTTTGTTTGTTTGTTCTTTTGTTTAGTTATCTGCCTGGACAAGTTCTGTAGATTCTGAAAGCCTTGCAGTTTGTAACCACCAATGGTTTTGTTTCTTTTTAAAAAACTACATAGAACTTTTTCTTTACTTCCTCCCTTCTTTTCTCCCCCTCCCTCTTTTTCTCTCTCTCTCCCTCTCTTTTTATCTCCTATCCTCTTCCACTTCCTCTTTCCCTCCCTCTCTCCCCACCTCTCTCTCTCACCTTTTTTGTTTGTTTGTTTCTTCATTCTCTTTCTTTTCTAGCTTCCTGGGGGTCACTCCTAAGTCAACATAGCATAGCAGTAGCCAATGATTAGTTAGAGGTTGTGCCTTTACACCTTAAACTGGTAAAGATTCCATCTTTTGCTGAAGGAATATGTGTGGATTAGAACACACATTTATCATTCAAGCAGTTTACAAATCTGCTCTGGTGTCTGCTTTTTCTATGCACAAGGTCTCATGTTTGGCAGGTGTAAGTACATATTGTTGCCCTCTTTGTTGTCTCCTTAGTATGTGTGCATCTTTCAAACTTCTGGAAACAAGTGGAAGCTTATCAAAGTCCACTATGGCTATCTCGTTTTCCACCTATCTTTGTCAGGTTTTGGCTGTCTCTTCTTCGCTTCAATTAGTATTTAGTATTAGTATTAGTCAGCTATAAGGTTGAGCTTTGATTTTTTCCTACCAATTGCTATTGTTTTCTACAACTTCCCTGGGCATCAGGCCTCTCCATGTGGTTCCAGATTAGGTATACCCTTCTGCAACAATAAGACTCTTCAGCCTGTGGTACCACCAAGTCAGGGGAGGGATGAGAGCAGCTCCAGGTTAACTTGCCACCATTGTTTTTGCTGAGATTTAGGTAGTTCGTAGTTCTTGAATAAGCACTTCTCAATCTGCTGTGTGTTTTTGGTCATTTTCCTGAATTCTGAAATGGTTTATTCTGAAAATTTTGTCCCATATTATTATTGATGTTTGGGGAAAGGATTTTCTGAACTCCTTTCTCTGTTGTTCTAATTGTCTACTCCATGCAGACTTTTCGTAACATTATAAATCAAACAAACAAGTTTCAACTCCTAAAAATTGAAAGCAAATGCAACAATGAAAATAACTACTTATCAAGTTGGTGACATACCATAAGTCAAGGACTGTCTCAATTGACTTTAAAGTATAACAATTTGCTTATCTCCAGGGGATATACCCTGGTATCAGAAAATAAATTTTAAATTGTTTTTAATAATTATATTGTTGATGATAGGGTTACTCTAAGACTATCATGCATATATACTTTAGTGGGATATAGTTTTAAATGGAATTAAATGAATACATAATTGTGTTAACATATTGGGAACAAAAATTATTGCATGGGAGAAACTGATTTGAGATAGATGAGTAAAACTCTGTAGTTATAAACTTGAATCAGAAGCATAAGTATGGTTCATCATAATATTTCTCTTAAAAATATATGTTCTGGCCACTTAAAAAGTCCAGAGACCAAGACTAACCTAGGGTTCAGATAATGGTTTCCACATAATATTTTTTCACTAAAAGGAACCAAGACAGCCTTGGAGAAAAGGAATATAGAGTCTGCAACAATCTTACCACACCAGAAAATAATAGAGAGCTCAAAAATAAAGTCATGTTGAAAGAATTCAGAAGCAGCTGACTTGAAAGAATCCCATGTCACTTGTGGTACAACTTGAGCCTCAATAAAAAAAAAAATATATATGGCTCAGTTATAGAGTTAAACATTTCAAATATGTTAAAGTTCATAGATATGCAATAATGCAAAAAATAATTCATTAGTCACCTAGGAAGCTATATAAACAATTCATTCTCTTGAAAAATGGTAAATAATTGGAAAGAATCAAGTATTTATTCTGTCTTTTGTTATCTCAGGGTAATAGATAGTTTTTTAGGATAAAATAGCTTTTAAAACATTCTAACTAATAAAGATAAATAATAAAGAAAGTGTAATACCTTTACATATTCCCTAAAGAAATACCTGATTTTGGTTATTTGTTTTCAAGGTGTGCTCAGGAATACAAGGTAGTTCCGGATATCCTTTCAGAGAGTCCTTAAGTTCAAAAACTATTCTTATAACAATACTATGATGTAATTTTGTGTTATTTTGTATATAAGTTTGTATTCAGAAACAGATATAAAATATAGCTATCTTCTAGTAAGTCAGATTTAAAGAGAATTTCAAAACTATTTTAAAATGTTTAAAAAGCTACAAAGTCACTATCCTCACCATATTTTGGGGGGATTAGTAAGGATATTATTTTTAATACATATTCAGTTTGTTTCATTTCAAGTTAGTTAACAAATACACATTTAAAATTTTTATTAGTTTTTACTTCTGATGTAGTATTTATCATCTATCAATCTCTCTATTATCCATCAATCTATCTAACATCTATCTATCTATTTATCTATCTATCTATCTATCTATCATCTATCTATCATTGTCTATCTATTCTATCTAAAATTTCAATACTCACACGCTGCTGGTGGAAATATCAAATGGTAGTGCTTCTACAGAAAACAGTTTGGTAGTTCCTCAAATACTCACACATTGAGTTAACCATTTGACTTAACAATTCCACTTTTAGGTATATTTCCAAAAGAATTGAAAACGAATGTTTAAACAAATATTTGTACGCAAATATTCATAGCTGGACTATCCACAACAGTAAATAAAATTAGGAAGACAACCCAAATATCCCCCAATGAATAAATGAAAAAACAAAATGTGCTATATACACATAATGGAATATTATTCAACCATTAAAAGAATGAGTGATACATGAGACAATGTGAATGCACCTCAAAAACATTATGTGAAAGAAATCAGACACAAAGGACACATATCTTATGATCCCATTTATATGAAAAATCCAGAATAAGTAAATCTATAGAGACAGAAAGAGTATTAGTTAAGAGGGGCCTGAGGTGGAGGAGAAATAGGAAGAGTGACTGCTAAATGGATATAGGATATTCTTTTGGGGTCCTAAAAATGTTTTGGAAGGTGTTAGACCTGGTAGTTGCACAACATTGTAAAGTACTAAATGTCACTGAATTGTAAACTTTAAAATGATTAATTTTATGTTATATTTCACCTCAATAAACAATAAGTAAGTAATTATGAGATATTCACATTATAATATGAAACTCCAGAGTCTAAAGATAAGATGTTTCATTAGAAAAGAATAGAAGAAAAGATGGAAAATCTTTGGAGATAAAAAGTTGCCTACAAAGTAATAACAAATAGAATGATAGAAGTTTCCTCATCAACAATAGATACAAGAAAATGATAAAGTAGAATTTGACGCTAGAATTTGAAAACTAGATATATTTGGACATATGTCCGCTATTCATCCATTAGGCCCATATGGACCATACTATATGCACTATTTTAAGTTAGACAATAGCAAAAGGTAAACAAACAAACAAACAAACAACCTACAGGAGTATCACAAAGTAAAAAAAAAAAAAAAAACAGTTTGGATTAAATGTCAAGGAAAAAATGCAGTTGTTTCGCCTATCAGACTATCTTAAAGGTTTAAATCCCTCCAAATAACTGGAGAGGCAAGTAAATTTTCACTGGAAATATGTCCCTTACAGATCAACTTTGAGATTCTTTCCAATTCTAAAGTATCAAAGGATCCTGGACAAAATTAAGCTAATTAATGTTCCTGAGGTTAAAGAAAAAATAGTCTGTGCACTCATTTCCAAGTTTGGGAAAAGGTGGGATAAGTAATGAGAATTTGGTGGGTGAAGAGGTAGTGCAGAGTCACTACAGGTAGTAACAGTACGCACTCAATAAATACTGTTGATAAAATGAATAAGTGCATAAAATGTATAAGTAGGCCAAAATATACATGTTAATTTGTGTATTTGTGAATCTATTGTTAAATTTTATTACTTGGTTAAAATAACAAAATTAAAAAAATAAAAAGAATAACATGAGCAACTCACTTGGTTCAGTTTCCTCTGCTTAGTTTAGCATGTTTAGGTACTGTTACCACTGCTCAGACTGCATAGAATTGCATACAGTAGCAGTCCTCAGACAATCATTCGATACCAGATCAATTGAGCAACTAGCTACTTTATACTTCAGTGGAAGGTCCTCTGTTGACAACAGGTCTGCAGAAATCTTACTTTTGGATCCAAGGCATGTGTCTTCTTTACCTTTGGGGTAGAATGTTTGGGTATTTGTTATATTTCTTATTGTTGGGAACTTGGGGGAATCAGACATAAATTTTTACCTTTTAATTCCTACTCTCTCTCACTCTACTTTTTACCAGGAAAGGCAAGGCCTTGTCTTCTGAGCCTCTTGATTGGAGTAATCTCAATTTTTGAAACATTTGTTTCTAGTCATGCTTGTGTTTGGGGGGGGAGCATAAGACATTTGAGAGAGGAATCTTTATGGTTTTAGAGTGGAATGGCTTGTGTAAAAATTAAGTTTTAAATGCTCCTCTTTTTTTGGCCATTATTTTCATGTCCTAGTGAGTGTATTTAGTACCTGTAGTCAGGTTTACAGCTAAGCACTATATAATAATGGTGTTGGTAAAGGTACGATGAGTACAAGTGCATTCAATTGTCTGACTCCCTGAAATGCGGGCTGCAGTTCTCAGAATCTCTGGTGCTTTTTGATTCTCAGAGCATGTCTTTCTTGAAATGTACACCAAGACACTGTGGGCACTCACATTGATCCATTTGGCATCATTTTCAAGGTTAACTGGTTTACCTCTCTATCACTACTGCATCACTGTCAGTGGTATATTTGGTGTGTGTCAAATGAATCTACAGAATTTATATGTCAGTGAATCTACAGTAAAACAAATAAACTGAATCTTGGATATTCTATCCAAAACTCAAGGTTTACAAAAAAAAAGAAAAGTTAACATCAAAGGCAGGTAATGTTAAGTCTCTGCTGTGGTCTATGACTATTATACCAAAAGTGAATAGATTATGTCATGAACTGAATTATGAGAATATTGTTTAGATTTATATGCTTTGCAATTTAGAGAGTAATTCTGGACTTTATAATGAGGCAGTAATAATCTTGGATGAAGGCTACTCTTAATAATGTGAACAATTTATTTCTGGGAATAGAGAATGTTACATTACTTATTTTGCCATTTCTTATATATGTGACAACATCAGTTAGTGAGAACTTTTTACAGTTGGAATGTTTTACTACCATATTTCTAATAGATGATCTGTGCAAATTTGTCATTTTTTTCATGAATGGAGAAAATCCAAGATATTTATACTTAAAGCCAACATTGATTAGAGTCCAAATATTTTACTTAGTGGATGCTAAGTATATTGTTAAAACCTGGCAAGAGCATACTAAAAGAAAATAGATGACATCATAAGACAAATAGCTCTGAACTTTTGGTGGAAAAAAAAAATGAGAAGATCACTGCTCACTTCATAATGGTTTATTTGGTGATAGGAAAGGACAAAATGTAGATTGAGGCTGTGAGATATAAGGATACATAAGGAGAAAGAGGTTCTACTGCTTATAAACTTTCTACAAAATGTTAATTTTGACATGCTCTGAAGCTATACTTAACATAACTTTCAAAGTTTTGCTTGTCTCATGAAGATTTGTTGCTCAAACCTTCAAAGGTCAGGAGTTACTGAAAAGAATGTCATATACTAGTAGCAAATGTAACTTTCCTTCTCAAAACTTGCTATGACATAAGACAATTTTGTTTGGATTATAAACTGCAATATTTATCACATTTGATTCTGGCATTTGGGTCTGTACTACTGTAGTCCAGGTGATTTTTTGTTGTTGTTTTGTTTTATATTTTACACAGTATTTGAATTTATTTATATGGAGTTCTGGAACAACCAAAACTAAACTATAATGACAGAAATCTGTGGTTGCCTGCGTGTGTGTGTGTGTGTGTGTGTGTGTGTGTGTGTGTGTGTGTGTTGGGAGATGAGGGTGACTACTATAAAGGATGATAAAAAAATTCTATACCTTGTTTTACATGCTAGTTATACTTGTAAAAATTTATCAAAATATGTATTTTATTATGTGCACAAATGTGTTATTGCTTTATGATAAACAAAATGTGGTGAGTGAACTGACTAACCACAATCTTCCCTTCCCTCTGCCTCTTACTTTTCCCATCAGAATTGAGAAATCCACCACCTTGTGGCAACTCTGGCATATTAAGAAATGTAAATTGAGTTTAATTGCAGAAAATGCAATGTTGTCTAGAAGATGTTTTAAATGCTCTGTCTTTGTAAATAATTGTCAGCACATACGCAAATACACACACTCATGTGATTAAGAATGTGGGATTAAGGAGACCAGACAGAGCGATGAGGGAAGAAAGAAGAGCCACTGGAAATGTGGAGAAAAGGTAATGAATGATAGAGTGCCAGAAAAGAGAGGACCATGGGGAGGAAGGTTGAGTTGAGTGGGTCAACCAAAAGAATTTTTCTAGATTAAAGCAGGTTAGAAGTGGAACAATTGTTTAATATTTAACAGATGTTGCAATAAAGGATTCTGGAGGTGAAATAACTTTTCAGGATCAGATGAGAGCTTTATCAAGTTTGTAAGTATGAAGAAAGCTGAGGTCAGGAAGAACAACTAGAAACCAGGGAAATTAAAAAAAAAAAGTCTAGAAATCAAAGGTTGGAGTGGAAACGAGAAGTAGAGTGGGAGGCCCAGGGCTGGGGGAGGTACAATTTTCTTCAATGTGCTACGGGGATGAGGAGCATATTTGTCAGTTGGAAGAGAGAGGAAGTTACTAGAGTACTGAGAAAAAAGTTTGCTGAAATCAGAGGTCATTAATGAGCTCTTAGGAGTCAGAAGTTCTATCTCCCAGTGAAATGCTGCCTCTGTCACTTCTATTGCTAGCAGTTCTCATCTTAGGTTGTGACAACGAGGATGGTAAGAGTATTCTGGCAGCCCCCAACATGGGTGTAGGGGGTCTGAATAAAAGCGTGCTGCACTTACCCCTATGGGTCTGGGTTCTCCTTTATCTAGCCCTCCTCTTGTTCTGCAGGTTGGGGATGGAGCCTGAGGCCCTGCGCAGGCAAATGTCTCAGGATTTATTTTGTTCTTCAGACTTTGGGATCTTTTGCTCTGGATATTTTCTGTTTTCATTTTTTTAAAAAATCCCCCCCTGCTTCTCCTTTTCTCCTCACTTTTTTTTTTATCCTTCTACTTCCCACAGCTTTCCAGGGACCAACCTCTTTCCATCTCATCCAGATATCATCCTTTGCCAATAGCACCTGGGCACAAAATCAAGGCTCAGGCTGGCTGGATGATTTGCAGATTCACGGATGGGATAGTGACTCGGGCACTGCTATTTTCCTGAAGCCCTGGTCCAAGGGCAACTTCAGTGACGAGGAGGTGACTGAGCTGGAGGAGTTATTTCGAGTCTATTTAATTGGATTCATCCGGGTAATACAGGACCATGTCAGTGAATTCCAGATGAAATGTGAGTGCAGTCCTCGGATCTGGGGAGCTTCTCATTGAATTTTTTCTTTCTCTTGGTTTAGGCTACTATTCCTCATGATCTTTCTCCCCTCCACACTATACCCAACTGCATATACACACTTCTCTAAAGTAGTCTCCCTATCAGACTCCATTCCAGATTTTTTCCTGCTTCCTGCATTCTTGTCTGATAGATAAAGACATTCTTTTGTAGCCATCTCTTCGTTTGTTTGTGTATAATTTTTTTTCTCTCAAACCTTAAGAAAGAAGTCCTCTTTTCTTACACTATGCTTGAGTAAACTAAAGTGTGACTTCCTCCCCCTCCAATCCATCTCCTCAAGTATCTCATGCTTCATCCTTCTTCTCAACGTAATTCTCCTGTTCACCCTGGAATGTTCTACTCCTGACTTTATCACCCTACTTCTCACACTTTGCACCTCCTCTTCCTTCTTACCCATTGCATGTCATTATGACAGCCCTTCTCTACCATTTTTGACATGCATACTTATCCCCTATCCTCTTTTTTCTAAAAAGTCTCTGAATACAGTCATGCACCACTCAATGATAGGGATATGTTCTGAGAAACGTTGTTAGGTGATTTCATCATTGTGCAAACATCATAGTGTGCACTTACACAAACCTAAATTGTATAGCCTATTATGCACCTAGGTTCTATGGCATTGCCTATTGCTCCTATGCTACAAACCTGTACAGCATGTTACTATATAAAATAACGTGGGATTAAATCAAGCACAAGAGAAAATAATGCAATCAAGAGACACATGAGATGTATGAGGTTACTGCCAGTGTAACAAAGCATGTCGTTTTATAGTAAATGTGTTTTTTTCATAAGTAGGAAGAGTATACTCTAAAACAATAAAAAGCATAGTGAGTATATAAACTGGTAACATAGTCATTTATTATCATAATCACATATTAAATACTGTACATATTGTATGTGCTATACTTTTATACAATTAGTGGCATAGTAAATTTGTTTACACCAGCATCACCACAAATATGCAAGTAATGTGTTGTACTATGATGTTATGATGGCTACATTGTCACTAGGCAATAAGAATAAGCTCCATTATAATCTAAAGGACAATCATCATATATGTGGTTCACTGCTGATTGAAATGTCGTTATGCGGCATATAATGGTACTGAGTTGGTTGTTGGCTCATCATTTCACATCTCAGACTTTTCTCCTCACAAATATCCAATACCCTAGATCTTTTTCCCATCCACTTCTTTCTTGCTTGTATTTAATAACATTTTCTCTGGTTTCTTTCTATCCAGACCCCTTTGAGATCCAAGGCATAGCAGGCTGTGAGCTGCATTCTGGTGAGACCACAGTAAGCTTCTTGAGGGGAGCTTTAGGAGGACTGGATTTCATGAGCTTGAAGAATGATTCATGTGTGCCTGCCCCAGAGGGTGGCAGCAGGGCACAGCGGTTCTGCACACTCATCACTCAGTACCAAGGTATCCGTGATATCGCAGAGAAGCTCCTCTTAGAAACCTGCCCTCGATATCTCTTGGGTGTTCTCAATGCAGGGAAGGCAGAACTGCAGAGGCAAGGTTAGTCCTGTTCTCTCTTCAAGACCTTTCTATTTCACTTCCCACCATCTTCTTTAAATTCAAGAGTAAAAGATAAATAAGAAGAGAGGAGTTTAATCAATAAATGATTTGGTTTCCAAAGGAGTGGAAAGGGTCACTGTCCAAATTTATGGGTTTTTGAGTCCCTATGCTCTAAATTAAAATCATTATCTGACACTGTCCCTTCTCGTCCCTGCTACAGTAAAGCCAGAAGCCTGGCTTTCAAGTGGACCCAGTCCTGGGCCTGGCCGTCTGTTGCTGGTGTGTCATATCTCAGGATTTTACCCAAAACCTGCATGGGTAATGTGGATGAGGGGTGAGCAGGAGCAGCCAGGAACTCAACAAGGTGACATCCTTCCCAATGCTGATGAGACATGGTATCTCCGAGTAACCCTGGATGTTGTGGCTGGGGAGGCAGCTGGTCTGAATTGCCGAGTGAAGCACAGCAGTCTAGGAGGCCAAGACATTATCCTTTACTGGGGTGAGAAAGAACTGGGGCTCAGCTGTAAATGGGAGAGGATAATCCTCAGGCATAGAGGGAAGGACTAGAAAAATGATGAGACTTAATGGAGAGAGAGAGGGGGAGATGATAGAGACAGAGAGAGAGAGAGAGAGAGAGAGAGAGAGAGAGAGAGAGAGAGATTAAAGATGCCTAAGGTATAGAAGAGGTAAGAATAAAGGATCTATAGATTGTGTGAGGTAAGGCAAAAGAGAGAGACAGAGGATAGATATGAACATATGGTGTCAGGAAATATGATAGAGTTACAGATGCCTATACATCAGCAATAGGTGAATTACAGTGCTGACACCCAGATAAGCAAAGAAAGCTCAGGAGAATTAGAGAATGAGATTTGAAGTGACATTCTATGTCTTCCCCCAATTGCCAGGACGCCCCACCTCCATTGGAGTGATATGTTCAGCAATAATAGTGCCCTCCCTGATTCTTTTGATATGTCTTGCATTATGGTTTTTGAGGCGATGGTGAGTAAATTTTATCTTTTCTGTCTACTCACTCTTTTACATCATTTTATCTATTTACATCACTTTAGCCTCTTTCTATAATACCCTTTCCCCTTTCTCCTCAATTTCCATCTTTTTAATGTAAATCTATTCTTTAATTGTGGTAAAATATACATGGCAAAAAACTTATGATCTTAACCAATTTTAAACACATAGTTTAATAATATTAATTACACTCACAGTTTTTGTGCATCCAATCTCTAGCACTATTTGCATCTGGAAAAAAACTAAAACTCTATACTCATTAAACAACATCTCCTAAATTTTTGCTCATCCAGACCCTGACACCCACCATTCTACTTTCTGCTTATATAAATTTGACAGTTCTGGATACCTCATATAAGTGGAATCATCAATATTTGTCTTTTTGTGAATGAATTATTTCATTTAGCATAATATCCTTATGGTTCATTCATGTTGTAACATGTGTCAGAATTTCTTTCCTTTTTAAGGAAGGCTGAATAATACTCCATTGTATTTATATAACATATTTTACTTATTCATTCACCTGTCAATGAACATGGATTGGTTCCACCTTTTTTGCCTATTATAAATAATGCTGCTTTAAAGTGGATGTACAAATATCTCTTACATAGAGCTAAATTTGCTTGTGTTCTTAACAGGTCATATCAGAATATCCCGTGAGCTTCCATCATTTCTCATTTATCATTTGGAATAAGTACCCAGAAGACCGAATCTCAAGTTTTTGGCTCAGGACTCAATCTCATCATTTTAAATCAAATAATCATCATATTTGATCAACTCAGAGTTCTCATAGGTTGTGAAATAAATCATAATTTATACACCAGCAGAAAAATAATTAAGAACTGTGAATTTATTATGAGATCTTATCAATAGATTTTATAGATGTGAAATGTGAAAAAGAATGTATCTCAGAATAAATAAAATAAAGTACAGATGGTCTTACTTATTTGCAACTTTAAAAAAGTAAAACCATCTTACAATTTTACAACTTTATAATGGCATGAAAGTGATACAAAATTCAGTAGAAACCATACTTTGAATTTTGATTTTTTTCTGGGCTAGTGATATGTGATATGATACTCTCTCATGATCCTGGGCAGTGGCAATGAACCACAGCTCCCACTTGATTAGGGGGGTCAACAACCAATACTCTATGATGTGTTCATTGTGTTAGATGATTTTGCTTAACTGCAGGCTAAGGTAAGTGTTCTGAGCATATATATAAGGTATGCTAGGCTAAGCTTTGATATTCAGCAGGCTAGCTGAATTAAATGCATTTTTGACATACAATATTTTCAATTTACAATGGATATATTGTTATGTAACCCCATCATAGGTCAAGGATCATCTGTATACAACTCAATGATGACAGCACTTAGGCTTCCAATTTAAAAAAAATTTTTCCTGCTTCTGCTGAAATATTATTTATCAAAGTAAGATTACTATAATTATGCTGAAATAATTGTATTTGCAGAGATGCTGACCATTTTTTAATATAATTCTCTTTATCTGGCTGAATGACAACCCTCATAGCCCATCTGTGATGCTTCTTTCTCTGGGAAGCTTTACCTCATGCTATAGTGGAAGTAACCCTCCCTTGTCTGGTATCACTCAGAGATCTCCTTTACTCTGTACTCTCAACATTGCAGTTATTAATGTTTTTATTTCCCTTCTACTTGCAAGTCCTTTGAGAGAAGACTTGCTCTAAGTAGATCCCTGGCAAGATCTTTAACTTGAATATGTATCTGTTCAGTAAAAACGATCCAAGTTGATATAACTGCTATGTTAATGGTCTTTTCTCAAACTCATTGTCTTCCCCATTTTTTCCTCTCTAGTTAATATTCTAGATTTCCCTTTTATTAAAATGTTTCTCACTTAGCAAAAAATAGCTTGCTCTCTTTGTTTATGTCCTGAACCCCTTTGAAGAAAACCTCTTGTGCCCATACTAGACATATAGTTTACCTATAAAGACTCATCAGGATAGGATCCTGCTCCTCATTTTTCTGTGAGAATGAGTGAGAGAGGCAGGATGGATGAGGGATAATGGTGCAAGGGGATTGTTAAACATTCAAGCTAAAAATCAAGAGGGCTTTCCTTGCCCTCAGGGACATTGAGATTTGTGGTGTATTAATTCAAGTATATCTTTGTTTTACATTTACTTTTATTTATTTATTTTTGCTTATTCCATAGTTTTCTAGAAATGCCATTTAAAAAATTTAATCTCATTTGATTAAAATAGTAGCAGGAGGGAGAGAGAAAGAATTTGAGTACATTTTTTTTTGTAGGACTTAAGAAGGGAGGTCAGAGCAAGCAGAACTTTTGGAGAAGCTTGAGGGTACTGGAAGCAGTTCCTCCACCTGGAAATTTTAGGATATTATGAGCTTTAGGTTTGTGAAGACTAGGAAATGGCTGAAAATATAGTTTTCTCCCTTCTCCATTAGCATATTGAGTTACTTCTCCAGGATGCATTAAACTCCACCTCATCTTATAGAGCTGTCATGTTGTTGTATGCTTGACTACACACTCAGCCACTAATCTAAGGCACTGATTAGTCTGTTTCTCAGAGTATGGACTATGAAGAACCATCAGCAGTAGTACAGGTAGGCTTATTAGAAAAAGAAAATTTCAGGATACTCTTTAGAGCTATTAAATCAGAAAACCCAGAAGTGGGGACCAGAAATCTATGTTTTAACAAGCTTTTAGGTTATTCTAATACATACATTTAAGTTTGAGAACCCATTATCTAAAGATTTCTCAAACTTTATGCCATTGATCTTTTGGCCCAAAGAATTCATTGTCATGGAGGGTTGTCTTGTGCACTGTAGGATTTTTATCAGCATTTTTGGCCTCTACTCCCTTGATGCCAGTAGTACCTTTCCAGGTTTAATAATCAAATATATCTTCAGATATTACCAAATGCCCCCTAGGGCTCAAATT
The DNA here is from genome assembly GCA_028627145.1 of Eidolon dupreanum. Taxonomy (NCBI): domain Eukaryota; kingdom Metazoa; phylum Chordata; class Mammalia; order Chiroptera; family Pteropodidae; genus Eidolon; species Eidolon dupreanum. The sequence continues at coordinate 21,653,157 of CM053517.1, read as the reverse complement.
TGACCCCAGATGAAAACCAAGGTCTAAGATAAGGAACAGAATTTTAACTCCAACCCCAGGTTTTGTTAGAATACTCAGTTAATTGTGTGTAAGTAACCTAATTTGGTCCAATCCAACTAAGCCTAAAGTTTATATCTGGTGGTTGGAAAAGGAGGGGCTCTTTCTTTGTCTGGATATTTTGCTACCTTTAAAGCTCAAAATGGCTATAGAATTTTGTTCCATAAGTAAAGCTGGCTCAGGAATAAAGCTGACAAAAGAAATAAAATGATTAAATGAGAGCCAAAGATCAAATCAAATTCATCCTAGAGACTGACCTACCTTTGGATATTTTAATTATATGAATTCAAGTATCTTTTCCTTTTAAACCAATTGATTTGGAATTTTAAGTTGCTCAAAAATTCTGATATTACTATGATGTCTGAAGTCTTGCAACAGTTTCTTAACAGCTTTTTCTGTTTTCTTTGCTCTTGTTATTCCCCTTCCTCCTCATATCATCATCCTGAAAAGGTGGTTTCTTTCTTCTTTTTAAATAATATTTTTTTATTTTTAAATTATAGTCAGCATGCAATATTATATTAGTTTAAGTGAATGACATAGTGATTAGACATCTATAAAGCTGACCACTCCAGTAAATCCAGTACCCATCTGACACCATACATAATTATTACAATATTATTGGCTATTTTACTTATACTATACCTTACATACCCATCACTATTTTGTAACTACCAATTTGACCTTCTTATCCCTTATACTCTTTTCACTGACTAGCCCCAAACTCTCCCAACCGGTAACCCTCAAAATGTTCTCTGTAGCTATGTGTTTCTGTTTCATTTGCTTATTTTGTTCTTTAGATTATACATGTACATGAAATCATATGACATTTGCCTTTCTATATCTGACTTACTCTACTCAGCATAATACTCTCTAGGTCCATCATGAAATATCTTTTCCATCCCTTTACTTTCAATTTGTGTGTGTGCTTTGAAGTGAGTCCCTTGTAGGCAACATATATAAAGATCTTATTTTCTTAAACACTCAGCCACACTATCTTTTAATTGGAGCATTTAATATTTTTTCATTTGAGGTATTTATTGATAGATATGTAGTTATTACCATTTTTCATTCACATTTTTATATCTTTTTCTTCTTTTTAAAGAAAATCCTCTAACATTTCCTGAAATACTTGGTTGGTGGTAATGAATTCCTTTAGCTTTTTCTTGTCTGGAAAGCTCTTTATCTGTCCTTCAATTCTAAATAATATCTTGGTTCTAGGTCCTGGGTTTTCATCTCTTTGAATATTTTGTGCAAAGCCCTTCAGGCCTGCAAAGTTCTGTTGAGTAATCAGCTGACAATCTTATGGGAGCTCTCTTGTAGATAGCTAATTGCTTAAAATTCTCTCTTGTGTTTAACCTTTGGCATTTTAATTATAATGTGTTTTGGAGTGGACCTCTTTTGGTATCTTGTTTGGGACTCTGCACTTCTTGGGCTTGTCTGTCTATTTCATTCACCAGATTAGGGATTTTTTCATTATTCTTTCTTCAAATAGGTTTTAAATTTCTTGCCCTCTCTCTTCTTCTGGTACCTTTATGATGCAAATGTTGATATGATTGATGTTGTACCAGAGGCCCCTTAAACTATTTTCATTTTTTTTTAATTCTCTTTTTTTGTTGCTATTCTGATTGGGTGTCCTTTGCTACCCCATCCTCTAAATCACTAATTCAATCCTCTGTTTCATCCGATCTGTTGATTCTTTCTAATATACTCTTAATCTCAGATATTGTATTCTTCATTTCCGACTAGTTCCCTTGTACGTTTGTCATCTCCATTTTTATGTTTTCTCTCTCCTTGTTAGAGATCTCACTGAGTCCCTTTACTCTTTCTCTAACTTCATTGAGTATCCTTATCACAAATGTTTTGAACTCTACATCTCATAGATTGCTTGTCTCCATTTTGTTTAGCTTGTTTCCTGGAACTTTATTCTGTCCTTTCATTTGGGACATGTTTCTTTGTCTTCCCGTTTGAGCTGCCTCCCTGCATTTGTTTCTATATATTAGTGCTCCTAAGTTCTCCAGTCTTAGTAGAGTGGCTTTATATAGTAGGTGTTCTGTGGGGCCCAGCGGGACAGTCTTCTCTGGTCATCTGAGCAAGATGCTCAAAGTATTTCCCTCTTGTGGTTGTGTGTGCCCTCCTGTTGTAATTGAGTCTTGGTTTTTGGTTGCACATCAATGAGAAGGATTGACCCTTGGGCTGATCAGTTGTGAGGATTAACTAGTGAGGGACTGACCCTGTGGAGAAGGATTCACTTTAGCAGAGTTTTGGTACCTGTCCAGTCTTCCCTTGGAGTGTGTCTACCTCTGATGTTACCCTCGGTGGTGCTCTGGCTCTGATAATGGTCAAGGCCGACCATTGGGTGTGCCAGGTCAAGGGCCTTCTGGAAGGGTTCCAGCTGCAGGCCAGATTGAGCTATAGCCTGTGCACCTCCAGAGCCACCTGGTAAGAGTCACCAAGTAATCTACAGATGGCTGTCAGTCATGCTGGGCTTATAGGTGCCTTGAGAGGTCATGCCAGTAACTGAAGCCGGCTGCCTCTAATGACAGACTTGGGGCTGCTCAGCAAGAGGTATGGGGCATGTTGAGGCCAGATGTGGTTTCTTTGGGATGTGTGAGCCCTTGAGAGATTTTAGAAGTCTTAAGCATGAGCCAAGACAGGCCATTTGTGTTGAATAAACCACTAGAGGTAGCTTGGTTGGGCTCACAAGTTGGGAAAGACAGTCTCAGAGAATATCCTGGGTGGAGTGACCTGTGTTATCCAGGTTGGTAGGTACTCAGATATGATGGCCTCCTGTATTTGCATGCTGTGAGAGGGCAGAGTTCAACAAAGGAACAACTAGATACTGCCAGAACTTCTGTTCAGGAGAAAGCCACTCTTCTAGCCCTTGTCCTGAAGCCTGACAACTCAGTTCTTCCTTGTATGTCCCTGGCACTCTTTAAGCAGCTATCCCAGTGCTGGAGCTCAGAAAAAAATGAGTCCATCACTGAGTAAGGCAGTGAGTGGGCTCTTTAAGAGGAATTTCTGTGATTACCTCAGCTTTCCATCTCACTCAGCCAGAATCTCCACTGGTTTTCATAGCTAGAGGTTGTGGGGACCTCTCTTTCCAGCACTGGAGCACTGGGCTAGAAAGCCTAGCATGGAACTGGAACTGCTCACTCATCTAGGTGAGGAGGAGGCTCTGCAGCCAAGATAGACCTCCTGATTCTTGACCATCACACACAGTTGTGGGATCAGGCCATTTCATGTCTCTACCCCTCCTATTAGTCTTGAGGTGACCTCACATATGTCCCCAGTTGTAGGACTTTTATTCAGCCAGACCTGAGGTGACACCCACTGATGGTTGTCTGTTGTGTTGTTGTAATTTTGATGTGGTTGTGAGAGGAGGCAAGTACAGCCTTTATCTTCTACTTCATCTTGACAGAATCTGAAAGGTGGTATTATGGACTTATGATTTTTTCTCTAAGTGTTCTCACTTTGGAAATCCTTAATTTACCAATAAATGACTTTCAGAATTATATCATCTGCATCAAAATACAATGGCTTTTCAACTTTTTCTGTTGTGAAAGTGTGTGCATGTGTATGTAACTTTTGCTAATAAATAAAAGTATAATAGAACAGGAGTTGGTGGAAGATGGCAGACTAAGTAAAAGCAGAGTTCATCTCCTCACAGGTCTGCATTGAAATTACAACCAAATTATAAAATAATCAACATAGAAAATCACCTGAAGTCCAGCTGAAGGTAACATCTAAGTCTCATAATATAAAGGAGCCAATTGAAGCCAGTAGGAGTGGCAAAGTCACTAATAGGGCTAGACCCACACCCGCAGTTGTTGGAGGATCGCTGGAAGGGAGAGAGAGGCTGCGGAGGATCTCCTGAAGGAGAAGAGGATCTTGGTCTCATCTGGGGGCTCCCCAGCCCAGGGACGGAGCCCAGGGAAGAGGAGATTCCAATAACTTTGACTGTAGAAACCAAAGTGGATTCTGGGTGAGTTGGAAGGAGACTGAATTCCTACACCTTTGAAGGACCTACATAGAGGCTTTCTGACCTGTGGACACTCACCCAGGACACTGGCGGTGGGTCAGAGGCTTGTGTGGGATTAATTCTGAGAAAGTCTGCATTACCTGGAACCAGAATGAGGGCTGGAAGGGCAGCCACCATTGTGCCTTAGTCTAGCTTCCCTACAGGGCAATTTACAGACTGAATCACTTGACTATGCAGATTCCTCCCACAGAGCCATTAGGAAGCCTAGGTTAGAGGATATCCTCCCGCTCCACCCAACCTGCAGATTGCCCAGAGAATTTGTTGCTGGGTGGCTGTCAAGTTCTGTTCTGATTCAGGGCCAAACATTCTTAGAGGAAGGCTAACCCTGTGAGCTGCTTTTCTATTCCCAGCAGGTGACCAGTGCTGTGAGCCACATTTCCAAGATAGGATCAGGCAGATCACCGCTGCCAACACAAACTTGGGTGGATCTTGGGAACCTCTGAGCCAGTCCTAGACAGTAGCTGGTCTTGCCATATTCTGGGACTCCTGCAGGGAACTTGGGAACAGTTACCAAAGTTGTAGCAACACTGAGGCTGTATTGATCTGTCTGCCACTGTCTCTCTGAGACCCCATCTCACCCTATCCATAAATTTCCCTAGGTAGTGCATTGACAGTGAACTGCTACGGCCCTAATTTTTCCCTCCCCTGATCTCCCAATCCACATGGGCAACAAACTTTGGCTAGTACAGGGTGGGCACTGCACAGAACTCAATGACAGGCAGATCTTTGCAATATTGTATACAGGGAGTTCAGGGGTCTGTGTGACCACCCCAGATGGCAGCTGGTCTCACTGTGATCTGTGTCTACAGTGGTAATACCCAGGCACAGAAGTTGCAGCAAAACTGAGGCTGTATTAGCCAGATGAACCTTGTCTTCCTGAGATTCCACTTTACTCAAGCCACAAAGTGCCTGCAGCCCATTGGCAAGCAGCCTTTTGTACCCTGCGTGGCTCTGGAGTTGTACATTCAGTGCAGGCTACAGACCTTGGCTAGTGCAGAGAGTGCATTTTGAGTAAAACAGGTGTACAAGATGCAATATCTCTTGAGGGGATTGCAGGGGTCTATATTGGCATGACAGCCTTTGATTCTTTGAGCTCCTACTCTATCTAATACACAAAGCGCCCACTACACATTGATAGGCAGCTGCCCCTGCTCTAGGGTAGCATGTTTAGACCCAGGGTAGGTAGCAGCTACATGTTGATAGGCAGCTGCCCCTGCTATAGGGTAGCACGTTTAGGCCCAGGGTAGGCAACAGATGACCTTGCTATGAGTGTAAACTTGTACAGGCAACAACAGAGACAGCATTGGCATGTAAACTGACACTTCACTAACAGGGAGAAATTTACTCAATAGACTCAGGAGACTTTCAGGGACTCTGTGCCACCCAACACACTATCAGCCAGAGGCTCATCCAGTTTTGGAGACTTACAGGCAACTGAAAGGCAGTGTCAGGTTTTGAATGCACTGGTCCCTCTGCTAAACTGTAATAAGTCAGGGACAAGGGATAACCAAACGCTGCCTACAGTGTTGTCTCTTCCATTTACCTATAGATCCAGCATAGGCAATAACGATCTGCAGATCACTTTGTAATTCTCATCTGGTAGGCCTGAGTAATCAAAATCAGTGGCTAATTTAGCTTACTGGGGAGCACCTTCCAAGGGGCCTCAAAACCAGTGCATCTGGAGGCTGACACCAGACCACAATGAAATAATTTCTGACTAGTCCCATTAGTTACACACAAAGGGTGGTCACAACACATACACAAGCCTGCTAGGGCAAATCACACTTAGTGGGGTCAGCCCCCACACAGCACCTCTTACCCTGTGTGTGCAGCCAGTTTCCATAATTAGTCAGCCTGAGCATTAATCCCATCCTCTGATCACCTAACAACAATAAAACCTTGGTGATGACAGAAGATTGCACACAACCCATGCGAAGATCACATCCAGAGTCTCTGGCATAAAAGATCAGGGAGAGTGCACCACTGGGCCACACAGGACACCTTCCACATTAGGCTATCTTGCAGAGGCTGAGAAACAAAGCAAATATTCCTAACACATAAAAGCAAACACAGAAAGGCTAATAAAATGAGAAAACAAAGAAACATGCTACAAATGAAACAACAGGAGAAAACTTCAGAAAATAAGCTAAATGAAATCAAGGCAAGTACCTACCAAAAACAGAGTTCAAAATAGTGGTTATAAAGATGCTCAATGAACTTATGGGGAGAATGGATGAGTACAATGAGAACCTCAACATAAAGATAGTAAACATTAAAAAGGACATAGAAACCATATAAAAGAACCAGACAGAAATGAAGAATAAAATAACTGAAATGAAGAATACACTAGAAGGATTCAACAGTAAATTGAACGAAGCAGAAAATTGAATCTGGAAGACAAGGTAGCAGACTACACCCATTCAAAGAAAAAGAAAAAAGATTTAAAAAAAATGAGGATAGTGTAAGAGACCTCTGGGACAACATGAAGCATAAAACTATCTGGATCATAGGGGTACCTGAAAAAGAGAGAGAGCAATGGATTGAGAATCTATTTGAAGAAATAATGACAGAAAACTTCTCTAACCTTGCAAAGAAATTAGACATGCAAGTTCAGGAAGCACAAAAGGTTTCATACAAGAGGAATTCAAACAGACCCACACTAAGACACATTATAATTAAAATGTCAAAAGTCAAAGAAAAAGAGAGAATCTTAAAAGCAGCAAGAGAAAGGCAGTTAGTTACTCACAAGGGTACACCTATAAGAATATCTGCTGATTTTTCAATGGAAACTTTGCAAGCCAGAAGGGTCTGGCAAGAAATAGTCAAAGTTATGAAAAACAGGAATCTACAAACACAAATACTCTACCCAGAAAGGCTTTCAATTAAAATGGAAGGTGAAATAAAGAGCTTCCCAGACAGGGAAAAGCTTAATGAATTCATCACCAACAAGCCAGTATTACAAGAAATGTTAAAGAGACTTCTATAAAAAGAGAAAGAGTAAACAAGAAAAAAAATATGAGCAATTGAGAGAATTGCTTTATGAACTATGTAGATGTCTAACCAATGTACTGTATACTTGAAACTAATTTAAATAAAAAATTATGATAAAAATATATTGACCTTACTCCTAGTATCCATGTTAAATTAACTTATTAAGTTTAATATTTTTTCTATAAATCCTGTTGAATTTTTCTGTGCATACTATCATGACATCTCTAACCATGAAAAATCCAGCTGTTTCTTTTTAATCTTTTATTGCATTTTCTTGCCCAATTGTACTAACTATGAACTCCAAAAACTGATTAATAGAATTGACAGCTGGCTTTCTCATCTATTTACTTGTAACAGATAAGAATTATTTAGGACTTAATATTAGCTGTGATAATTGCTATTAAGTGTTTTGTGTTTACTTAAAAAAATTTAGGACATTTTCTTTCAAATTTGTGAAATGTTTTTTTAAGCATTATTATTGTTATTATGGATAGTTGTTGAATTTTATTAGGTACTTATTTTGCATTTGAGATAACAAAATATTTTATAAATTTTTTCTTAATTTTCTAAATCACACTTATTGTTTATCAAATGGTAAGATGAAGTTGTATTTCTGTAACTTATCTGCCTTCTTCATAGTGTATATATGTGGATTCAGTTCACTAATATTTTGTTTATAATATTTTGTCACTTATTTTTTATAATTTCATTGTCAAGTATTGGCATTGAGGATTTTTTGCCTCATTATATGAATCAAGAAATATTTTCTCTGTTTCTCCTCTCAGGGAGGGTTTTATTTTTTCTCAAATATTTGGTAAAATTCACCTGTGAAACATTATGTGTTAAGAAATATATTTTTATGTGTGTAGAAGGGGATTAAATTTCAGTTAATTTAAAAAATATATATACTTGTATTCAAATTATCTATTTCTTTTTATGTTGTCTTTGGTAAATTCTGTTTTTCAAAGATTTGTCCAAAATGTTCAAATGTTCAATTTATTGTTTTCTTGTGCATAATATTTTCTTATTATCATGTTTATATCTGTAGGGTTATGTACACTTTTTACCAGATCTTGGAAATTTGTTCTCTCTCATTCTTTATTTCTCTCATCTAGACAATGTTTATCAATTATATATATTTCAAAAACTAACTTCTAGCTTTTTGGTTCTATGATTATATTATTTTCTTTACCATTCCTTCCTTTTACTTTCTTTGCATTTAGTTTATTGTTATATAAAGATTCTGATCATCTAATTTCAATGTGTGGAGATGGGGTTTCCCCAGACACCCAACAGGCAATTTTCTGGCCACCTACTGGGTGTCTTACAATTCTATTAAATTCTGACACTATCTAGAGATAGTGTCAAATTTCACAGGTTAAGAATTTTGTCCTATATGGCTGCCTCCCTATCCCACCTAAATTCAGATGTTAATTGCAAGTTCAGGTTATCACCTGTGCTTCTGACCAAGTGGCTATAGATTAGAGGTTCTAATACCTTGTTCTTGGGGTTCAATTAATTTGGTAAGGCAGCTAACAAAATCACTTATTTATTATAAAAGGATATAATACAGAAAGAGTCAGATAGAAAAGATGCATAGAACAAGGTATAAGGAAAGTTCTGAGCTACTATGCCTTCTCCAAGAGTGTTATTCTCCTGAGTTTTGAGATGTTCATTGACCTAGAAGGTGTTCAAACCCCATTTTTAAAAAGTTTTTGATACACACTTCATTACATAGGTATGATAAATTAATTAAATCATTGGTCATTGGTGGTCAATTTAACCACCAGTTCCTCTCCCCACCCTAAAGGTCAGCGAGTGAGACTTCCTGGGACTTTCCAAAAGTCACCTCTTTATCATAAGATAGACCTCAACATTTAGGAAATTCCAAGGGTATTAAAAGTTCTATACCAGAAACAGAAAAGAAGACCAAATATATACTCCTTATTATAAATAACAATATCACATTATATTTTTAATTTCTTTATGTAGATGGTTAAACAATGTATAATCAGCCATTATTACTATTTTTAAAATATTTTGGATTTTTACATTTTTACATTTTTTCACATATTTTACATCTTAATCAAAATATAATAGACAATTAGTTGCTTGTATTTACATTGTACAATTCATTGATTTTTTTCTCAGTTATAGTTGACATGAAATAATATACTGGTTAAATTTGTATAGCATAGTGATCGTAGATCCATATGACTTGCAAAGCTATCACCCCACTTAATCTAGTACCCTACTTCCCCCTTACAAATTTATTGCAACATTCTTAACCTTCTTTACCATGCTACACTCTATCTCTCTATGTCTATTCTGCAACTATCCATTTGTTCCTCTTAATCCTTTTGCCTTTTTTTCCCATCCTCCTATGCTCCCTCTCATCTAGTATCCCTATAAAATTCTCTGTATCTACTAATTTATTTCTGCTTTTGTTGTTGTTGTTGTTGTTGTTGTTGGTGGTTTTGTTCTTTAGATTCCACATGTACATGAAATCATGCAATATTTGTCTTTATCTGAACAACTTCATTCAGAATACTCTCTAGGTCCAACAAGGCAATATCATTTTCCATCCCCTTCCTATTAGTCTGTGTGTGTGTCTTTTAATCTGAAAAGAGTCTCTTGTAGGCAGCATATGTAAGGGGCTTGTTGTCTTATCCATTCAGCCACTCTGTCTTTTGGTTGGAGCATTTAATTCTTTTCCATTCGAGGTACGTGTTGATAGGAATGTAGTTATTAACATTCTTTATTTCTGTTTTTGATACATGTTCTTTCTCTTAAAGAAGTCTCTCCAACATTTCCTGTAATACTGGCTTGGTATGATAAATTCCCTTAGCTTATTTTTGTCTGGGACACTCTTTATCTGTTCTTTGACTCTACATGACAGCTTTGCTGTATAAATTATTCTTGGTTGTAGATCCAGGGTTTTCATCAGGTCAAATATTTTCTGCCAAGCCCTTCTGTCCTGTATAGTTGTTTTTTGTTTGTTTGTTTTTTTGTTTTTGTTTTTTGTTTTTGAGAAACCAGCTGCCAGTCTTTGGTGCTCCCTTATAGGTAAGTAATTGCTTACCTATGGACTACACAGAGCTTGCCAAGCACATGGTACTATAGAAAGAAGTGTAGACGTCTGTAGATCTGGATCTCTCTCTCTTTATCTCTCTCTCTCTCGCTCTCTCTAGAATTATATATATAATTCTAAAAAACATTGAAGGGATTCAACAGCCAAAGAGAAGAAGCCCCCCCAAAAAGGGAGATGAAATATTTCAAAATACACAGCTCAGAAAACATACAGAAAAAATAATACAAATGTATTATATATATGCATACATACACATATATTATTTTTTCCAAGAATATTTATTTTATT
>CM053517.1:21541828-21642191 GCA_028627145.1 Eidolon dupreanum | reverse complement strand
TGTCTAATCAATATACTGAATAATTGAAACTAATAAAATAAATATTCTTGGAAAAAATAATATATGTGTATGTATGCATATATATAATACATTTGTATTATTTTTTCTGTATGTTTTCTGAGCTGTGTATTTTGAAATATTTCATCTCCCTTTTTGGGGGGGCTTCTTCTCTTTGGCTGTTGAATCCCTTCAATGTTTTCTAGAATTATATATATAATTCTAGAGGAGCGGGGAGAGAGATCCAGATCTACAGACGTCTACACTTCTTTCTATAGTACCATGTGCTTGGCAAGCTCTGTGTAGTCCCTAACACCTCGTTCAACCCATTTGCTGTGAACCACTGAAACATCTCTAACTTGAGCCTCAATCTCAACATAACCCAACCTGAACAGTGGATGTCAGTACCATCTTTTCCAAACTATGTTGTCTACCTTCATGGATGGAAACACTTTATCTCTTCCTGGTCACTTTTTTTTTTTAATATCTACGTCTCTATGTAAGTTTTTATACATTTTCCACTTGATTTAACCCTAACTTTCTAGTATGTTAGACTATATGATAAAGCAAATACCCCATTTTTTACTCTTTTACCAAAAATATGTAGGACCTTATGCTTCTTGTTTTTAAGAAAAAAATAAAAATATATATGTTAGATCTATTTGAAATTTTTGTTGAGCTAGGGGCTACTACTTAGAATGCCCCCTTTTACCTTTCTGTGCACATGATACAATTGATCCTTTAGTTTCTAGCAAGAACGAAGGAAGTTGGGGATCTTGTTGCCTTAGATTTGATCTACTAATCTTTTATGTACAGTGCCTTTTTTTCAGGTTGAAATATTTTCCCAGACAAACATGTCACTGTGCTAAGAGAACAATTCTTGTGTTACTATCATATGATAAAATACTCTTGCAGCCTGGAAACTTAATAAAATCAGTGTTAATAAATAATTCTCTAATTAAATATTTTATTTGTTTTCATTGATGTTTATAGTATGTGTAAACATCCTCTTACATTTGTATTATTTCTTTCTGTATGTATTTTGAGCTGTGTATTTTGAAGTATTTCATCTCCTTTTTTTTTGAAAGACTTCTTTAAGATTTCTCTTCAGCTGTTGAATCCCTTCAATGTTTTCTAGAATGATATAGATGTAGTCATCTTTTTTAAACACTTTTTTTAAAAATATTTAATTTACATTGGAGATATGAGCTAAATACTTGCGCTCTCTGTCACCTTGAATTAATCAAGTTTTCTAGAAACATCGTAATTTAAGTGATTTTTCTGACTATTTTATATTGTTTTCTTGTGATATATAAGATAGAATTTGAAATAAACCTTATTTCTCTTCTTTCTTTTCATTTCCCTCTCTGGGTTTTAGTAAAGTATAATGAAATTTAATTCTTTGATCATTATTAACTTTTTTCTGAAACATTAAACAAATACATTAAATTTTACATGTACATTTCAAATAATTATTTGGAGTTAACTATATAATTTAAAAATAATATTTTAAAATTAAATTCATTAGGATGACATTGGTTAACAATATTATATAAGTTTCAAGTGCATAATTCTACAATACATGATTTATATTATATTGTGGGTTCACCACCCAAAGTCGAATCTCCTTCCATCACCATATATTTCACCCTCTTTATTCTTATGTAACTCCCTTCCTTTCCCTCTGGTAACCACTAAACTGTTGTCTGTGTCTATGAGTTTTCATTTGTCTTGTTCATTTGTTGCTTTTAGTCTTATATCCCGCATATAAATGAAATCACATGCTTCTGAATTTTTTTGTCTGACTTATTTCACTTAGCATGATAATCTCAAGATACATCCATGTTGTCCTAAATGGCAATATTTCATCTCTTATTATGGCTGAGTAATATTCCCTTGTATATATGTATCACCTCTTCTTAATGTACATTTTATCAATTTTTTATTAAATATATTGAGAGTGACATTGATTGATAAAATTCTATAAGTTTCAAGTGCAAAACTCAAAAACACATCATCTGTATATTTCATTCTATATTCACAACCCAAAGCTGAATCTCCTCTGTCACCGTTTATTTAGCCCCTTTTACTCTTGTATACCTCTCCCCTCCCCACTTCCTTCTGGTAACCACTAAACTGTTGTCTGTGTCCATAAGTCTCTATTTGTTTGTCTTGTATGTTTGTCATGTTTGTTGTTGCTTTCAGTTTTATATCCCACATATAAATAAAATCATATGGTTCTCAGCTTTTACTTTCTGACTCATTTTCCTTAACATGATAATTTCAACATCCAACCATGTTGTAGCAAATTAATTATTTTATCTTGTCTTATGACTGAGTAATATTTCATTGCATACATGCCACATCTTCTTTAACCAATCATCTATCAAGGTCACTTCAGTTGTTTCCATATCTTGAACACTGTGATTAATGCTGCAGTGAACATCATGGTGCATATAGTTTTACAAATAAATGTTTTCAAAATTTTTCGATAGATGCCCAGAAGAGAGATTGCTGGGTAATATGGTATTTCTATTCCTAATTTTTGGAGGAACTTCCATACTGTTTGTCATAGTGACTGCACCAGTTTACATTCCCACCAGCAGTGTATGAGGGTTCCTTTTTCCCCACCTCTCCAACATTTGTTATTACTTGTCCTGTTGATGACAGCCATTCTAACAGATTTGAGGGGGTATCTCGTTGTGGTTTTGATTTGCATTTCCCTAATAGCTAGTAAAGTTGAACACCTTTCCATACGTCTGTTGGGCATATGTATGTCTTTTTGGGAGAAGTGTCTGTTCAGGTTCTCTGCTCATTTTTAATTGGATCGATGTTATTTTTTGTTGTTGTTGTTGTTGTTAAGTTGTATGAGTTCTTTATATATTTTGGATATTAGCTTCTTGGCAGAGGTGTTGTTTGCAAATATTTTCTCCCACTCAAGTGTTGCCTCTTTTTAGTTTATTTATTTCTTGTCAATAACAACAACAAAAAATTCTTTTGTTATTTCTTTGCTGTGCAGAAGATTTTTAGTTCATATGATTTCATTCCTTTTTAATATATTAAAATTTGTTTAATGGTCCAGAATATGGCCTTTCTTGGTGAATGCTCCTTATGCTCTTGAAAACACTATGCTTTCTGCAATTGATAGGTGAAAAGTTTATATCAACTAGGTCACATTGGTTGATAGTGTGATTCAAGTCTTTTAGATGTCAAAGGTTTCTTTTATCTTCCCCTTGTAATCGCTCTGCATCTTGTGACAAAATATTCAGCACCAAGCCACAAGCAATAACTGAATTAACTGAACTTTTTTGAGGAAACTCCATTCCATTTTCCATAGTGCCCGTACCAATTTACATTCCCACCAACAGTGTATGAAGGTTCCTTTTCCCCCACAACCTCTCAAACACTTGTTATTACTTGTCTTGTTGATAATAGCCATTCTAACAGGTGTGGTTTTGATTTGCATTTTCTTAATAGCTAGTGAAGTTGAGCATCTTTTCACATGTCTATTGGTCATAAGTATCTTTTCTTGGGAGAATTGTCTGCCAATTTTTAAATTGGATTGTTGTTGTTGTTGAGTTGTATAAGTTCTTTATATATTTTAGATATTAACCCTTTAGCTGAATGGTTGTTTATAAATATTTTCTCCCATTCAGTTGGTTGCCTTTTTGTTTTGTTGGTGGTTCTTTTTTGCTGTACAGAAACTTTTTAGTTTGATGTAGTCCCATTTTTTTTATAAAAATAATTTTAAGATGGAATTTTTTCATCATATTTTGAGTTCTTCATTCAGATTAATTTTTGATTTTACTCAGATAATTTGTTTCATAAAGGGAGTTGTGTGGCACATTCTTTGAGTTTTTGAATATTCAAATATGGATTAATTTTTCCCTTATTGGGGTTGATAGCTTGCTTGAATAAAAAAAAATAGGATTATCTCATTACCTCAAAATTCTGGAGTATTTTGCCACTGTATTGAACATGAGGTATCTGAAGCTAGGGTCATTCTCTTCTTTGTAAGTAGCCACTATTTTATGTGAAACTTTGTAAGATATTTCTTTATTCTTAGAATTTAGAAACATCAGGATGAGACTGAGATCAAACACTTTCAATAACTCTGAACACTATTCTCTGAGTCTTCTATATTATAAAAGTAAGGTTTTTTCCCCAAATATTTCTTTCTCTGAAATCTCAGTATATGGCAAATCTTTTGGAACAAGGTGGGCTCTGAGTAAATGTCAACTGAACTCTTATATTAAAACAAAACAAAGGAATAGTATTTCAGCTGTCCTCAGGCTGGCACAACAAGCATCGATGAAAGGAACAAAAATAAAGACACAATGCAATAATTAATTTCCCATAAATCTCTAGTCTCCTGGAGTCACTTCTCTGCCTTCAGTGAAACTCCTAAGAGACACCACCAAAGGGACACCAGTGCTCCCAGGCTATGGACTGTAAAAGAAAGTCTGCCTGACTGCCCTTCATACCCAGACTGAAGTTTTCCCACTGACTTGTAGACACATTCAAGTTATTTGGGTAGGTTGGAGATTCAAAGTCCCTGAGATTACTTTATAGACTCTCTCATACAACAAAAATGAAAATATGCCTATCACTCCCAGGTCAAGCCCAGTCATGGATTCCCATTAACATCGACAATTGGTCTGACTAGGGAAACTGAGCAAAAAGGCATTTTTCTTAGATTATCTGATAATCTATATTGCCATTGCTGCTCCTTTTCCTTATGGATTATGAAGATTATATAGCTACATTCAAAGCACCTAGTGTCTCTGATGATTATTTTGTAAAGAGAAGAAATAAGAGACAGATGAGAGTCTAAGGGGACAGGGAGAACAGACAAGACAAACATGAGAAGAGTGAAAGTAGACTCCAGAGAAAAATAGAGAAATACAGGGAAGACCAAGAAGACAAAGAAAGGAAGGTTGGGAAGCAGAGTGGAAGAAGAGAAGAACACAAATAGCTAAGGAGTGAGAAGAGTGCTGTAAAGGCCACTGGGCAGCACTGAGGACTTTCCATTACTTCTTTTTACAGAAAAGGACATTGAGAACCCAAGCATAGACTTGATTTCTCTAAGGTCAAAAGGTACTAAATTTTCCAATCAGACCACAGACTACAACTTTGTCATAAGCTAGGGCTTCTTTTTATAGTTCTTAGTGCAGTAGAAGATGTCAGGAGGCTGACAGGAGTAGGAAGAAAATCTGAAAGCCAGATAGTGGGAGAGATGGAGGGGAAATGAGAGACCTTGTGGGAGGCCTGTGGTTGAGGGAAGCAGTAGGGTTTCTCTGACAGGGAAGTGAGTGGAGGGAGAGGTTTGTCTGTTTGTGTGGCAAGAGAAGTTAGATAAGAGTGTGAGAGGGTTTGGAGGGAAGTTGATGTCTGAGTTCTGAGGCAAACTTGTCCTGCTGAAGCATTCTTTGCCTAAAAAAGCTTCAACAATGCTCTTGCTGACCCTGCTCTTCAAGGAACTTCTCTTGCATGGGGCAAGCACAGTGGGTGAGAAAAACCAAGGTGGAAAGATACCCATGGTTGGGAATAGCTGAGGGAGAAGAAGTTCTAGGGAGGACATGGGGGCAGGGAGTAATGCTCCTGCTGGGTGCTCTTGGAATCTGCATACCAGGCTAGTATCCTTAGGCAAAGTATCCTTGCCCCAAGTCTCAGTTTCTCTCTCTGATTTTGGGAAGAAGAAGTTGGCCTAACGGGTAGGTGATATGGGGATATGTGCAAACTGTATACCTATATCTTTCTTCTCTTATGTGGACCTCTCTTCTCCCACCCTTTCATACTTTCTCACTTGTCATTTCTGTCTTTCAGATCTCCAGGTTCTAAGACCCCATCATCTAACAACAGAAGAGCCCCTAACCTTCCATTTGATCCAAATCTCCTCCTTTGCCAACCACAGTTGGGCACATACTCAGGGTTCAGGCTGGCTGGGTGAACTGCAGACTCATCGCTGGAATGGTGTTTTGGGCACTATCCAATTTCTGTGGCCCTGGTCTCGTGGTAACTTTAGCAAAGAAGAGTTGAAGAACCTCCAGGCACTATTGCAGTTGTACTTGCATGGTTTCCCCCGGGAAGTGCAGGCTTTTGCCAGTCAGTTTCAGTTTGAATGTGAGTTTGTTTTTCTAAGCTGATTTTTATCTGAGATATCCAACCATCTCCCAAAGTGGAAGATGGTGTATGAGCTCTGACCATTATCCAGACTTCTTGACCTTGTTTCCTGTATCCCTTGGCTCACTCTCTCTCTTCTGCTCTATGCTTCACTACCATTCTCAACTCTAACTCCTTCCCTACCATATACACTGAAGAACTTACATGTACATATCTCTTCAAATTCCTGAATATATCCTTATGTTTTAGCTCGTTGGAATAGTTGTTTCCTTTTGTTCTTCTTCCAAACAACATCTGCCTCAGACTCAGCTTTTCCAAACCAGGATTTATCCACCTATCTCCCTGACCTGGGTGATCACATGGACTAGCCTGTACCTAACTACTCCCAAGTGAGCTTTTCCTGACTGGTCTCTAATATTTTTGACAGTCTTCCCAACTAGTCCCTTCACATAATTGTTTCAAAATACCTTTGTTATGTTCACATTTTCTTTTCACAAATTTCTTTCCTCTTTTCCACTCCAACTCTAGTCTCTCATGTGATTCCTCAGAAATTTTTTTTTCTCTTAAATTTCTTTCCTTTTCTAGACCCTTTCCTTACCCTCCGATAATTCATTTCGTATTGATTTTCTTTTTCTTGTCTACCCTCAGATCCCTTTGAGCTCCAGATATCATTTGGCTGTAGAATGCATTCTGGGAAGGCCTCAGGAAGCTTCTTAAATGGGGCATATCAAGGATCAGATTTCCTGAGTTTCCAAGGAAATTCCTGGAAGCCATCTTCAGGAGCAGGGAGTCAGGCTCAGAATGTCTGTAACGTGCTCAATCACTATAGAGTTATTAAAGAAATTGTGCAGATCCTTCTCAGTGACACTTGTCCTCGATTTCTGTCAGACCTCCTTGAAGCAGGGAAGTCAGAACTGGAACGACAAGGTGAGCTCAACTTTCTCACTTCTAATATCCCTAGTGCTTTAACACTTGTATTTGAGTTTTTTACTATTTATCATCACTTTGAAACACATAAGAGACTAGAGGGTGAGATGTGTATGTTTAGAACTGTTTCCAAGACAAGAGAAAGAAGGGAATACTCAAACTGCCAAGATACCTTAGTCATTAAGCTATGATCTAGAGTGCTCCTATAAACTTCATTTCTCCTCATCTTCCCCTCTCTCACTAGAGAAGCCAGAGGCTTGGGTGTCTAAAGGCCACAGCCCTGAGCCTGGCCATCTGCTGCTGGTGTGCCATGTCTCTGGCTTTCACCCAAAACCTGTGTGGGTGATGTGGATGCGGGGTGAACAGGAGCAGCAAGGCTCTCAACAAGGTGACATCATGCCCAATGCTGACGGGACATGGTATGTCCGAGTAACCCTGGATGTGGCAGCTGGAGAGGTGGCTGGCTTGGCTTGTCGAGTGAAACACAGCAGTTTAAGAGGCCATGATATAATCATCCACTTGGGTGAGAAAAAACTGGGGGTCAGCTGTGAAAGGATAGTCTTCCCATAGTCTTTGGGAAATGAAGCTGGAGTAATGGATAGGAATGCTATGTACAAGAAGATAAAAGTGGAAGAATACAAATAAAGACGGGTGAAGAATGAAAGCAATTAAATTTCAAGAAAACAGAAGTTGAGGATTAGAGATACGAAAGAGAAAAAAAAGAACTTAATGCTTTGGTGAAAGAGAGGGAGGGGGAGATCAGGGACATCGATTCAGGAGGAATTGAAATGAGGGCTCTAGAAAATATAGTGAAAATCTCTTACAAGGCTCCACTTCTGTTAAAGAAGAAGCAGCATTAACTAAAGTAGAATTGGGAGTACTTTATAGGTTGACACCCTTATTTATCCCCAAACAGATGGATACTCCATCCTCCTGATATTGATCTGCTTGACTGTAATAGTTACCTGGGTCATGTTGGTTGTGGTTGGCTCATGGTTTAAAAAGCAGAGGTGAGACTTTTCTTGTTCTGTTTCTTCAGCTTCTTATCAACTCATTTTTATTTTCTCTATCTACTTTTCTCTCCTTTCTATCTGATTGTCCTTCTTTGATATTAAGAACCTCTTCTTTTCCCACAGCTCAAATCAGAATATCTGCTTTCCTCATGTACCCAGACCTGCCTTTTCCACAGAAGTCAACACTCAAGACCCCAGGAATTCAGGAAATCACCTCTGCTTGGTAAAGAAATCAATGCTCAAAAGCAGATTATTGAAGAAATGGAAAACTACCCTAAACCAACTCTGATGACATTTGTTTTACCTTGTACATAAAATTCTTGTCTGCTTCTTCTTAAACAGTGTGCATATCAATAAACAAAGCATGATTTTGTTAAAATAGCTTGTTCTATAAAGAGATTCTAACTCCTTTGGAAATCTGTCCCCCAACCCCATCTTTCAGTGAACTCTCTTCTGCTTTGGCCACATGTTCCTCGCTATTAATCTTTCATACTCCAATTCAGACACTTAATTTCTCCCCTGGATTGCTCAATTGAAATCTCTTATGTTCTCTTTAGATCTTCCTAAATACAGTCATCTCTTCCTACTGTAAATGGCAGTTTAGGTTTTTGTTCTTCCTCTTCTTTTTTTTTTTTAATCTCAATTCCTTGAAAGCACAGTTTAGGTGTTTTTTATTTGTTTGTTTGTTTGTTTGTTTGTTTGTTTTGTCCATGATCAAAAATTTAACCTGGATTCAGGACCAGTTTCAAGGGCATGTGACCTGTGCCGTTGTAACCATCTTAAAATTCTTAAAAATTTTTGAACAACAAATTAATTTTGTAATAGCATTTTCATGATAGTGAATGGCCCCACAAATTATGCAGCTAGTTCTGCTTAATGCAATATTTCTCAATAAATGTTGACTAAAATAATTTTTGTCAAATTAATGATGTTACCTTAGTTCATTCCCTCTTTGACATCTCTGCATCATTTTTCTGTGTTCTTATTAAACTGCTTTCTCTCTCCATTTGTCTCTCACCAGAGGTTAAGCAGGTAGGATAGTTCTTCAGACTTCACAGTGATTGGATGTTTGTGTATCTTTGGAGATATTTAAAGAAAATAATGACATATGAGATATCTCCTGTTAAAACAAGGATGAATTTGAAATGGCATTCCAGCTTCTCTGAGATTGTGTACATGTTCATTTTGGTAGATGTGCATATTCAGTGGAGAAATTAGTATTTTGAACAATTAAGAAGAACAGATGGGGGCTGGGGATCATTTTGATGGGCAGAGCTAAGACAATAAAGAAAAGTGTGATTGGATTCTAGTTATTATTATTATTTTGGTTTATCATCATCATTATTATATATAGTTTATTTTCTCCTTATTTTTATATAAATTTTAAAATTATTTAATTACTTTAATGAAGATACATTTAAGCCTGTTGGAGAGCTGGAAGCTATTAAGATCAGAATTTGTACTGATGTCCAATTAACATTTTCCTTTGAATGGGATAACTGAACAGATTGTATAGACTTCTTAGTGGAAGTCTTTATTTTCAAGTTAACAGACAGGGTCCCTTGATTATTTGTCAAGGCTATACTCATACCTATTAGCAAGGTTTTGGGCCAGCCCTTTCACTGTTGAGAGCCCAACACATTTTATATCACATGTTCAGACAGCCTAACTAGAGACAGGCCATTAGAGACTAGAGAGAAAGGTGGAATTTTAATGAACTGTTTAGAACAATAAATAATTAAATGGTAGCTAGCCACAGAAAGTGAGCTCTAAGAAAATGAGGAGGCTCAGATAGGGACCTTTCAGTTTCTAGCACAGGTATGTAGTACAAATATGTTTCCAATATTTTTTATTTGAATGGAGTTTTCCCTACAATTCTGTTTTTTTGGTCATACTAATTCTTCAATTTCTAATCTGGTTCAAGCTAGCTTCTCTGGTCCCAGGTCAATTCTTTCCCCCACTGTATATTATGCTTCTATGACACTAGACTTGGTGACAGGAGCAAAGGTGGAAGTAGCAGGACTAATTTCAAGCCTATTTTAATAATTCAAGAAGATAAGTACAGTAGTAAACTATAGTACTTTAGGTGGAGGTGGTAAGTGAGACTTGAAACTGTGAGTATTTTAGAAATAGGGCCAATAGAACTTGATGATAGATTTTAATCTGTTGTGTTAGAAAAACAAGAAATCAGGAATGAGTCCAGTTTTTTTTTCCTCTGGAAAGGCTGAAATTCCATTCATAATTATAATTAACTAAGATAGATAAGACTATAAAAGAGACAGGTTTGGAGGACAAACAGAATTTGATTTTAAATATTTGATTTAAAATGCCAGTTAAGATTCAGAATGTAAAGATCTAACAGAACATGGTTTAGGTCTAGAATTGAGATGTATCTATGCTAAAGACACTTATTTGAGGGCAATTATAAAAAGTGTGATAACTACTATGCAATGGTGGAGATAGTCATATGAAAAAATAAATGGAATATAATGCTGTGATTGCCAGTTAGAAGCAAGTATTTTGTCTTGTGGGTCAGGTTGAAGACATAAAGGAAGGAGTGACCTGTTCTTCCTGTTGGATTACAAAAAGGCTTTAGATATTCCATTTAAAATTAGAGTTGAAAGATGGTAAGTATATCAGGCCCACTCATGGGGGAAATCCAAATTGAGGAAGTAAGGCACAGAGATAGACAATATTTCAGTTTTGAATGTTGTGGAGATTCTCAGCATTTGAAGATACCTAAAGCATAGAGCTATTCCATTCAAAGTGTGGGCCAAAGAACAGGACAAAACTTAAGAAACATTTGTTACATTTGTCTGTGACAAGGTATATAACAATTGAAAGTAAATGTTTAAAAACTTTTACAACAGTTAAATAGAGCAATTTTATGCATTTTAATCTAATAGTGTAATAAGAAAAGGTCTTCTGTGGTTCTTTCTTTATTCTCTTTCTTGAAATAATTTATTTCATTGTATTTGTCAAAATTATTGGTGTGTAATAAATTTGGGGGGAAAATTAGTCTTTCACCTTAGGTAGATTGAGAAGCACAGACACAGAATATGAGGATAGAAACATGACCTTTTATAAGAGTAGAACATAGAGGCCTTTGCATGGCATCTTGCATTATTTGGATGTGATCTCACAGGAAATAAAGGCCACATGTAAAATTTTATTAGAAAAAATATATCGCAAGCATGTGCCAAAATTTATAAATGTAAACCAGCAAGTTGATGAAAAATTAAAGAACAGTACAAGTTTCAGGGATGATATAGAATTGGAAGAGTGGTAAAGTTGGTAAGCAGAACAGAATACTCATAAAGTAAGAGTGATTATATTTTTATTTCAGTTTTATAAAAGCATCATGGACAAGTGCTTTTTTTTTTCAACTCAGAAAGTCTATAGAAGGATGATCTGAGATGCCAGGTATGCAAACTAGGTCAGAAGACAAAAATAAATGAAGCAAATAATAGAGACATAACTTTGTCTAAAATCGAACTAACATGTTTCACTCCCCAACAACTAACATGAAACTTTAAAACTGTGTCAAATGGAGACTTAAAAGAACAGAAATTCTGATTTTAAGCATTATCAGGGAATTTTTCCTTCAAGCTGTAAACAAATATGCTGATGGCACAGTTAACTCCTTTCTTGCTTTGGGGATATTTTGTTTTATGTTTTTGACATGCAGAACAGTTTTTCATGGGGATGAGTTATAATTTTTTTATTTTAGAAAGATAACTATATCTGCAACGTAGAGGATAGAGTTAAGGGGTCAATAAAGAGACGTGCAGTATTTACTGTGTAAATTGAGATAGGAATAAACTAAAGTAACAAGGATGGATAAATCTTGGCTACACAACTACCTAAACTAAATTAGGAATTAACAATGCATTACTGGAAAAAAAAGCCAGTCTGTGTTAAGAAAAATAATTACTATTTATGGACTTTACCTTCACTCTTTCTTGAAACTGGACTGTAATCATGTCAATAGTTATGAGATAGTCTTAGCAGTTGCTGTGAAAAAATTGAGGGGAGGCTCTGATCCTGTAGTTGAGGCCACAATAAATTGTGCATCAGGACCATTACTAAGGAAACAGCACTACTAAAGACAATATTGTCTTGAGAGGCTCTAAGATAACAGACTTGAAAGTATTAATAAAAATATAATAGGTTAAAAATGATGAATTTTGCTTTAAAGAAATAAAAAGGAGAATAGGAGATTTGGAATGTGCTAAAAGTAATTTTCCAAGTACTTCAGTTTAAGCATTGTCTATAAAAAAGATAATGGCCCTTATTCTTAGGGAAAGTAAGAGTAGTTTTACTAGAAAAGTGATAATATTTAATAAATAGGCTGATAAGAATAAATATGTCCAGGATAAATGGGGAAAAAAGCTAACGATGTTTGTGATATTTTAGTTTGAACTTGAGGAAATATAAAACATCAAAAAAGAACTGGTTACAGTAATTAATATTATTGCAAATGTCTACATTTATCAAAAATATGAGAAAAAAAATTTTTTTTCAAGAAAGAAGCTGTATCCACAATTCAAAAATGGTTACTATCCCCAAAAGTGGATCCCCTCATGCAAGGAACAGAATTTTAATGGCTGGATTAACCACTCAACTACATGGAGGTTACTTCCAAATACATTTTTATTTCATGGAAAGTTGCCTCTCACCTGGAATCTGAAAACATAATAGCTGCATCTTTCAATTTTCCTGTGTATCTATTTTTTTTGCCTGAAACTATTAAGTGTCGGAAATGACCTTTGTCAGAACATGAACCTAGATATGGGATGAGTCTACTTCAATATGATTGTTGAAGATTGCTTAACTTGCAATTTTGGAGAGGGGATTCTCTACTTTCTTTTTCAAAGTGAATGTGGACTAAATAGCAACACTTTTTATTTGTTCTTCACCTTGTATTATTTTGTTTTAGAAAATATAAATTCCTGAATTTTTTATTTACTTATTTTTTAAAAGTAAGGCCACCTGGAATACTTTTATCTTACCAAAACAAAACAAAACAAAACAAAACAAAACAAAAAACCTTCACTTTTCTGAGAGTAGATATATAGGATCTATAAACATGCGGTATTTATGTGGTGGTGAAGAAGCCATGCATTTATCTTTAGTGAAAAGATATTGGGTTAAACTCAGATAATTCAGTTATTGCTTATGGCTTTGTGCTGAATATTTTGTCATAAAATGCAGAGGGATTACAAGGGGAAGATAGAAGAAATCTTTGACATCTAAAAGACTTGAACCACATTATCAACCAATGTGACTTAGTTGATATAAACTTTCCACCTAACAATAGCAGATAGCATAGTGTTTTCAAGAGCATAAGGAACATTCACCAAGAAAGACCATATTCTGGACCATTAAACAAATTTTAATATATTTAAAAGGATTGAATCATACGAACTAAAAAGCTTCTGCATAGCAAAGAAATAATAAAATAATTTTTTGTTGTTATTGGCAAGAAACAAACAAACTAAAAAGAGGCAACCCTTGAGTGGGAGAAAATATTTACAAACACCTCTGCTAAGGAGCTAATATCTAAACTATATAAAGAACTCATACAACTTGACAACAACAACAACAACAACAACAACAACAACAATCTAATTAAAAAATGAGCAGAGAACCTGAACAGACACTTCTCCCAAAAAGATATACAAATGACCAACAGACATATGAAAAGGTGTTCAACTTCACTAGCTATTAGGGAAATGCAAATCATAACCACAATGAGATACCACCTCGCACATGTTAGAATGGCTGTCATCAACAGAACAAGTGATAACAAGTGTTGGAGAAGTTGTGGGGGAAAAGGAACCCTCATACACTGTTGATGGAAATGTAAACTGGTGCAGCCACTATGACAAACAGTGGTGTTTCCTCCAAAAATTAGGAATAGAATTACCATATTACCCAGCAATTTCTCTTCTGGGCATCTATCCAAAAATTTTGAAAACATTTATGTGTAAAGCTTTATGCACCCTGATGTTCATTGCAGCATTATTCACAGTGTCCAAGATATGGCAACAACTGAAATGACCTTTGATAGATGATTAGTTAAAGAAGATGTGGTACACGTATACAATGGGATATTACTCAGTCATAAGAAAAGATGAAATACTAAATTCACAACAACATGGTTGGATGTTGAGATTATCATGCTAAAAAAATGAGTCAGACAGTAAAAGCTGAGAATCATATGATTTCACTTATATGTGAGATATAAAACTGAAAGCAACAAACAGACATGACAATCATACAAGACAAACAAATAGAGACTCATGGACACAGACAACAGTTTAGTGGCTACCAGAGAAAAGAGGGGAGGAGAAAGGTATACAAGAGTAAAGGGTGTCAAATAAATGGTGACAGAAAGAAATTTAACATTGGGTTGTGAACATAGAACAAAATATACATATGATATATTGTTGAGTTGTGCACTTGAAACTTACATAATTTTATTAACCTATGTCATTTCCAATAAATTTAATACAAAATAAATAAAATGTAAATGTAAATTACCAGTGAAGACAAAGAAATCATATAAAGAATGTTCTTTATAGATCACAATACAATTAAACAAGAAAACAAAATTGGAAAACCCTTGGAAGATATCTGTATATTTGAAAATAACGCTTCCAAATAATCCATGGGTTAAAGTTAAAATAAAAACTGGACAATATTTTGAATTAAAAAAATAAAAACAATATGTCCAAATTTGTGGGATGCAGCTAAGAGTGCATAAACAGAAATTTATAGCTTGAAATACTTAAATGAGAGAAGAAATGTTTAAAGTCAATGATTTAAGCTGTCACCTTAAGAAACCATAAAAAAAAAGGAGAGCATATTAAATTCAAAGAAATGAAAAGAAGGGAATATTAAAGATAAAAGTGAGTGAATTTACAAATGCAAAGAATTACAAAAAAACAATTCAATCAAAGGTAGCTCTCCTAAAAGATGGATAAAACAGATAAACATAATGGCAGACCTATAAAAGGGAGAATATGCAAATTACTAATAACAGGAATTAAAGACAAGGCATTACTAGTATCATGCAGATTTTTTAAGATGATAAGGGAATAATATAAACAACTTTATGCCAAGAAGTATGACATTTTATTTATTTATTTATTTATTTTTAAATTTTTAATTAAGTTTATTGGGGCAACATTGGTTAATACAACTATATAATTTTCAAGTGTACATTATCACTTGACATTTGCATATTCTATTGTGTGTTTACCACCCAAAGTCCAGTTTCTTTCAGCTACCATTTATTTGATCCCCTTTACCCACTTCATTCTCCCCCTAAATCCCATGTTTATCTATCTACCTCCCCCTTCTCCCCCACCCCTCTAGTAACCACTAGTCTATAGTCCTTGTCCATGAGTCTCTGTTTGTTTGACCTGATCATTTGTTGTTTTTAGGTTTATATCCCACATATAGATAGGTGATATCTTATGATTTTCAACTTTTTCCTTCTGGCATATTTCACTTAGCATGATTATCTCGAGGTCCATCCATGTTGTCACAAATACAGTATTCTATCTCTTCTTATTGCTGAGTAATATTCCATTGTATATATGTACCACAGCTTCTTTAGCCAAACATTTATTGTAGGACACTTCAGTTTTTTCCATGTTCTGGCCACTGTGAATAATGCTGCTATGAACATTGGTATGCAAATATAATTTTGGATATGGGTTTTCAAGTCTTTGGGGAAAAACTCCAGCAGAGGGATTGCTGGATTGGATGGTTTATCAATTCTTAGCTGTTTTGAGGAACCTCCATACTGTTTTCCATAGTGGTTGTACCAATTTTAAGTCCTACTAGCAGTGTATGAGGGTTCCTTTATCTACGCATCCTCTCTAACATTTGTTATTACTTGTCCTGTTGATTATAGCTATTCTAACAGGAGTGAGATTGTATCTCATTGTGGTTTGGATTTGCATTTCTCTAATAGCTAGAGATGTTGAAAATATTTCATATATTTGGTCGCCATTTGTATGTCCTCTAGAGAGGAGTGTGTGTACAGGTCTTCTTCCCATTTTTTGATTTAATCATTTGTCTTTTTGTTGTTATTGAGTTGTATGAGTTCTTTGTATATTTTGGATATTAGGCCCTTATGGAAGGTGTTGCTTGCAAATATATTTCCATTCGGATGGTTCTCTCTTTACTATGTTGACAATTTCTCTTGCTGAGCAGAAGCTTTTTAGTTTGATGTAGTCCCATTCATTTATTTTTGCTTTTACTTCCCTTGCTTTTGAGGTCAAATTCATAAAATTCTCTTTAAACCCAAGGTCTTTGAGTTTAGTTCTTATCTTTTCTTTTATGCAGTTTATTGATTCCGGTCTTATATTCAGGTCCTTAATCTATTTTGAGTTAATTTTGGTGTGTGGTGATAGACAACAGTCTAGTTTCATTCTTTGGAAAGTGACCTTCCACCACTTATTGAAGAGGCATCATTTATTGAAGAGGCTTTCTTTTCTCCATGTATGTTTTGGCTTCTTTGTCGAAAATTATTTGCCCATATAAATATGGGTTTACTTCTGGCCTCTTGATTCTGTTTCACTGGTCCGTGTGTCTGTTTCTTCTGCCAATACCATGCCGTTTTGATTATTGTCACTTTGTATTATAATTTGAAGTCAGGCAGAGTGATGCCTACAGTCTCGTTCTTGTTTCTCAGGATGGCTTTGGCAATTTGGCGTCTTTTGTGCTTCCATATAAATCTGATGAATATTTGTTCTATTCCTTTAAAAAATGCTCATGAGATCTTAATGGAGACTGCATTAAATCTGTATAGTGCTTTAGGTAATATGGTCATTTTAACTGTTAATTCTCCCAATCCAAGAACACGAAAGATCTTTCCATTTCTTTGTATCTTCTTCGATTTCTTTTAATAGGGTCTTATAGTTTTCATTAAATTGGTCCTTCACTTGTTTTGTTAAATTTATTCCTAGGTATTTTATTCTTTTTGTTGCAATTGAAAAGGAATTATTTTTTTACTTCTTTCTCTGTCTCTTTATTATTAGAGTATAGAAACACTATGTATTTTTGAATGTTGATTTTATATCCAGAAACTTTACTGTATTTGCTTATTGTTTCTAGTAGTGTTCTTGTGGAGTTCATGTCAACCACAAATAGTGACAGTTCAACTTTCTTTGCTTCCTATTTGGATGCCTTTTACATCTTTCTTTTGTCTTATTGCACTAGCTAAGATCTCTAATGTTATATTGAATAACAACCTTGCTTTGTTCCTGATCATAGAGGGAAGTTTTTTAGGTTTTCACCATTAAGTATAATGTTGGCTGAGGGTTTGTCATGTATGGCTTTTATTATGTTAAGGTCCTTTCATTCTACACCAATTTTTTAAAAGTATTTTGATCATAAATGGATGCTGTATCTTATTGAAGTCTTTTTCTGCATCTACTGATATGATCATATGATTTTTATTTTTTAATTTGTTTATGTGGTGTATCACATTAATTGATTTGCATATGTTGAACCATCCCTGTGCCTCTGGGATGAAGCCTACTCAATCATGGTGTATAATTTTTTTAATATGTTGCTGTATTTGTTTCGCTAGTATCTCATTTGGGATTTTTGCATCTGTGTTCATGAGAGATATTGGTCTGTAGTTTTATTTGTGTGTGTTTCTTTACCAGGTTTTGGTATCAGAGTAATACTGGTCTTATAAAATGTGTTGGGAAGTATTACCTCCTCTTCTATATTTTAGAAGAGTTTGAAGAGACTGGGGTAGGAGGGTAGAGGAGAGATGAGGAGTTACTGTTCAATGAGTACAAAGTTTCAGTTATGCAAGACAAAAAATTTAGAGATCTGCTGAACAACATTGTATTTATAGTTAACAATACTGTATCTCCTGGTATTTTTTTAACCACAATTAATAAAAAAAAAAAGACACATGTATAAAAGGTTTTCTAAATGTGGGTATTATTTGTTGCATTAGAGTAGTGTTATTGCAGTGAATTAATGTGTTCACCACACTGCAGTGCATTTAATACATGACCTAGAGACTCAAGTAGAAGAGATGTTTCTGAAAGTGCTAGCTGTGTATATAAATCAGAACTGTGTTATTTCAGTGAAATAATGTGTTCATCACACTGTGTTGCATACAGTAAATTAT
The DNA here is from genome assembly GCA_028627145.1 of Eidolon dupreanum. NCBI lineage: Eukaryota > Metazoa > Chordata > Mammalia > Chiroptera > Pteropodidae > Eidolon > Eidolon dupreanum. Next base: position 21,623,963 of record CM053517.1, on the reverse strand, counting down.
GTAAGAACACTTTTTTCTTTTTCTTTTTTTTTTTAAATAACATATGCATGGTTGTGAATCAGGAGTTGAAATACTTTTTCTTATTTTTTTCTTTTTGAGAGTTAATGAAGTCCTAAAATTTTTCAGAGTATGAAAGATTTATTAGATGAAAATATAGGCATGTGAAAATTTGACTACAGTCTATATTCTAGTGGGAAGCCAGCTAATATTTTATTACCATTCACAAACATGCTTAATATTTTAACTCTAAGTAAGATAATTGTGTGTGTGTGTGTGTGTGTGTGTGTGTGTGTGTATGTGATTTCAAATAAGGGGTGGGGGGCTGAATGTCCAAAATGACAACTAAGAGTTGCAGATACTTTTTAAGTTCTGGAAAGAAGTTTTAGGAAAGGTGCCTGCGATTGTGATAAGGCACCTTTTAAAGCATGAGGCAGCCTTAAAAATATCTGAGGGTCATTTCTTCTTAAAATCTATTTGGCCACAAGAATCTGGAAACCTTAGATTAGAGGACTTTATACATAGCATGAGAAGATTGAAACTGGGCTGTATGATGCTCAGAATTTCAAGCAGACAACTTATTTGCTGAGATATTTTAATATGGGGTGAAAGTAATTAATATTGGTGAACTAAGATTATGTTAAGATCTCAGAAATTATTTATTTGTGATTAACTCAACTCTCTATCATAATATGTAGATATAATTATATCAGAATTCAATATTGTAGGTGTAGTCATGGAGTGCTTAATTGATTCTATAATTAAGACCTATAACTCACACCATAACAAAAATTAATAACATTATTCTCATTAGTGATATAATTCATAGGCTATTTGAATGCTTGACTACCTGAATTTAGATGACGACTAATTAAAGGAAAACGAGTTTCCCAGTTTATGGGCCCATGGGAATTTGAGTTTTCTACTATGTCCTGCTTGAATAGAAAACCAGTGGTCTAGAGTTGTAAGTTTTAGTACATATGAATACAGGATGCCTAATTTTTGAATTCCAGAAAAAAACATAAATAACTTTTTTAGTATAAGCATTTCCTATGTGATATTTATAATATAACTTAAATTAAAATCATTTTTTGTATTTACCTGAATTTAAAATTAGTGTGTGTTTTAATCACAAAGAGATAGCTCTATCTTGTCAAATGCTTTTTCTGCATCTATTGATATGCTCATATGATTTTTATCCTTTATTTAATTGGTGTATCATATTAATCTATTTATATATGTCAAACCTTCCCTGTGCCCCTGACATGAAGCCCACTTGATCATGATGTATAATATTTTTAATGTATTGTTGTTTTTTATTCGCTGGTATTTTGTTTAAGATTTTTGCATCTGTATTCATCAGAGAGATATTGGTCTGTAGTTTTGTTTTTTGTGTATGTTATCTTTACCGCATTTTGGTATCAGGGTAATGTTGGCCTCATAAAATGAGTAGGAAGGTATTTCTTCTTCTTCTTCTTCTTCTTCTTCTTCTTCTTCTTCTTCTTCTTCTTCTTCTTCTTCTTCTTCTTCTTCTTCTTCTTTTCCTCCTCTTCCTCCTCCTCCTTCTTCTTTTTCTTCTTCTTCTTCTTCAATTTTTTCGGAAGAGTGAGGGGACAGATATGAAATCATCTTTGTATATGAATTGTTTCATTCACTTGATGTTTGGGAAGAGTGATAACTTTTTATTTCCCTAGCTTTAAAGAGGTATAATTGATATATAACATATGTAAGTTTAAGGTGCACAATGCAATGATTTGATTCACATATGTATTGTGAAATAATTACTACGATAAGGTTACTTAACACATCTGTCACCTCACATAATTATATTTTTTTCATTGTAAAACATTTAAGTTCTACTCTCTTACCAACTGTGAAATATACAACACAGTATTGTTAACTATAGTTGTCACAATGAATACGAGCTATAAAGAACTCATTTGTCTTATAACTGGAAGTTTGTACCCTTTGACCAGCATCTCCCTATTTATCCTACCACCCAGCTCCTGACAACCACCATTTTACTGACTGTTTCAATGACTGGCTTTTTTTAGATCCTACATATAAGTGAGGTCATACAGTACTTATCTTTCTCTACCTGACTTCTTTTACTTAGCATAATGCCCTCAGAGTACATCCTTGTTGTCAAAAATGGCAGATTTTTTTAATGGCTGAATGATACTCTATTGTATATATATGCCACATTTTATTTATCCATTCATCAGTTGATGAACACTTAGGTTGTTTGCATGTGTTGGCTATGGTGAATAATGCTGCAATGAACATGAGGGTACAGATATGTTTTTCAGATAGTGATTTTATTTCCTTCAGATATACACCCAGAAGTGGGATTGCTAGATTGTATGATAGTTCTTTTGTTAATTTTTTGAGTGTAAATACTGTTTTCAATAAAGACTCTACCAATTTACACTCCCACCTGTCCCTTGTGCTGACAAAACTGCTCACAGACTCCCTGGGAAGGGCTGGAAATGTGTATATGGCTGCTCCCTTTCAATATCTCTGAGAGTGCATACAGGAGTTTCTCATGCAGGTTCCTCGGGCCAGCAGCACTGCTCATGGACTGTGCCTGACAGGTGCTGGAGCTGAATTTAGGGCTCTTTTAGGATCTTTGGGAGTGTAAACAGGAGTGTTTACTACTGGTCCCTGGGCAGGCATGTTTTTTGGTGGACTGGCTGTCAGAGGATTGCAGCCATATATAAATAGGGCTCTCTCAGGATCTCTGGGTATGCAGACAGAAATTTCTCCTGTTTCCTGTGCCAAAAGGCCTGTTCCTGGAATGTTAGAAGGAATCTGGAGTCAAGTTTAGGGTTCTTTCATAATTCCGGCATGCAGACAGAATGTCTCCCACTGGGACTCTGAATACTCAGGACTGCTGGCAGCCTAGAAGACTGTGGATGTGAGGAAGCTGAAACTGTACATATGGCTCTTTCAAATGGGAGTGCCTTCTGCAGGGTCACTGTGCCAACATGCATGTTCTTGGATTGTGGCTGGGATGGGCTAGAGTGAAGTTACTGAGCCCTTTCAGAATCTACAGTCTGACCAAGTTCGGTGGACTTTCTTCTAGGAGCTCTATGAGCAGGCCTGAGAGTGGTTGGAGCAGGTTCATGAATCCATAGCCAGAACAAAGATCTGTTTGTCTATTACACAATACACAGGTGAATGTAATGACTCTGAGTCCCTTGGTATATGGTGCTGGTAACAGATCCAATGCCACATGTGACTGTAGCTGAGTTCTCAGGGGTATAGAGCTTTTTCTAAGTTTGTCACCAGGCCTATGTGAGGGAATCAGTCACCTGGTACAAGCCTGCCTTCTCAAATGGGTACTCCTTGGTCTTGGAATGCACTGGGGTTTCATTATTTCCTACCTAATCTCAAATCCTACAAAGCCACTTTTGTCCACAGTAAGTGTAAAATTATTCTTGATGGAAGGAGTTATATGTGAGGGACATATTATTTGGTCATTTTGCTGACTTTGAATCCAAACAATTGGTCATTTTGAATCTAAAATTATCCTCTTAAGTGCAATTGCTTTGGAGAAAAACCTAAAATTTCTTGTCTTCAAGGAAAAAATACTTTATGTAAAGGTTTTTCTTTAGACAAATCTGTGTTTCTAAAGACAATAAAAGGGATTTACTTTCATAACATTAGAAAAACATGCCAAAAAGTATGTTAGAGTTCCTTAGATTCAAGATGTAGAACTAACTGTTGAGAGACAATTCTCCACGTGTCTCTCACTTTCCTGTTCATCTTGAGAGCAGAGACACGTGTTGCTTTTGTTCTAGAATATATTTTCCTTAATAAACAGCCTCAGAAGAGAAGGATACTCTTGTTCTCTGGCAATAGGTGAGATTATTGCTCATATAAAAGATTCAGTATATTTATGTCAAAGCAAAAATGTGTTAAACAATGTTAAACAGGCAAGGAAGACTTTATTCATGGGTATTGTAATAGAGGAGAGAGACCACAACTCAGTCTGAACTTAGAAATACTACCATTACAAAGAGAAATGATTCTTAAAGGATGATGTGAACTAGTGGAAAAGTACAGGAGGACTTTAGGCCATCTGTGTTTGCTAATTGATGTTATCAAAATGAAAAAAATAAACTTCTCATAACTTTATGGCAGGAGGTAGTTTTGCAACTTGTAGCAAGGCACCCTTCAAACCCACCAAAATTAGGCTCCTACCCTCCAACAGAAACTGAAATATGAGAATAATATCTCCCTTGATGATTACATTTCAAACAATGGTTCCCAGGTCCTTAAGAAAGACATTCCTGGGTTATAAAACTGATGAAAGTATTTTAAAATGATTTACATATCAGAGGTACAGAGAAATAATTTACAGTACAAATTTCCTGAAGTAAATGCTCTAAGAAAAGGGATGTCAGGGATCTAAGTGAGGAAGAAGCCTCCCTGAAATTTAGTCAAGCTAAAACATTAAGCCTGTCCTGGTACTTGCTCTGGGTTGCTCTCCTATAACACACATTACTGTATGTCCAGGTGTCACCTGGCTTATTCTTATTTTCTTGTGGGAAATGAGGCTCAACATAAGTTTTGATACTCTGTCTACTGCAATTACTCTAAGTAATAAACCGTTCTTTGTCTTTGACCTAGGAGTCTTTCATCAACATCCATAAAATTGTAGCAGACTAACTTCTTAGCTTGCAACTAGTGTAAAATTTCAAAGTCCTAACCATTCTTCACACTAAGCATGATTAATTTAATTAAGCCAAAATAATAGTTTTGGGGAGGCTTGTGAGAAGTTCAGATACAAGAAAAATGAGCTCAATAAGCAAGCCATGTAAATAAAACAGAGCAAGTTAAAAAATGTCAGCTGAAGGATCTTATTAATCATTTTTTAAGAGAATTGTCATTGTAAAGCTGTCAGCCCCTCTGTCTCTACCCAAGATTTTAAATCTTAGGTGAAAGAAAATGCTTACTTTGAAGTTACAACCCCAAACCTGTAGTCAGGAGGACTTCCTGTAATTTATTTCACTAATTGGCTTATATAGAATCAGAGAAAGATAGTTCTCTGAAGGAGGGATGCTGAACAAATCACAATAATGATTCTCTATTAGATTTCACTGCTAGGTTTTTAAGTAAGTACACATATGTTTTCACACATAGAGCTATCTCTTTCTTTATCTAATTCCCAAAATATTCATCCTTAATCTAATAAAATACTATATACCTAGCATTTATGAGAGTTAGGCATTTTTCTAGTTAGGGGATACATTAGTGAACAAAAAGAAAGAATTCTGCCTTAATCGAATTTATATTCTATTGCTGAGAAAGAAAACTAAGCAAGAAACAGTATATATTAATAAATCATATAATATGTTAGCAACTATCTTCTCTCAATCAGTCAGCTGTCTTTTTGTTTTGTTGATGGTACATCAACAGCTGCCAGTCTTATGGGTGCTCTTTTGTAGGTAATTAACTGCTTTTCTTTTGCAGCTTTTAAGATTCTCTCTTTGTATTTAACCTTTGCAATTTTAATTATGATGTGTCTTATGTGGGCTTCTTTGGTTCCTGGTTTTTAGCACTCTCTGAGCTTCTTGAGATTCAGTGTCTATTTCCTCTGCCAAATTAGGGAAAATTTCCATAATTATTTCTTTAAATATGTATTCAACTACTTCTTCTTCTTCTTCTTCTTCTTCTTCTTCTTCTTCTTCTTCTTCTTCTTCTTCTTCTTCTTCTTCTTCTTCTTCTTCTTCTTCAGGTACGCCTTGGCATGGATGTTGTTTCTCTTAATTTTGTCCTATAGACTACTTAAATTATTATTATTTTCTTGGTTACTTTTTTCTTGCCATTCTTGTCGGGTGTCTTTGGCTTACTTGCTCAGGGATACCCAGCTAGTAAATGTTGGAGACATAATTTAAACTCAGTTGGTTTCTTCTCCAACATTCATTCTCTTTTTATCACTCTTCCCTGCCTCTTTGGAATGTTTAGATGTAACTTACATACTTGATATACCAATATACAGAAACCATTTGTAGGAGTACAGACAAACCATGAAACCTTAGAGGGGCAGGCCTTGTGCTCCCCTAACCTCATCCATTTCTTGTTCCTTCTCATCATATTCTTTCCTGAACCTCTCACACAGTTCAACCACTAACACTACTGACTAAACTTTCTACCATAGAGAAAGCAACAATTTTGAATTGTTGAAGATTCTTATTGAAAACAACAGAATCTACTTCAGTTAGTTTTTTTAAAATTTTATTTTAATATTTGGTACATAATTTTTTAAAGATGTACATCATAATGATTTAATAAACATATACAAAGGTGTGTTATTAAAGAATATTAACCTTTCTGATCATTAGGAAGGCTCAAGGAGCAAAGTCAAGTCTAAACTCACATGAAGAAACCACCAACATGGTTCCCCTCCCCCACTCAAATGCACACACTTCAAATAAGGAGCAAAGTTATTCCTAATGAGCCAGCTCAGTGCTTCTGCCACCGTGTTTGAATGAGATTGAATTCACTCTAATCGTGAAATCTGCAATGCTTATGCCACTTCCTTATCAAGAATTCAAACTTACAATTGCTGCTTTCACCTCAAACCCAGATATCTCTGAATCTTGCTGTATTAGAAGCCCTTTGTAGAGCCTGGTTCTCATGTCTATGAGTTTCAAATCAAGCCTCATGTGAAAGCATGTGACAGGGCTAGCCTATGCTTCATGTGTCCCTCTGGGCTGCAAGAGAAATTGAGTGCTTGATTTATAAGTTGGGGAGGTGAGAACCATTATATGTGAATTATTAGAAAGATGTTATATAGCCATGAATATTACACATCTACTATAAATCCATGCAAAAGAGAGAGAGTCAAGAATTACTCCTAGATGTCTCACTCACGAAAGTAGGTGAATGATAATGTCAACAAAGAATGGAGCACTGGAGGAAAAATACATTGGGACAGGTAAAGAGAGTATGGTTTTAGTGCCAGAACTGTTGAGTTGAAGGTACCTATGATATATGTAAATGGAGATATTTAATTAAATATGAGTCTGGAGCTTAGATAACAAGTCAGAACTCCAGATAATAATATGGAAGGCATCAGACTACAGGAGACATTTGATGTTATAGAACAGGATGAGATGATCAGGACAGGGCATATTTAGTGAGAAGTGGCATCTTTTGGTTGAAGCACTTAATTTTTTTCCATTTGAGGTACTCATTGATAGGAATGTAGTTATTACCATTCTTTCTTCATGTTTTTGATATATGCTTTTTTTTTTAAAGAAGTTCTTCCAATATTTCCTGAAATAGTGGGTTGGTGTTGATAAATTCGTTTAGTTTATTTTTTTTCTGGAAAGATCTTTATCTGTCCTTTCTCTCTAAATGATAGCTTAGCTGGATAAAGATTTCTTGGCTGCAATCCCAGGTTTTCATTACTTTGAATATTTTGTGTCATGTCCTTCTGTCCTGCATAGTTTCTTTTGAGAAATCAGGTGCCAGCTTTATGAGTGCTCCCTTGTAGGTAACTAACTGCCTTTTTATCTTGCTGCTTTTAAGATTCTCACTTTGTATTTAATTTTTGGCACTTTAAATATGCGTCTTGGTGTGGGTCTCTTCAGGTTCATCTTTCCTGGGGATTCTGTGAGCTTCCTGGGATTGTATGTCGATTTCCTTCACTAGGTTAGAGAAGTTTTCCATCATTATTTCATCAAATAACTCTTCAACGTTTTGTTCCCCTTCAAGGACCCCTATGACCTGGATGTTTTTTTCATTTAATTTTGTCCCATAGGTTCTTTAAATTATTATTAAAGTCTTGGCTTCTTTTTTCTTTCAGTTCCGATTGGGTGTCCTTGGTTTCCCCATTCTCGATGTTGGTGGTTTGATCCTCTTCTTATCCACTCTGTTTATTTCATTTAATATACTTCTCATATCAGATAATGTGTTCTTCATTTCTGGTTCCCTTTTATAATTTCCATTTCCATTTTTATTTTTAATCTCCTTGTTAAAGTTCTCACTGAATTCAACCACATTTCCCCTCAGTTCATTGAACATTATCATAACCAGTGTTTTGAACACTTCATCTGTTAGATTGCTTGACTCCATTATTCCTGGATCTCTATTCTATTCTTTTGTATGGTTTCTGCTTCTTTGTCTTCCCCTTTGGCTGTCTTTCTGTTTCTGTTTTTAGGTACTAAGCAAAGCTCCTAATTCTTTGGGTCTTACTAGTGCAGCTATGTGTAGTAGGTATCCAGTGGCACGGTCCTGAGAGGGGCTCAGCTTCAGGCCAAGTTTAGCCTCAGCCTGTGCCCCTCTGGGTCCACCTGTTAAGCTTCAGCAAGCAATCCACAGATGCTGTGCTTATAGTTGCCTCAAGAAACCACACCAGAAATCGAGGCCAGCTCTCACCAGTGTGAGTCTTGGTGCTACTTAGCAAGGAGCACCTGACTTCCCAAGAACACAACTAAATGTGGCTTGGGAGGGGCTGTGAGTTGGGGGAAGAGGATTTTCAGAGAATATTCTAAGTAAAACAACCTCTCACCCAGTTTGATGATGTCTTAGCTATTGCAGTGCTATGTTCACACACTGGGAGGAGGAAGGGCTCAACAGAGGAGCAATGGACACTGTCAGCACTTCTGCTCAGGAGAGAGCCTCACCTACAGCCATCACTCTGACAACTCAGTGTCCCCCTGTAAGTCCCTGGTGCCCCACATGCAGTCGACCCAGCACTGTTGTTCAGAACGAGCAGGTCCATCACTGCGAAAGTCCACTTGTGGACACGTCCTCTCTAGGAGGCAATTGATGTTGCCAAAGGCTCAGCTGCTCAGGACTGGGCAGTCTCGTGTCTTTGTCCCACCCTACCTTCTACCATTGCAGGTTGATTAATTATTTCTCTCTGTAGTTGTAGTGTTTCTGTTCATCTAGATCCCAGATAACTTCACTTCCTGTTTGCTCCATTTTTCTGTCACAACTTTGATTTGGTCACAAGATGGATAAATAAAACCTCTATCACCTACACTATTTTTTACCACCAACCTCTCCCTCCATGTCTTTTTATAACTTGAGAGTTTTTTTTCTTTTTCTCATATTTTTATTAAACCTCTCAATTTATTTTAACTTTTATCAGAAAAATAGACCTAGTTTAGAGGCTTAGTGGTGCCCTTTTGTATTTACTTGGAGATTAAACAATAAAAAGAGAAGAAATTTCTGCAGATTTATATTCGTGTAGCTTCTTTTGAACACCATTGTCTATTTAATTGACATTCCCTTTTTAAACAAAGGCCTGGACTTTCAGCAGCAGGATGTGGGTGGGAATGGGCATGTCCCTCAGTGTTTGTGATACCAACAGGTAGGGCCCCAGGCCCAGATCCCAAGGCAGTTGGGTGGGGATGTCTGATACTCAGGCAGGCTTCTTGGTTCCAGAGTTTGGATAATACTCTTCCTTCTTGCTTTATTCCTCAGTTTTCTTTAACGGTTCTCTTCCTCTCTGTCTCTGTACTTTCAAACTTCTCCCTTTCTCTTTTCCTTGTCACTTAATTCCCTTCCTTTTGTTCCCTCTGTCCATGGCTTCTACCCAATTACTGGCTTTGTTTCTTAATTCTTGCCACCTTTTCTCTGGCTCTTTCTTGATAGCTACTTCTCTCAGGCTGAGGCAGTGCTGCAGAGAAAGACCCAGTCCACTCTGCTCCTCTTGAGTGGGTCAGAAGGACTTGACTCTATAGCCATTGTTTTAAAATCTATTTTTTCTAATATGAGTATCACTAATCTGGCTTTTTTTAAATTTCTTTTCCATTTATGTGAAATATCTTTTTCTATCCCTTTACTTTCCATCTGTGAGTGTCATTTGATCTTAAGTGGGTCTCTTGTAGACAGTATATGCATGGGTCTTGTTTTCTTATCCATTCAGCTACCCTATGTCTTTTGATTGGAACATTTAATTCATTTACATTTAAAGTGATTACTGATAGGTACATAGTTACTGTCATTTTATTATTCATATTTGTTATTTTTATTTTCTTTTTTACTCCTCTTTTTACACAAGCCCCTTTAACATTTCTCGTATGCTGGCTTGTGGGTGATGAATTCCTTAAGTTTTTCCATGTCTGGGAAGCTCTTTATCTCACCTTCCATGGGTAGAGTATTTGTGGTTATAGATTCTTGTTTTTCTTTGAATATTTTGAATATTCAACTTTGAATATTTCTTGCCAGGCCCTTCTGTCTTGCAAAGTTTCCATTGAAAAATCAGCAGACATTCTTATGGGGGTATCCTTGTGAGTAACTAACTGCCTTTCTCTTGCTGCTTTTAAGATTCTCTCTTTTTCTTTGACCTTTGGCATTTTAATTATGATGTGTCTTGGTGTAGGTCTGTTCAAATTCCTCTTGTTTGGTATGCTTTGTGCTTCCTGAACTTGTATATTTAATTGCCAGGTTTGGAGAGTTTTCTGTCATTATTTCTTCAAATAGATTTTTAATCCCTTGCTCCTTCAAGTACTCCTATGATCTAGATATTGTCCCAGAAGTCTCTTAAACTATCATCATTTAAAAAAATTCTTCTTTTTTCCTATTGTTTGATTATGCTACATTTTCTTCTAGTTTGCTGATTTGATCTGCTTTATCCAATCTACTGTTGACTCCTTCTAGTGTATTCTGTGTTGTGGCATGACTGAATCTAAGACCTGTGGAGCCAATTGAGGTTAATTATGAGCCTTTATTAACCGGCCAGCGACTGACTCTCTACCACACAGGGTTAGAAGAGATCAGTGTCGGGGTTTTAGAGAGAGGCAGTTATAAAGCCTCTCACTACATCCTAGAACAAAGCAAGTAAGAAAGTTACAAAAAGCAGAAGTTAGCCGTTAATGTCCTTTACAAAGATAAATGTATGGGGGGGGGGATTGCTAGATCAAACATAGCTTGGTAGACAGTCTTCTTATCTGTATCCTGGAATGTTGCGCCTCCTCCTGGGGGCTGTGGTGCCTAGAGGTGTCATCTCCTTGTTACTGATTTACTGGGAAGTCTTCACCCTTACATTCCCAAAAGAGGCAGCTTATAAAGCCTAAAACTATATCAAACAAGCAAGCAGATTACAGAAGCAGAAGTTGGCCATTAGCACAATACATCACCTAGTACCACATTCTGGTTAATAAGTGAGCAGATTATAGAAGCAGACATTGGCCATCTTCATATCTTGTACAATACATCTCCTAAAAGCACACCCAAGCAAATAGGACAACTTCTGGTATCTAAAGTTATTTCTTCCCTGTAGCTGACTTAGCTAGTTGGCTCACTTGAAAATTTTCCACCCTTAACATTCTGCATTTCAAGTATTATATTCCTCATTTCTACCTGGTTCATTTTCATTGCTTCTATATCCTTTTATGCTTACTATCTCTCTGTTGAGATTCTCATTGTGCTCATCTATTCTCTCCTTAAGTGTGTTAAGCATCCTTATAACCATTATTTTGAACTCTGTCTCTGGTAGCTTGCTTGCTTTCATTTCATTTAGCTTATATTCTCCTGTTGTTTTATTTGTGTCATGTTTCTTTGTTTTCTCATATTATTAGCCTCTCTGTGTTTGCTTCTATCTGTTAGGAATATTTGTTTTGTCTCTTAACCTTGGCAAGATGATTTTATGTGGAAGGTGTTCTGTGTGGTCCAGTGGCACACTCTCCCTGATCCCCTTTGCAAGGGGCTCTGGACGTGTGATCTTTATGTGGATTGTGTGTGATCTTCTGTTGTAGCTAAGTCTTGATTGATGTTAGCACACCTGTGAATGGGATTAATGTTCAGGCTAATTGTGACTAATTGTTAAGAGATGCTGTGTAAGCACTGACCACACTGAATGTGATTTGCCTCAGCAGGCTTGTATACTTGTTGCAACCACCCTTTGTGTATACTGCTTATGAGACTAGTCAGGAATTAGTCTGTTGTGATCTAGTGCCAGTCTTTCGGTGCATTTGTTTTGTAGCCCCTTGAGAGGGGCTCCTCAGTAGACCAAAGCCCGCCACTGCTTTTGATTGCTCAAGGCTACCCAGTGGGAACTACAAAATGATCTGCAGATGGTTGTTGCCCACCCTCGATCTGTAGGAAAGTGGAAGATACAACACTTAGGCAGTGGTCCAATTATACCTTGTCCCTGATCTAGGGCAGTTTAACAGAGGGACCAGTGCTCCTCAAGACCTGACACTGCCTGTCAATTGGCCATAAGTCTCTGAAACTGGAAGAATCTCTGGGTAATACTCATGTTGGATGGTGCAGAAAGCCCAGGAGTTTCTTGGATCTATTGAGTAAATTTCCCCCTGCCACTACAGTGTCAGTTTACATGCCAGTGCTGTCTCTGTGGCTCCCTGTATAAGTTTTCAATTGTAGCAAGGTCAGTTGCTTCCCCTCTCAATCTTGTAAACACCAAAGTGCTGTTTAAGAATTACTGAAGCTCATGGGCATTAGTTTGTGGCTCACCACCGAATGCTTCTCCAAAATGAATGGGTATTACATAGACCACACAAACTGAGTGCTGTTATTTTCTGTTAAATTCATGAACCAGGGAAAGCACAGGATGGGACTGGGTTGCCTGGGAGCAGGCTTGCCACAGATAATTTGGGGGTGAAGTAGGACATCATCTCAGTGAGGCACGGGACCATCAGGCCTACACAGTACCAAATTTGCTTCCAGTTCTGGGACTGTGGGCTCACACCAAAGTCAGATATCACTGTTCAACCTACTGTCGTCTGTGATGGGCTCACAAAACCCCTGAGATTTGTCCAAGTGATACTATATCTCATGTTGGCAGCAGTGATCTTCCCATCACTGTTGCCCTGAATTTTGCTCACTTCACTGGCTGACATCTGTTGACTACACAGAATGTACCACCCCAGGGTAGGGGCAGCTGCTTATCAATGTGCAGTGGACATTTTATGTATTGGAGTCAAGGGCTGTCAGGCAAATAGCCTCAGTTTTCTGCAGTTTCTGTTTCTGCACATTCCCACAGTAGTTACAGATTGCATGGAGATAAGCTGCTGTCTGGGGTGGTCCCACAGACTCCTGTGATCCCCTTAAGAGATATTGCAGCCCGTACAGGCAGCAGCGGTCCGCCCACAACTGTTTTCCCCGAAATGCACTCACTGCCTTAGCCAAAGTCTCTTGCTTGCACAGATTGTACAATCCCAGAGAAAAGCAGGGAGGGGAGCTGCCTATCAATGGGCTACAGGAACTTTGTGGTTTGGATGAAATGGGATCTCAGGGAGACAAGCGCCGTCAGGCCAATACAGCCTCAGTTTGCTGTTACTTCTGTCCTGTACATTTCCACTGTAGTCACAGATTGTAGTGAAAGCAACTGACACATGAGCTGTCCCACAGCCCTCTGTGGATCTCCACATGTGATACTCTAGTTGTTGCAGGTAGCAGAGGTCTGCCTGCAACTGATTTCCCCACGATGCCTGCACTGTGCTAACTAAAGTTTGTTGCTTGTATGGATTGTGAGGCTGGTAGGGAGGATGGGAGAGGGGCAGGGCAGTGGGGTAGACTGTTAATGGGCTGCCTGGGGCAATTTGTGGGTTGGGTGGTATGGGGTCTTAGGGAGATAATGGCCATAAGATCAGTACAGCTTCACTCTTGCTACAACTTTTGTAATGGTTTGCTCATTTCCACAAAAGTCCCAGGACACAGTTAGACCAGTTGCTGTCTGAGACTGGCCCACATATCCTCGAAATTTGCCCAAGTTTGTGTTGGCATCAGTGATCTGAAACTGTCTCCAAAATGTGTGCTCACAGTGCTTGCTGTCAGATGTGAATATTTGACCCTAAGAAGATGCAGGCCATGGCAGCCATCCAGCAACAAAAGCCCCAGGCAATCTGCAGGTTGTGTGGGGTGGACTGATCTCCTCAGGCTAGTGCTGCCTGATGGCCCTATGGGAGGGTTCTGCACAGTCAAGCTAGCACAGTCTGTAGATTTCCCTGTAGGGGGTCGAACTAAGACACAATGTTGGCTGCCCTTCCAGCTCTCATTCTGGCACCAGGTAATGTAGTTTTTCCCATGTGAATCTTGTGTGAGCCTCTGACCCATCACTGGTGTCCCGGGTTAGTGTCTGCAGGTGAGAGAGCCTGTGTATGGGCCCTTCAAAGTGGTATCTAGGGTTTCAGTCTCCTTCCACCTCACCTAGATGGCCAGAATCCCCTCTGGTTTTTACAATTGAAGTTTTTAGAAACTCTTATTCACTGGGCTGGTACCCTGGGCTGGGGAGTCCTTGAATGAGGCCAGGAACCCCATCTCCTTCAGGGGAGACTCTACAACCTTGCTCTCCCTCCCCGTATTTTTCTACTACCTGCAGGTGTGAGTCCAACCTAAATCACGATTTTGCCCTTCCTACTAGCTTCAATGTGGCTTCTTCTTTATATTATCAGACATACAAATTACGATCAGCTAGATTTCATTTGATTCTCCATGATGATTATTTTATAATTTGGTTGTATCCTGGGGGGAGGTGATCCCTGCTTTTATCTAGTCTGCCATCTTCCTCAGAATCTCTTTATTCTTTTTAATTTTTATTCTGACTGGATAATTTAAATGACTTGTCTTTCAAATGATTTCACAAATTCCTTCTTCTGCTTGAATAAGTTGGCTTATGATGATCTCTATTGATTATTTTATTTAATTTGTTGTATTCTTCAGCTCTAGAATTTCTGCTTGTTTATTTTTTATTTTTTTTTTTATCTAAGTTCTTTTTTTGGTTTGTGTTTTGTTTTCATGATTTTATTGAATTGTCTTTCTGTGTTTTTTTTTTTTTTAAGTTTGTCTTTAAAGATTAAATTTATTGGGGTAGCATTGGTTAATAAAATTATTTAAATTTCATGTGTACAACTTTATAATACAACATCTGTGTACTTCATTGTGTGTTCACCATGTAAAGTTGAATTTCCTACTTTAATTATATCTTTGTCCTCCCTCCATGCCGCATTCCACCTCCCTTTGGTAACCACATTTCTGTTGTTTCTATGACTTTGCTTGTTTGTTTTATTTGTATTAACTAACTTGATTTTTTAATTGAGCAAATAACAGAACTCCATTCCTTTGGGGTTGATTACTGGAAAATTATTGTGTTATTCTGGTGGTATCATGTTTCTTGATTTTTCATGTTTCTTGTCTCTTGTATTTCTGTCTTCACATTTGAAGTAGTCAACTTTTCCAATCTTTATTGACTGTCTTTGGGAGAGAAATACCTTCTGTTATCTCTGCTAGGGACTTTAAGACTTTTTGAGAACTTTTATATGGATATGCTTACCCCACACTACTTGTTTCTATTTGTGGGGGAGGCAGCAGATCTCTCAATATTGTATTTTTTCTCTTAATCTTGTAAAGCCAGTCTCAGTGCTGACATCTTCCTGTTTGTTTCCCTAATGTGAGGCTGAAGAATTATATACATAGGAGACAATGCTGAATGGGAAATAAAAATACCACCGTATTATCATTGGCTGATTTTTTGCCTGAAACACTAGTGAAGATTTCTCTGTAAGCTCATCTGGAATACATAATCTAGTTTGAAGTACTAACAGGTTTTGCTTTCTAACTAAAGACAACCCCAAAACTAAAGATTTCACCAGTTTCCTAAAAGTTATATATGACTAAAGAGTGGAGCTAAAATTAACCCAGGATGTATGAGTGTGAGTGTGAAAAAAATAAGAAGGGGAACAAGATGTTTAGTCTAACCCTTGATGGTAGGCCCTAGGTCAAATTAATTCTATAGTCTTATACAAAATAGCAAGGATAAAATGTCAGAAATGGGAGCTGTTCTAATATACATGACCTTTGAACACACATGATTCTATCTACTTGTCAGTGTTCTGGTACCTGACTCCAAAGAACTAGTATTGGAAAAGAACAAAACAAAAAGTGGCAGGTTTTCTTTTTCTCCTTCTCTCAACAATATGCTATATTAGGACAAGGATTAACTACGTGACATAATATGAAGGCCATTTCTCTTATACCTAAGAGTTTATCTTTTCCACAGATGTCACATGATTTAGTCTTCTACTGTTGAAGATGAATATTTATGCATTCTGCCTCCCTTTAATTAAAAAATCATAGTCTTCACAAGGAGTCACGTGAGAGCATTGTAGAAGCATTAATAAAAGAAGAATATGATGTGGGCTCAATATCAATTATACTCACTAGTAGGCAAGACATTTTAATTTTCTAACTGTCAGTTTTCTCATCTATAAAATATGGTCATAATATGGACATCCTAGCACTGTTCTAAAGTATAGGAAACTAACATTTTTAAACAGTTTGAACAATTAGCACATTAAATTAATTCACATTTTATCAATTTTTTTTCATGAGACAACTTAATAGACTGGAAGCCTGGGTTGAGCAATAGGCCCAAGGAGAAGAGAATTGATGACCAAAGAAATTAATTTTGCTTTAGTCTCTGTGATCTTCAGACCTCACCTTCAGCAAGTCTCAAGCCTCAAAGAAATAAAAAAAATGCAGTCTTAGAAGATAAGCACAGCATCCTACTATAAAACAGGGCATGCGACATGCTAGTTCCTTTCCTCTTGCTTCAAGCCCTGGAGGGTATAGGTCATTGATGATGAGTCTGGTGGAAGAAAACCAAAAAAACTTAGAATCAAAATGATTCAGTCAGAAGATCTTTCCTGAGAAGTGACCCTTGGAAAAATAAATAAATAAAGCTAGTTGTCACCCTCTACATGAAACTTTCTATTTACTCTCACTCCTTTGGTAAGGAAAAATAACTGAACATCTAACTCAAGTTCTGGCCTAAAATGCACATGGAGATTCTTGACTTGCATGGGGAACAAAAACTGCTTGCTTTTTACACAAAGTTTTCTATTTGTTGAATATTTAATAAAATGGGTTTTAGCTTCACATACCTATCTTGGCCACTGTGTGATTTTTAGGTCTTATCTTTAACCTATGTCCCTGTGGATACCTTCAAGAATGCTGACTAAATTTAGACTTGTGCTAGTGCACACAAATTAGGAAAAAAGCAGCTCTTTTGATACATTAGAAACACAAGGATGGATAAAATTTTGTATAATTTTCTTACTTGAACATTAACTGAATATATCTTATTCACAAGACATTGGAACAGGCACTTTACAGGTGTTATGTCATTTAAAAATTGTGATATGAATATGTTGAAAGACTGAGATTTAACAAATATACAGAAAGGGGGAAATATAGAAAGGCTTCCTGGGTCCCTAAAACAAAGTTAGGATTGTGCAACATTTTTCGAGTTGATTTCTGGTCTGGCTGAGACTTAGTAATAGTATTTGCCAGAGCCTAGAAATCTGAACACCTATGTGTTTTTCTGTAATAGACATCGTTACTTTTCCTCTCAATTGAAAAGCTTTAATAAGCAATTCATATGATCATGGTAAGAAGCCATGTTGTTCTGAATTTTATATTGGAAGTGAAGAAGAAATAATTCTTGTTCTTGAACACTCTGATCAATTTCTTGATCATTTCTGCTCTGGGGATTTTTTTCTGGTGGACCTTGTGCTTTATTTCTTGGAAAAAGCAGAATTTAGATTAATGTCGTGATAGGGAAAGCTTTCTTCCAATAACTCTATGAAAAGCTGATTTGAATTCTTTATTTCTCAAGCTGTAAATCATTGGATTGAATAATGGAGTTAGGATAGTGTAGGATATTGATATAAGAGCATCCTGGCTTGAAGAGTAGCTGGACTTAGGCTTTAAGTAGATAAAAGAAGCACAGCCGTAATGGACAGTGACAACAATGAGGTGAGAAGCACAGGTAGAGAAAGCTTTGTTCCTGCTCATTGCAGAAGGAAATTGAAGAATGGAAGAGATGATGTGAACATAGGATACCAAAATCAATAGCAGGGGTATAACCAGGACTAATGGACAGAGTATGAAGATGACAATCTGATTAAAGTGAGTATGGTGAGATGCCACTTGGAGGACAGGTGAGATGTCACAGAAGAAGTGATGGAGCTGGTTGGATGAGTGGAAAGGCAGATAAAATACTAGAGGTGTGATAATCTGTGCAACAGTAAAGCCACAGGCACAGGCAGCAGCCACGAGTCCCACACACATTCCATGTCCCATGAGCACTGTGTAGCGTAGTGGGTTACAGATGGCTACATAACGATCATAACCCATAGCTGCCAGCAGGAAAGAGTGAGAGCAACCAAGAAAGAGGAAGGTAAACATCTGGATGGCACAGCCCAAGAAGGAGATAACCTTCTTCTGGGCCAGCAGGTCAACTAGCATCTTGGGTACAATGACAAAAGTGTAACAAATCTCAGTGCAGGAGAGGATGGCAAGGAAGAAGTACATGGGGGTATGAAGGGCTCTATCTAGCACAATGGTAGAAATGATGACAGCATTTGTGCCCAGAGTGAATAGGTAAAGAAGCAGGAAGACAACAAAGAGTAGCCGCTGCAGACCAGCCAGAGGTGAGAAGCTGAGGAAGACAAACTCTCTCACCAAGGTTTCATTGGCCCACTCCATGGAAGATACACCATGAGGAAACAACCTGAGAGGGAAGAGGAGATAGTGCCAAGAAATATCTCTGAAAATTATTAGAATTACAGGAAATTCATCATTATAGATCACATTTTCTGATTTTGATTTCTAAATTCTTTCCTCCTCCCTCCACGTTTTCTTCTCTCTCTTTTTTTTTTTCATTAAGAAGTATCTAAAATCAGGCTAAAGTATAAAGACAATTTTGGGTTTCTACAGTAATTCTAACACCATAGGTAAACTGTTCTTGACATTTCTCATATTCTACTATTCCTTCATCTTCATTCTTAGGATGAGGCTGTTTTTACAATGCTTATCCTCTCATTCTCAGTTTATTCTTCAACTCTTGTCTATTTGGCTTTCTTGACTTCTCACTCTTCCACTTTCCTGTAGCTGCGAACTAAACCATATGAATATACTGCATTTATATATAACTTTATATATAGCTTTTGATTATTCTTTTTTTACATATAAACTCATACTTTAGTTTTAATCTTTTTATAACCTAGACCTACATTTTACAATTCTGTTTGCCTTACTTCCTGGCATTCTTATACTCTCATTATACATTCTTTCCACATTTTTATGCTCTCATTATACTGACCACATCTTTATTCTTTACCCAAATCTGGAAAAGAAAGTTTTCCAAGATGGAATATAATCATACATCCTCCAAATGCCTATTTCAGTCAGAGTCCTTTCTGCTGTAGAGAGAACCACAGTCTTTCTTTAAGACTCTTATCTGTTTTTATCACATTTTTTAACCTCCTACTAAAATCATAATATGGCTACCTTTCCCATCATCACCTTCTCATCTCTTTAATCTATACTTCCCCTAATGCTAGACTAATCTTCTGAAATAGAAATTGTATTATGTTGCTCCCCTCCTCAAAAATTTTACTCATGGCTATAGTGTAAACTTCAAACTATTTATTCTTTTCAAAGTCTTGTTTTGGGAATCAAACTGTGTTTTTGCCATCATCTATAGACTTAAATGAAGTGCGTAAGTATTGTGCAAATATGTTGTATCATTCTTTGCTCATATTAGTTAAATACTTTTCATTTATAAATATTTTATTATTCTAAAGTCTCAGCCAAATCCACTTTTTTGGAAGCTTCCTTGGTATCTCATAAAAGGGATTGTCTCTTACTCAGGATTCACATAAGACTATGGTTTCCAAATTGATGTGTCATTTATTTAATTTTGAAATATTGTATTATTTTTTTCTCATATCTCTTTTCTACTAGATTGTGTATCCTTAAGGAGAAGATGTGAATTATATATATCTTCACTTGAATTCTCCTCAGCATTTAGAACCCCATTAAGTACTTAATAGCTTTTCAACATAATTATCATATAAATATAAAAGCTAACTTGGCATATTGGTATGTATCTCATTTGTGTCATCACAGCTTTCCTCAGACTCACAGAGTTAGAGAATCCTCAGTATTATTTCATCCTAGGCATGATGATTGCTCAAGACCAAGAATACCTAGGATTACAGAAGGATGCTCAATAAATGCATTTATTACTTTAGTGTTCTGTTGGGACTGGAATCAGAAATATTTTCATCAGAGATGTAATGAATATTTAATTCATGGAAATTGTTGAAACTGCCTTTTCTGTACTTTCTCAAGAAAGGAAATTTTAAGAAGGATTATTCTTCACCTGAGGTTTTCCAAGCCTGACTGAAAGTAACTTGGTTTTCCATAGAGTTATGTTCTGCACTGGAAGTGAGGCAAGGGTTGCTGATCTTGAAGTACCATACAAGTCTTTTGGTATCTAGTTGCTCTATAGTCAGAATCATCGAAGCAAGTTATCTAACTTAGTAGAAAGCAAAGGAAGTTTTCTAAGTTTTCTATTTTATTTGGGGGAAAGCTATATGATGAGATTAGAAAAAAAAATTATAGTTAATCTTAGTCATATCTAACTTAGGAGTTTCTCATATGGATGTTTTATAATTATCAAAGATGCATATTTTATAGATGTTTTATCTACATATTTATGTGTCAACCTTAACTAATTATTGTGCATTTAAATATTGAAATAGATTATTTCAAAATTCTTATATTTTATGATTTTATTATTTCAATTATGTCCTAAGAACTGTAGGTGTAAATATAAATACAATTATTATTCTTGTCTTAGAAAAGAGAGAATCAAACTGGCATATTATAAAATGATTATCATAAACATTACAAGTAAAATGTCCTGAAGATTTCAAGGAAAAAAACAATTTTATGAAAAGCTCTGAAGAACATAGTTTTTGAATAGCATCTGTTAGCATTTTTATAAAAACATGGACCATATTTTAGTGGCATTACTTATGTAAGCATTATAATCAAGTTGAATAATCTTTTCCAAATATTGATTGGCCCTTCAGAATTGAGAAAGTTACCTGCTGTTTTGGGGTATAAGGACACAAAGGCATGCTATTTATGAAAAAAATAAATAAGTTTACACAGGTCTATGAAACAAGAGACATTCATTTTCTCTCTTTTCTTCTTCTTCCTCTTTTTTTTAACCTAAACTTCATGTTGAGGTCACTAATTCAAAAACAGCAAAACAAACAATCTTTTCAAGTTGTTTTAGGAGCATCATCACAGCCTATCAGTTTATCAATATTGATTTTAACATTTTTAGTAAAAAAAAAATATGACACAATTTTGGTATTGGTTTATCAATAAAATTTAGAGACATCTTTTAGAAATATGATTTAATGTTTATTACATATTCCTCATATTCTAGATAGTGACAATTATATATGTATATGTGTGTGTGTATATATATATATATATGTATATATATGTGTGTGTATATATATATATATATGTGTGTGTGTGTGTGTGTGTGTGTGTGTGTGTGTGTGTGTTTTCTCTCATTTGGTTCTTATAATGACTTCCTGAGGTAAGTATTACTTATAATATCTCCATTATAAAAATGAGGCATTTGAGAATCAAAGAATTTAAGGACTCCTGTCAAGGTCACATAGCTAGTGGAAATAACACTAGACCGTATATCACCTAATTGGTGTAGGAGTAGTGTGTGTGGTATGGTGTGTGTCTGCATGAGTGTGTTAGTGAGAAAGAGATAGAAGTGTTCTGTCACCCTTCTTCCACATGAAGGTATTTTTTTAAAAAAGACTTCTGTTACAATTTTGTTATAACTCAAGTTCCAACTTCATATATTAGCTTTAAGACTTTGACATTTCTGAGTCAATTTCTCCATCTTTGTAATGAGGTTCATTTTAATATCAGCTAACTTAACTTTTAATGTTTCTCCAAAATGAGAAAATATTTTTTTCAATGGTTGTTATATAAATATTAGTTCTCTAATTATATTTTATAATCGAAGAGACAGGCAGTTTTGAAAATATTACTTTGATACTGCCTAGTGTACTCTACTAGTGTCAGAAAGGATTTAATAGAATAAAGGTCATTTCCCTTCACAACTGGGAAATGTATATTGCATTAGTCTTTGCTCTTACCCAAGAGGGTCTCTAGAAATCCAAAATCATAAATAATATACCTATAGGGGATCTTAAAGATCTAGCCCAGTAGTCTATCTGACAGATGAAGAAATTGAGTTTCAAAGAATACTACAAAGATCCCAAGACCAGAAAGCAACTGATTGGATATGTTAACAACAGAAGAAAGGTCTTCTGTCTTTCAGATGAATATAATTTCCACAATATTATGTTGCCTTCTGAAAAAGTTTATAATATAGATAATAACTTCCTCTTTGTGTATAGCAGTTACTCATGCGTTCTTTTCCAGAATCAACCTGTTCTCTATGAGCTTGTGCTGGCATTTCTGTCTCTGATTTTGGTTTTCAAAAGGCAGAGTTTCTATGTCTTTATATCTGTCAACTATAATTACTTGCCAGCACTCACCAAATTTTCAAAACTCTTTTAGGTATTGTAACTTCGTCTGGCTTCCACCTAATGCAATAATTTCTGTAAAAAGTAGTTGTTATTTAAGATTTTGTAAGTTTCTACATAAAATAAAATATATTTATGCAGCTTTAAAAAAAAGGAAATTCTGCCATTTGCAATAATACTGAAGAACCTGGAGGGCATTATGCTAATTTAAATAAGGCAGTTACAGAAAGACAAGTACCACTTATATGAAATATTTAAAAGAGTCAAAATCATAGAAACAGAAATTATAATGCTAGTTGCCAGGGTCTAGGGGAAAGGCGAAATGGAGAGCAGCTGCCCAACAGGTATAGATTTCCAGTTATTCTAGATGAATATGTTCTAAAGATCTGCTGTACAACGTTGTGCCTAGAGTTAGCAACTTAATACTATGTACTTAAAAGTTTACTAAGAGGCTACATCTCATGCTCAGTGTTTTTACTATAATAAAATAAGAGATTTTGTGATTAAAATATTGTCGAGTGCCCCTTTGAATTAAATTAGAACCAAGACAGAGTCTACATAAATTTAAGAAGAGCAATATGTCAGTTAATTTAGACTATGTATAAAATTTATATGCATAGTTTTATAGAAATTCACTTTAAATCTTAAATAATCATAGTTAACATTATTTGGAACCCTTATCCTTAATTGTGGCTGTCTCTGTTTTCTTACTGGCACTGCACCAGCATCGGGCCATCACCCTTTTGTTTCTTACCTGAGATGTGAAAACACAGGTTCCATGCGGGGTGGAGTGCGGGGGGATAGATTTTTACTCTTATTCCCTGTCCATTGTCTAGTTTCTCAATATTGTAAGTGCTCAGTCCAAGATGGATGTCTGTTATTCATAGATGGGCTTCCATTTGCCTCTTTGTCTTCCTAAAAGGAACCAGAGGCACCGAGGCTACAGGAGACAGATTCCAAGTTGAAATGGAAAAAGGAGAAAAGTCAAAATGGGACAGGTGTTACTGATTTCTACTCAGGGGTAAAGGTGCAATGATGGTCTGGAGGCTTACATCCTGACCAAATGTAATGAATTTTCTCCTGCAAGTTTGTTCCAATTGACTAAAGATCACAGGTTACATCTAATAGTGCAATTGGTACTTTAATTGTATTTATTGGCAGCAGGAGGTTCTTCTATGGGTCTCCTGATGCCAGAGTCATTGACATGGGGATATTGCGCTGGGCTTAATTAAAAGTTGATTGATTGTGGAAATAGAAGTATGCCACCAAATACCAAAATTGTTTAAAATTATGCCCAGGCATTAGGGCTTGGGGAGCAGAAGGATCTAAGCCACTCTCAGATTCAGCAATTTTAGAAAATTTGACTAATTTTAAATTGACTTCTCAATTTTACATGTTATTGAGAGGCAAAAGGAAAATTTATTCAGATAATTCATAATAATAGGTACATTATAAAACATGTTTGTTTATTTAAAAATATTCTTTTGTACTTAGAATTAGGAAAGTAGTTTTCTGCAAGGCTGAGAAGGCAGATTGAGTGATGCACTTTTTGAGTAATGCGCTTTTTGAGCAATGTATTTGTTTGTTTCTTTGTTTGTTAAGCAATGTGAAGGGTCTGGTCAGAATAAGCTGAAAGGAGACTCATTTTACTATCTTAACCCCTGAGTTTATTTTTCTATCTCTCTATCCATCATCCAGAAAATGATATAGTATATTTTTATATATAGGAGACACTAAATAAATATCTGCTGAATGTTAGGTGGTTACAGACAGCATTACTCTAATGACACAAAAACATTTTAGTTTAAACAAAAATATCACTATTCATTTTCTAATCTTCAAAATTTCTGGTTTTCTCTTGTCTTGTAATGAAACTAGAAATGAATGAGATTTCAACATCTTTCTAGCCATATGTTAATGAATGTTGAAGATCCTTAACAATGACTTGATATATAGTGAGAGCTCATCAAGTATGTGATATATGAAGAAATAATAATATTGAGAACAAAAGGGAGAACAAAAAATAATTGATCCAAGAAGACATATGAATGGCCAATAGATATTAAAAGATGCTCAACTTCACTAGCTATTAGGAAAATGCAAATCAAAACCGCAATGACATACCACAAACACCTTTTAGAGTGACTATCTTCAACAAGACAAGTAATAAATGTTGAAGAGATTGTGAGGAAAAAAGAACCCTCATAAATTTCTGGTGGGAATGTAAATTGGTATAGCCACTATGGAAAACAGTATGGAAGTTCCTCAGAAAATTAAGAATACTTTTCTAAGTATCTACCCCCCAAAACTGAAAACATTTATTTGTAAAATACATGCAACTTGATGTTAATTGCAGCATCATCTATGGTGACCAAGACATGAAAACAAACAAACAAACAAACAAACAAACAGTGTCCTTTGATAAATGATTAGATAAAAAAGAGGTGGTACATATATATAACAGAATATCACTTAGCCATAGAAAAGATGAAATACTGACATTTGTGATGACATGGATAGGTCTTCGGATAATTATGTTAAGCACAATAAGTCAGACAAAAAAATGAGAACCATATGATTTCACTTGTATGTGGGATATAAACTTGAAAGCAACAAATAAACAAGACGAACAAACAGAGACTCATGGGCAGGGATAGCAGTCTAGCAGTTACCAGAGGAATGGGAGAGGTGAGTAGATAAGGGTAAAGGAGTCAAATATATGATGACAGAAATAAATCTGATTTGAGGTGGTGAACATACAGTGCAATGTACAGATGATGTATTAGAAAATGTACATGCAAAACCTACATAATTTCATTAAACAATTTCACAATAAATTTAATTTAAAAATACTAAAAAAAGAGAGAAATAATTGATAACAAGAAATAATGCCCATGAAGGAGTGAAATTTAATATATTTGAATCTGAATACTGAACTTTTTTGTTATTGATGTTCATCATTCACTGCCACTACTTTTTAAAACCTACTTTATTAATGTATGGTTTACATGTAAAAAACTGTATTTATTTGTGCAACTTGATGAGTTTGAGAATAAGTACACACCTGTGAAATCATCACCATCACCAAGTCCATAGATATATCCATCACCTCCTAAAGTTTCCTCTTACCAGCATTATTATTATTATTATTAGTAGTAGTAGTAGTAGTAGTAGTAGTAGTAGTAGTAATAGTAGTAGTAGTATTTGGTAAGAACACATAAGATCTATTCTTTTAATAAATTTTAAGTATGCAATTCAGTATTGTTAGCTGTAGGTACTATTCTAGATAGCAGATCTTTAGAACTTATGTTGTATGGCTAAAATTTTGTATCCTTTGACTAACATCTTCCCATTTCCATCTCCCAATGGACCCTGGTAACTACTATTCTACTCTCTGCTTCTATGAGTTTGACTATTTTAGATTTCACACATAAGAAGATCACACAGTATTTGGCTTATTTCACTTAACATAATGTTCTCTAGTTTCATCAATGTCCTTACAAGTGGTAGGATTTCCTTTTCTTGAAGGCTGAATAATATTTTGTTGTATGTACATACCACACTTTCTTTATCTAATCATCTTTTAATATAGACCTTTCGATTGTTTTAATACCTTGATTATTGTGAATAATGCTTCAGTGAACATTGAAGTGCAGCTATCATTGGATAAATACCCAAAAGTGGGATTGCTAGATCATATGGTAGCTCTAGTTTTAATTTTTCGAGGAAATTCCATGCTGTTTTTCATAATGGTTCTACCAATTTACATTTCTACCAGCAGTATACCACAGGTACATTTTCTTTAGATCCTTGTCAACACTTACCTTTTGTCCTTTAGATAACAGTCATTCTAACAGGTTGTGGTAATATCTTATTTTGG
The DNA here is from genome assembly GCA_028627145.1 of Eidolon dupreanum. Lineage (NCBI taxonomy): Eukaryota > Metazoa > Chordata > Mammalia > Chiroptera > Pteropodidae > Eidolon > Eidolon dupreanum. The sequence goes on along the minus strand of CM053517.1, from coordinate 21,597,722 downwards.
TTTTAATTTTCATTTCTCTGATAATCTGTGAAGTTGAACACTTTTTCATGTACTCTTGACAATCTGTTCATCTTCAAAATGAGGAAAGAAGAGTCTCTTCAATAAATAATATTGGTAGAAACTGGATAACCATGAAAAAACAAAATCAAATTTTATGTTACACTATACATAAGTATTGGCTCAAAATGAATTAAAAACTTATATCAATATATGAAATTGTAAAACTCCTCAAAGATAACATAGAGAAAATCTTCCTCACATTGGTCTTGGCAATGACTCTTTTAGATATAACACAGAAAGCTCAAATAAGAAAAGCAAAAATCAAGAAGTGGAATTATATTAAACTAAAAATCTTCCACAAAACAAGAAACAATCAAAAATATTAAAAAGCAATCTATGAAAAAGTAGACTTTTTTTTTTTTTTTTTGCAAATAATGTTTTCATAAGGGGGTAATATCCAAAATACATAAGAAACTCATACAAATTAATTGTAAAAAAAAACAACTTGATTTAAAAATGGGTAAAAACTCTGAATAGACATTTTTCCAAAGAAAATAGACAAAAGGCTACTCCCATTACTTTGACTAATAATACCTCGATTTTATTTTTATTTATTTTGCCCTCACTGTCATTCGATTGCTTCACCTTAAAGTTTCATGGGGGAGCAGGTGACATGTACTGTCAGTCAGGACAGTGAATACTTTCTAGCTATAGCATTTGCTTTATGATGTGCAAGTTATCTATGTCTGGACCATCAGAAACAACAAGATTTAGTCTCCCAACCTTTGTTTTCACATGTAAAGAAGTGAATTCTCTCTTCTTCTGGACTGGATTTTGTAAGCTGAATGTGTCAAAGACTACAGAGTTAGGCTAAAAATGTAACCAAGACTGAAGAAGCAGAGCTAGATGCATCCAGATGACTGTGGATGACTGAACTCTGCATCAGCTTGTGCCTGAAAATATTGTACCACTAGTCTTTTTAGCCTGCATAAGCCAATAGATTTATTTTTTGCTAATGCCAGTTTGAGCTGAATTTTATTTGCAACCCCAAAAATCTTAAGTTATAAGAACTTATTGCTTTGAAATTATGAATTAGAAATTAATTAAACTGATTTGAAATTACTTAAGTCGTGTACTATCAAGGTAAGTGTAAATGTATTAAGTAAATAAATAAAAAATTAGAGCAATGGTAAAGTAATTTTACATTAATAGAATATATGTGGAAAAAATTTTTACATAGAAATGTATACCATAAGGCTAAATATATGTATTCAATTAGTCACTTCAATAAATTTAATAAAAAATAAAGCAAGGTCCAGGAAAAAAATAGCCTCAAAATTAAGCAACAAAGTTTATACTAGCTAATTCAAGCTACAATATAAATAATTGAGAGTCATGTTGTTCACAGATACCAAATATGTGAAGAATGCAATTTCTTTTTTTTTTTTTTGCAAGAAAATAAAATACTTTTAAAATACCTAAAAGACTGACTTAATGTCATCAGGAAAACATTTTTTACAGCTTTTTTTGTAATATAATAGACAATTAGTTGCTCATATTTATGTTGTAAAATTCAATAAATTTTTTTTAAAATTATAGTTGGCATACAATAATATATTATTTTTAATTATACAGCATAGTGATTAGAGATCTATGTAACTCACAAAGTAATCACCCCACTAAATCTAGTACCACTCTACCCCCTTACATATTTATTACAACATTGCTATTTTTCTTATGCTCCTATCTAAATTCATTCAGCATAATACCCTCCAGATCCATCAAGGCAATATCATATTCTATCTCCTTCCTTTTAGTCTCTGTGTGTCTTTAATCTGAAGTGAGTCTCTTGTAGGCAGCATATGTAGGTGTCTTGTTTTCTTATCCATTTGGCCACCCTATCTTTTGGTTGGAACACTTAATTCTTTTTCATTAGAGGCATTTGTTGATAAATATGCAGTTATTACCATTCTTTATTCATGTTTTTGATATATATATATTTTTTTCTTTTTCTTAAGTTTCTCTAACATTTCCTGTAATACTGGCTTGATGTTGATAAATTCTTTATGTTTTTGTTCTTTGTTTATTTGTTTTGTCTGGTTAGCTCTTCCTCTGTCCTTTGACTCTAAATGACAGCTTTGCTGGATAAACTAATGTTGGTTGTAGATCTTTAGGTTTCACCACTTTGAATATTTTGTGCCAAATCCTTCTGTTCTGCAAAGTTTCCTTTGAGAAATCAGCTGACAATCTTATGGGGTGCTCCCTTGTAGGTAACTAACTGCTTTTCTCTTGCTGCTTTTAAGAGTTTTTTTTCTCTGTATTTAACCATGGAGATTTTAATTATGATGTGTCTTGGTGTGGGAATCTTTGAATTCATTTTTTGAGGGGACTCTCTGAGCTTCCTGTGGTTGTATGTTTACTTCCTTTACGAGGTTAGAAAAGTTTTCCATTATTTCTTCAAATAGGTTTTCAACTTGTTGTTCTCCCTTTCTCCTTCAGGTACTCTTATGACATGGATGTTGTTACATTTAACTTTGTCCATTAGGTTTCTTAATTTGTTATCATATTCTTAGCTTCTTTTTCTTGCTTTCCCAACTGGACATTCTTAGCTTCCTCATCCCCTATACCGATGATTTGATCCTCTGTTTCATCCACCGTTGATTCCCTCTTCATCTCAGATAATGTATTCTTCATTTCTGACTGGTTCCCTTTTATAATTTTCATTTCATTTCCATTTCATTTTATTTTTATCTCTTTGTTAAAATTCTCAGTGAATTCATCTACACTTCTCCTAAGTTCATTGAGCATTTTTATAACCAATGTTTTGTACTCTGTATCTGATAGATTGCCTGACCCCTTTTTTCCTGGAGCTCTGTTCTACTCTTTAATATGAAACATGTTTTTTGTCTCCCTTTTTGGCTGCCTTTCTGTTCCTGTTTTATGTACTAAGCAAAGCTCCTGAGTCCTCCAGTCTTATTATGGTGGCTTTGTGTAACAGGCATCCAGTGGCACAGTCAGGAGAGGAATTCAGCTGCATCCCAAGTTTAGTGCCAGCCTGTGCCCCTCTGGGTTCACCTGTTAAGATTCAGCAAGCAATCAACAGATGCTGTGCTCAAGAAGCCACACCAGAAAATGAGGCCAGCTGTTACTAATGTGGGTTTTGGAGCTGCTCAACAAGGGGCACATCCATCCCCCTCCTCTCTGGCAATCACCAATTTGTTAGCCATATCTGTGAGTATGTTTTAGTTTAGTTTATTTGTTTCTTTAGTTTCTTAATTTCTGCATGCAAGTGAAATTATATGGTTATCTTTCTCTGTCTGACTTATTTCACTCAGCATAGTACCTTCTAGATCAATCCATGTCATTATAAATTGACTTTGCCAGTTTTTAAATTTTATAAATGGAATCGTAAAGTATATACTGTTTTGTTTTAGCTTTTTTACTCAAATTATAGTTTTGAGATTTACTCATGATGCTAATTGTTGTGGAAAATTTAACTTCTCTATAACATTAAAATATATGATTATACTTTATTTGCTTGTTCTACTATTGATGAATATTTATGTTATTTCCTTTTTTGGGCTATAATAAAAAATACTGCTAAGAACATACTTGTACATGCCTTTTAGTAATATATAACTCTTTTTATCTTTTCTACATTACAAGAAAATTTCTTAATCATAACTTAGGGTAGAATAAGTTTTTAGTCACTCCTCTTTTTCTTTTTCTATCTCTTCTGCTTTGTGACTTAGCAGTGGCTCCCATATTTCTTTATGGCTGAGTAATATTTCATTGTATATATGTACCACCTCTTCTTTATCCAATTATTTATCATAGGATACTTGGTTACTTCCATGCCCTGGCCACAGTGAATAATGCTATGAACATCAGGGTGCATATATCTGAGAAGAAGACCGTGGAGAGCAGCAAGTGACATGGAGCAGCATCAGCTCCTGGCAGACCCACATGCTGCTGCAGGGCTACTGCTTGAGGGTCGGGCCTGCTCCCACCACTCCCCACCTGCTGCCTGGGCCTCCACCACTGCCTGGGCCATGACCACCACCTCCTGGGCCTCACTAGCCACTGCTGGCTGCTGGCTCGCCACTCCCAGCTGCTGGCTGCAGCAGGCCTGTCTCGTTACTTTTTAATCTGAAAACTATAAGGCATTATTTTAGAAAATTGAAAAAGACACAAGAAATAAAAAGACATTATGTTTTCATAAATTAGAAGAATTAGCATAGTTAAAATGGTCATATTATGCAAAGCAACATACAGATTTAATGCAAAATCCCAATTGGATTTAAAAAATAAAAGAAGAAAAACTCATCAGATTGTTATGGCATTACAAAAGATCTCGAAGAGCCAAAGCAATCCTAAGGGGAAAAAAAATAACTAAAAGTATCACACTGCCTAACTTCAAATTATACTACAAAGCAACAATAATCAAAACAGTGTGGTATTGGCAGAAATAAGAGACCAATAAAATTGAACTAAGACCCTATAAATAAACCCACATACATATGGGCAAATAATTTTCAACAAAGGAGTCAAAAATATACAATGAAGGGAAGACAGCCTCTTCAATAAATGGTGCTGGGAAAATTCTAAAGCCACATGCAAACTGAAGAATGAAAAATAATGAAGGAGAATTACGAGAACTAGCTGATACCATCAGGAGAGGAAACATAAGAATAATGGAAATTATTAAAGGCAGGGGAAAGGAGCAGGGATTAGAAAGCATTTTCAGACAAATAGTGGACAAGAATTTCCCAAATCTAAAGAATGAATTGGAGCTTTGAATTCAGGAAGTCAACAGAATACCCACTTATCTTGACTCAAAAATGCTTTCATTAAGATAAATTGTATTAAGTTATCAAAAATCAAAAACAAAGATAGAATTCTCAGAGTAGCCAGGGAGAAGAAAACGGTAACTTATGAAGGAACACCCATTAGGTTATCATTGAACTTCTCAGCGCAGACCTTACAAGTCAGAAAGAAATGGAACCAAATATGTAAACTATTAATTGAAAAGAACTACCAGCCTAGAATAATGTATCCAGCTAAGCTCTCTTTTTGACATGAAGAAGAAATTAAGAACTTTCCAGATGTACAAATATTGAAGGAATTCTCCACTATGAGGGCTGCATTATAGGAAACACTGAAAGAGGTCAGCTCACCTAAAACAAAATGACAAAAAAATACATAATTAGAAGTAAAGTGACTATCAGGCAAATAGAAACAGATGAGTGAAACCCTTACTAAGAACAGGGAATTTTAAGCTTAAACAATGAGAAGAGAATTGCTATAGCAAGATAATAATGAACATTCTGCATAGACAGGGACAAATCAAGACAACAGTAACTAAAAAGGAAAGGATTCAAAGATCCAAATTCGCAAAAGGGAATGGAGATAGGGCACACACAGAAAATGGACAGCTGTATATACATAATTATCCTTTACATATTCGTAATGCTAACCACACATAGAAGATTCAGAATTGAAGTATATAACATAAAACAAGAAGGACCAGAGGGAAAACCATAACTCATCCACCCCCAAAAAGGGGGCATAGAGGTAATGGAAAAACCAAGCTACCAGAAAGAAAAAGATAAAATGGCTATAGGAAAACCTCATATTTCAATAATCAACTGTAAATGGACTGAACTTGCTAATAAAAGAGTTGCAGAATGGATCAAAAAACAAATCCAACTATATACTGCTTCTAGGAGACACATCTCTGCTCCAAAGACAATTATAGACTCAAACGAAAGGGTAGAAAATGATATTTCAAATAAATGGCATGCAGAGAAAGGTGGGAGTAGCAGTGCTAGTATCAAATGAAATAGGCTTCAAAATAAAAAAAGGTAAAGAAAGATACTGAGGGACATTTCATAATGATAAAGAGAATCATGCACCAAGAAGACATAACACTTATTAATATCTATGCTCCCAATCAGGAAGCCATGAAATATATAAAGCAAATACAAATAAGACTAAAGGGAGAAACAAACCAAAACACTATTGTAGTAGGAGACCTAAATACTCCACTATTGAATATGGACAGATCATTCAAACAGAAAATCAATAAGAAAATAACAATCTTAAAGGATGCATTAGAAGAACTGTACATAATTGACGTTTACAGAGCCTTCCATCTCAAAACAACCTCTTATACATTCTTCTCTAGTGCACATGAAACATTCTTAAGTATTGATCACATACCGGGACACAGAGATAGCCTTAAAAAATATGAGAGGGTTGGAGTCATACCAACCATATTCTCTGATCATAATGCTTTCAAACTAGAGATTGACTGCAAAAAAAGGAGGAAGAACTACAAATACATGAAGATTAAACAACATGCTACTGAAGAATAACTGGGTCAGAGAAGAAATAAAATGAGAAACAAGAGATACTTAGAAGCGAATGATAATGATAGTACAACATATCAAAACTTTTGGGACATGGCAAAAGTGGTCATAAGTGGAAAGTTCATATCATTACAGGCTTATCTCCAAAAAAAAAAAAAAAAAAAAGAATGAATTCAAATGGAGTTCACAATCAAGTGGGCTTTATCCCAGAGGCACAAGGAAGTTTCTACATATGCAAATCAATTAATGTGATACACCACATAAATAAATTAAAAAATAAAAATCATATGATCATATCAATAGATGCAGAAGAAGCCTTCAACAAGATACAGCATCCATTTATGTTCACAACACTTAATAAAATGGTAGAGAAGGAAAGTATCTTAACATCAGGAAGGCCATATATGACCTCTTCCAACATTATACTTAATATGAAAAACTAAAAACCTTCCCTCTAAGATCAGGAACAAAGTAAGGCTGTCCACTATCACCACGGTTATTCAATATATCATTGGAGGTCCTAGCAAGGGCAATCAGGCAAGAGAAAGATATAAAAGTCATCCAAATAGAAAACGAAGAAGTCAAATCGTCACTATTTGCGAATGACATGATTCTCTATATAGAAAACCCTAAAGGCTCCACAAGAACACTACTAGAAAAAATAAGCAAATACAGTAAAGTTTCTGGATACAAATCAACGTTCAAAAATCCATAGCATTCCTATACTCTAATAATAAAGTGTTAGAAAAAAAGTGGAAAAAATAATTCCTTTTGCAATTGCAACAAAAAGAACAAAATACCAAAAAATAATTCTAACAAAACATGTGAAGAATCTATGTAGTAAAAAGTAGAAGATCCTATTAAAAAAAAATCAAAGAAGATACAAAGAAATGGAAAGATATTCTATGTTCTTTTATTGGAAGAATCAGCATAGTTAAAGTGACATTACCTAAAGTATTATACAAATTTAATGCAATATCATTAAAATCCCATCAGCATTGAAAAATATAGAACAAGAAATCATCTGATTTGTATGGAAGCACAAAAGACCCCGAATTGCCAAAGCCATCCTGAGAAACAAGAACGAAGCTGGAGGTTTACTCTGACTAATTTCAAATTATACTACAAAACTACAGTAATCAAAATGACATAGTATTGGGAGAAAAACAGATACACGGACTAGTGAAACAGAATTGAGAATCCAGAAGTTCATCCATATTTATATGGGCAAATAATTTTTGACAAAGAAGCCAAAAACATACAGTGGAGAAAGGAAAGCCTCTTCAATAAATGATGCTGGGAAAACTGGAAGGCCACTTTCAAAATAATGAAATTCGACTGGTGTCTATTACCACACACCAAAATTAACTCAAAATGGATTAAGGAACTGAATATAAGAACTGAAACAATAAACTGTATAGATGAAAACATAGGAACTCAACTAAAGAACCTTGGACTTAAAGAGGACTTTATGAATTTGACCTCAAAGGCAAGGGAATTAAAAGCAAAAATAAATGAATGGGACTACATCAAACTAAAAAGCTCCTGCTCAGCAAAAGAAATCATCAATAAGGTAAAGGCACAACCATCTGAGTGAAAAAATATATTTGCAAGCAACGCCTCTAATAAGAGCCTAATATCCAAAATATACAAAGAACTCATATGACTTAATAACAACAAAAAATCAAATGATCCCATCAAAAAATTGGCAGAGAACTTGAACAGACGCTTCTCCCAAAAAGACATACAAATGGCCAAGAGACATGAAAAAATTGCTCATAAATTAAGCTTTTTAGTTTGATATAGTCTCATTCATTTATTTTTACTTTTACTTACCTTGCCTTTGAAGTCAAATTCGTAAAATCCTCTTTAAGTCCAAGGTCCTTGAGTTCAGTTCCTATGTTTTCTTCTATGTAATTTATTGATTCCAATCTTAAAATGAGGTCCTTACTCCATTTTGAGTTAATTTTGGTGTGTGGTGATAGACAACAGTGTAGTTTCATTCTTTTTTAGGTGGCTTTCCAGTTTTCCCAGCATCGTTTATTGAAGAGGCTTTTCCTTCTCCACTGTATGTTTTTGGCTCTTTTGTTGAAAATTATTTTCCCATATAGACATGAGTTTACTTCTGGACTCTCAATTCTGTTCCATTGGTCTCTGTGTCTCTTTTTCTACCAATACTATGCCGTTTTGTTTACTGTCACTTTGTAGTATAATTTGAAGTCAGGCAGTGATGCCTCTAGCTTTGTTATGCATGTTTCTCAGGATGGCTTTCACAATTCAGGGTCTTTTGTGCTTCCATATAAATCAGATAATTTTTTGTTTCATTTCTTTAAAAAATGCCAAATAGATTTTGATGGGGATTGCATTAATTCTGTATAATGTTTTAAGTAATATGGTCATTTTAACTATGTTGATTCTTTCAATTCAAGAACATGGAATATCTTTCCATTTCTTTGTATCTTCTTCAATTTCTTTTGATAGGGTCTTGTAGTTTTCATTATATAGATCTTTCACATGTTTCGTTTAATTTATTGCTAGATATTTTATTCTTTTTGTTGCAATTGTAAAAAGAATAATTTTTCCCTTCTTTTTCTAACACTTCATTATTAGAGTTTAGGAATGCTATGGATTTCTGAACATTGATTTTATATCCAGAGACTTTGCTGTATTTGCTTATTGTTTCTAGTAGTGTTCTTGTAGAGTCTGCAGGGTTTTCTACATAGAGAATCATATCCTCTGCAAATAGTGACACCTTGACTTCATTTTTTATTTAGATGCCTTTTAGATCCTTCTCTTAACTTGATTGCATTCGTGGATACCTCCAATGTTATATTGAATAACAGTGGTGACGGTTATTCCTTGTCTTATTTCTGATCTTAGAGGGAAAGGTTTTTAGTTTTTCACCATTAAGTATAATGTTGGCTGAGGGTTTGTCCTATATGGCCTGATTATGTTAAGGTATTTCCTTCTATACCAATTTTATTAAGTGTTTTGATCATAAATGAATGCTGTATCTTGTCAAAGGCTTTTTCTGCACGTATTGGTATGATCACATGATTCTTATTTTTTAATCTGTTTATGTGGTGTACCACATTAATCAACTTGTGTATGTTGAACAATCCCTGTTCCCCATGGGATGAAGCCCACTTGGTCATGCTGTATAATCTTTTAAATATGTTGCTGTATTCATTTCGCTGGTATCTTATTTAGAATTTTTGCATCTGTGTTCACGAGAGATATTGGTCTATAGTTTTCTTTTTTGTGTGTGTTATCTTTACCAGGTTTTGGTATCAGAGTAATGTTGGCCTTATAAAATGAGTTAGTAAGTATTGCTTCCTCTTTGATTTTTTGGAAGAGCTTGAGGAGCATACGTATTAAACCTCCTTTGGGTATTTGATAGAATTGACTGATCCCAGACTTTCATTTTTTGGTAGGTTTTTGGTGGTTGTTTCAATTTCTGTACTGCTGATTGCTCTATTTAGATTTTCCAGTTCTTGATTCAGTCTCGGAAGAGTGTATTTTTCCAAGTACTGGTCCATTTCTTCTAGGTTATTATATTTAGTGTTATATACTTTTTCATAGTATTCTTGTATGACCCTTTGTATTTCTGCAGTGTCTGTAAAAATTTCTCTTTCATCCCTGATTTTGTTTATTTGTGTCCTTTCTCTTTTTTCTTGAGCGAGTCTGGATTTGTCCATTTTATTAAACTTCTTAAAGAACCAGTTCTTAGGTGCATTTATTTTTTTTCTATTCTTTTTTTGTTTTTGTTTGTTTTCATTTTCATTTAATTCTGGTCTAATTTTGATTCTTTTCTTCTGCTGATTTTAAGCTTCATTTAGTCTTCCTTTTCTAGTTTTTTTTTTTTCAGATGAAGCATTAAGTTGTTTATTTTAGCTCCTTCTTGTTTTATGAGATAGGCTTCTAATTACATGTGTTCAAAAATTTTTGATGTATTTTACTATCATTATAATTCATTTATATGTATCTCTTGGTCTCTTTTTTTATTTCTTCTCTAACCCAGTCATTCCTCAGTATCATCTTGTTTCATCTCCATGTATTTGTGCTTCTTTCCGCTTTCTTTTTTACAGTTGATCTCAGCTTCAAAGCATTATGATCAGAGAATATGGTTGGTATGATTCCAACCCTCTTATATTTGTTGAGGCTATCTCTGTGCCCCAGTATGTGGTCAATCCTCGAGAATATTCCAGGTGAACTAGAGAAGAATGTAGAAGCAACTGTTCTGGCATGAAAGTTTCTGCAAATATTGATTATACCCAGTTCCTCTGATATGTCATTTAAGGATGTTATTTCCTTACTGACTTTCTGTTTGGATGGTCTATCCTTAACTGACAGTGGGGTATTTGTGTCCCCTGCTATGATAGTGTTTTGGTCTGTTACTAATTGATATACATATATCTATCTCGGGGCTGCCTGATTGGGAGCATAGATATTAATAAATGTTATGTCTTTTTGTGCATGTTTCCCTTTATCATTATGAAGTGTTCCTTAGTATGTTTCTTTACATTTTTTTATTATGAAGTTTATTTTGTCTGTTATTAGTACTGCTACTCTCGCTTCTCTCTGAATGCCATTGGCTTAAAATATCATTTTCCACCCTTTCATTTTGAGTCTATATTTATCTATATGTGTCTCTTGAAGGCAGCATATAGTTGAGTTTTGTTTTTTAATCCATACTCAACTCTGTACCTTTATATTGGTCAGTGAATTCTATTTACCTTTAGGGTGATTATTGAAATATGAGGTTTCCCTACAGCCATTTCATCTTTTGTTTTCTGGTAGCTCGATGTTTCCATTGTTTTCTTGTCCCTGCATTTCTTCTGTTATTTTAATTGGGTGGGGTTTTGTGGATTTTTCCTCTGTTCCTTTTCTTTTATGTTATGTATCTCAGTTCTGGAACTTTGGTGTGTGGTTACCATTAAGATTATGTAAAGTATAGTTTTATGTATATATATATATATATATAATTTTTTTCAAGGTGGCTAGTATATATACAGTAGTCCATTTTCTCCTTCTTGTGACTTATCTCCATTCTCCTTTGCAAATCTGGATATCAGTCTCTCCTTCATTCTGTTATTGTTGTCTAAAATTGTCCCTATATATGCTGAATGTTCATTTCTAACTTGCAATAGCAATTATATTATTAAAGCTTAAGGTTATAATACCCAGTTCTTAATAAGGGTTGCACTATCCTGCTTCTGTCTGCCTGCTAGTCTCCTTACCTATAGTTATTTATTTTTTTATTTTGTCATTTTGTTTCATGTTGGCTGACCCCTTTTGGTATTTCCTGTAACCCAGGTCTCATAGTGAAGAATTCCCTCAACTTTGTATTTCTGTAAAGGTCTTTGTTTCTCCTTCATTTCTAAAGGAGAACTTTGCTGAATATGTTATTCTTGGCTGGCAAAATTAAGTAAATAGTTTGAATATTTGATTCTACTCTTTGCATACTTGCAAGGTTTGTGCTGAGAAGTCCAAAGATAATCTAATGGGTTTTCCTTTATAGGTTACTATTCCTTTCCCTGGCTGCCTTGAAAATACATTCTTTGTCTTTTCTTTTTTTTTTCTTTTGCTGTATCATATGGTAGTTTTATTTTTAATTTTTTGAGAAACTTCTACACCAATTATAATTCTCCCAAAAGTATACAAAAGTTTCCACTTCTCCACATTTTTTTCAACACTTATTTCTTCTCTTTGTCATTAATTTTTGAAAATTTTAATATAATGTGTCTCAGGGAAAGTCTTTTTTGGATTGAGATAATTGGATATTCTGTTAGCTTCTTGCATTCAAAGATTCAGCTTATTCCTTGCATTTGAGAAATTCTCATCAACCATTTGTTTGATATGCTCTCTGTTTCCTTATCCTCCTCTTCTTCTTCTGGCATACCCATTATTTTTATGTTGCTTTTCCTGATGGTGTCAGATAGTTTTTGTATAGCTTTCTTTTTTTTTTTTTCATTATCAATTCTTGCTCTTCTTCCTTCTGAGTCATTTCAAGATTTCCATCTTCAGTACCACTGAAATCTTTCTCCATCTCGTCAGCTCTATTTCCTAAGCTTGCTATTTCATTCTTTCTTTTAATATGTTCTTCATCTCCAGTTATATTTGGTTCTTTTGGGGGATTTAACCTCTTTGGTAAAAAACTCATTTTGTTGGTCTATTTTGATTCTAAGTTCTTGAAATTGTTCATCCGATTTTTCTTGCATCTCACTGAGTTTTCTCAGGAGTGCAATCTTGAGTTCTCTGTCATTTAAGCACATATTTCTATGTGTTTAAGCTTATTTTCTGGAGATTTTTCTCTTTCTTTCTGAGCTGACTTGTTACCTTGATTATTCATGGTATCTGATGGACTATTTCTCAGCCTGGATATTAATGGGAGTGTACTCTGCCTTTTTCCAGAAAGGAGGTTTATTATATAGAGATCTCTATTTAACGTGTTAATAAGAAGATATTTTTCTTTTGATTTTCAGTAAGTGGCATCCAAGTCTCTTGGATCTCTGCTTTGAGACAAATAATGCTCTTTTTTTTCTTTCTCTTTTTCTGATATATTGAATATTGAAATCACAATCAGCTACCTTTGGTCCCAGACCCTGTCTGTGGTACTGGCCATGGTCTTTGTTTTGATACCAACTGTGCAATTTCACCCGGAGTTCTTCAGTGGCTAGGTCTGGGAGGATATGTGGTGGAGGGAGCATATCCTCTGGGCTGGTGGGTGGGGGTTTCTGCTAGGCTTCCTGTCTCAACCTCCTCTTGCAACTCAACTGAGGATGCTAAGACACAACTGTTGCCCCTCTACATTTAGTTCCAGTCCTGCTTTCTGCTCTGATTTCTGGGCTTTGCTACATGGAACTTGCTGATCCCCTAGGTAGGGCTGTTCAGAAATCAGTCCTAACTTCTGCCTTCTCCTCTTACTGCAGGGAGCTCCAACTACATGTAGCAGCTTCTTTGTTCCTCCCAATGTACACCCACAGACTCATGCAGTTCTGACTTTCAGAGACACTTATGTATAGATCACTCATGCAGACCTGCTTCTATGCAGGTCGGGTGTTATTTATTGAATTTTAGATGTTTAGCTTATTGTTATTTCAAGGGGAGATATCCAGGGAGATGCCATGCTTCTGGCATCACTTCTAGTCTCTCTTTTTATGTTGGACAATATTTGCTTTATGTATTTAGGTGTTCCAATGTTGAGTGCATAAATATTTACAAGGATTATATCTTCTTGTTGGATAAATCACTTTATCATTATGAAATGTCCTTCTTGTCTCTTATAGTTTTTGTTTCTATTGTGTTTGATATAAGAAGTACTAGTCTAGTTATCCCCTGTCTCTGACCTGGGGTAGTTTAGCAGACGAATCAGTGCTCCTAAAGGACTGACACTGCCTGTCAGTTGCCCGTAAGTATCCAAAACTGGAAGAACCTCCAAGTAATATGTGTATTGGGTTGTGCAAATTTCCTGGGAGTCTCCTGGATCTATTGAGTAAATTTCTCCTTGCCATTGCAGTGTCAGTTTACATGCCAGCACTGCCTCTGTGACTCCTGGTACAAGTTTACAATCATAGCAATATCAGCTGCTGCCTACCTCAGGCCTACAAACACCCAAGCTCTGTTTAAAAGTTACTGAAACTCTTGGGCATGAGTTTGTAGCTCACCACTGGATGCTTCTCTCAGATGAATGGGTTTTGCATGAGCCGAAAGAACTAAGTGCTGTTGTTTGCTGTTGAATTTGTGACCCAAGGAAAGCACAGGATGGGACTGAATTGTCTGGGATCAGGCTTGCCACACTTAATTTGGAGGTTACGTGGAGCATTGTCTCAGTGAGGCATGGGGCCATCAGGCCTACACGGCACCAGATTTGCTTCCATCTCTGGTGCTGCAGGCTCCCACTAAAGTCAGATATCACTGCCTGACCTACTATCATCTGTGATGGGCTCACAAAACTCCTGAGATTTACCCAAGTGAAACTGTATTTCATGCTGGCAGCAGTAGTCTTCCCATCACTGTTGCCCTGAACTCTTTTTCCTTCATTGGCTGAAATCTATTGACTATGCAGAATGCGCCACCCCAGGGCAGGGGCAACTGCCTATCAATGTGTGGTGGGCATTTTGTGTATTGGATGGGGCAGGAGCTCAGGGACTCAGGGCCATCAGGCCAATAGCTTCAGTTTCTGCATGTTCCTGCAGTAGTCACAGATCACATGAGACAAGCTGCTGTCTGGGGTGATCCCACAGATCCCTATGATCCCTTTAAGAGATATTGCAGCTTGTACAGGCAGCAGTGGTCTTCCCATAACTGTTTTCCTCAAAATACGCTCACTGCCCTAGCCAAGGTCTGTTGCCTGCACAGAATGTGCAATCTCAGAGAAAAACAGGGCAGGGGAGGCTGCTTGTCAATGGACTGTGGCACTTTGTGGCTTGGTTGAAATGGAATCGCAGAGAGACAAGGGCCGTCAGGCCAATATAGCCTCAGTTTTGCTGGAACTTCTGTCCCATGTATTCCCATTGTAGTCACAGATCACAGCAAGACCACCTGCCATCTGAGGCAGTCCCACTGATCCCTGAAATCCACTGAGAGCAATTCTTGCAGGTAGCAGAGGTCTGTTTGCAACTGATTTCTCTACAGTGTCTGCCCTATGTTAGCCAAAGTTTGTTACCTATGTAGATTGGGAGAAATTTTATTGTTAGTATATAGGAATGCAATGGACTTTTTTTCATGATAAAGATGACTTGTTTCTTTTATGCTCATTTTTATTTTTATTTTTTATATTTTATTTAATTTTTATTAAAAATTATTAGAGTGACATTGATTAATAAAATCAAATATGTTTCAAGTGTACAATTCAAGAGTATGTCATATATATATATATATATATATATATATATTGCATTATGTGTTCACTTCTCAAACTTAGGTTTCCTTCCATCACTAAATATTTGACCCCTTTTGCCCTTATCTACCTCCCTCTTACCCTCTTCCCTCTGGTAACCAGTAATCCACAGTCTGTGTCCATGAGTCTCTGTTTGTCATATTGGTTTGTTGCATTCAGTTTTATATCCCACATATGAGTGAAATCATATTGTTTTCAACTTTTAGTGTTCAGTTCATTTCACTTAGCATGATTATCTCAAGGTCCATCCATGTTGATGCGACTGGCAGTATTTCATTTTTTCCATTTTATATATGTACCACATCTTCTTTATCTGAATAATATTCCATTTTATATATGTACCACATCTTCGTTATCTAATCATCTATCATAGGACACTTTGGTTGCTTCCATGTTCTGCCCACCGTGAACAATGCTGAATAACACCATGAATAAACATCATGGTGCATATATCTTTGTGGATAAATATTTTCAGTTTTTTAGGGAGAATAAATACCCAGGAGAGAGATTGCTGGATTGTGTGGTAGTTCAACTCTCAGTTTTTTGAAGAACCTCCATACTGTTTTCCATAGTGGTTGTACCAATTTGCAGTCCCACCAGCAGTGTATGAGAGTTCATTTTTCCTTACTTGTCCTGTTGATGATAGCGATTCTAACAGGTATGAGGTGGTATCTCATTGTGGTTTTGATTTGCATTTCCATAATAGCTAGTGAAGTTGAGCAATTTTTCATGTCTGTTGGCCACTCATATGTCTTTTTGGGAGGAGTGTCTGTTCAGGTCCTCTGCTCATTTTTTAATTGGATTGTTTGTTTTTTTTGTTGTTCAGTTATATCAGTTCTTCATATATTTTGAATATTAAGCCCTTATCAGAGGTGCTGTTTGCAAATATATTCTTCCAGTTGGATGGTTCTCTACTTGCCTTCTTGAAAATTTCTTTTGCTGTGCAGAAGCTTTTTAGTTTGATGTAGTCTGACTTATTTTTCCTTTTTCTTCTCTTGTCTTAAATTTATAAATTCTCTTTGAATCCAAGGTCTATGAATTTAATACATCTTTTTTCCCATGCAGTTTATTGTATCAGGTCTTATATTCAAGTTCTTAATCCACTTTGAGCTAATTTTTGTGTGTAGTGATAGATGACATTCTATTTTTTTTTCCTTTGGTATATGGCTTCCCAGTTTTCTTACCACCATTTATTGAAGAGGATTTCCTTCCTACAGTGTATGATTTTGGCTCTTTTTCAAAAATTATGTGCCAATATATGTGAGGATTTACTTCTGAACTCTCAGTTCTGTTCCAACAGTCTGTATGTCTGTTTTTCCACCAATACCATAGTGTTTCAATTATTGTTCCTTTGTAGTATAATTTGAAGTCAGGCAGAGTGATACCTCCAGTCTTTCCCCCTCCCTCTAGGATGACTTTGGTATTCAAGGTCTTTTGTGCTTTCACACAAACCTGATCTTTTTTTTGTTCTATTTGTTTAAAAAATTCTATTGAGATTTTAATGAGGATTATATTAATCTGCATAATGCTATTGGTATTAATGTATTTTTAACTACGTTGATTCTTCCAATCCAATAACACTAACTATTTTTTCCATTTTTGTGTTTTCTCCAATTTCTTTTAATAATGTTTTATAATTTTCAGTATATAAGTCCTTCACTATTCTAGTTAGATTTATTCCTATGTATTTTATTCTTTTGTTGCAGTTACAAAGAATTTTTTTCATTTTTTTATAAAAATTAATTGTTAATATATATTAACACAATAGATTTTTTACATTGATTTTGTATCCTAAAACTTTACTGTATTTGTTTATTATTTCTAATTGTTTTTAGTAGAGTTTTTAGGGTTTTCTATATAATCATGTCATTTGCAAAAAGTAACAATTTGACTTCTTCATTTCCCATTTGGATGCCTTTTATTTTTTTTCTTGCTTGATTGCTCTTGATAGGACTTCCAATACTCTATTGAATAATAGAGGTGATAGTGGACAGCCTAGTTGTGTTTCTGATCTTAGAGAAAAGGTTTTTAATTTTTCTTTCTTTCTATACCCATTTTTTGAAGTTTTAATTACAAATGGATGCATATCTTATCAAATACTTTTTCTGCAACTATTTATATAATTATATGATTTTTATTCTTTATTTTGTTTTTGTGGTATATGACATTAATCAATTTGCCTATGTTAAACTATCCCTGTGCTCCTGGATGGAAGCCTACTTGATCATAGTGTATAATCTTTTAATATGTTGTTGAATTCAATTTGCTAGTATTTTATTTAAGATTTTTGTATTCATATTCTTGAGAGACATTAGTCTATAATTTTCTTTTGTGTGTGTGTTTTCTTTACTAGGTTTTGGTACCAGGTTAATGTTGGCCTCATAAAATAAGTTAGGAAGTATTGTTTCATCTTCAGTTTTTTTAAAAGTTCAAGAATAGGTATTAACTCTTCTTTGAGTGTTTGGTAAATTAACTGGTGAAGCCATCTGGTCCTGGATTTTTACTTTTTGGTAATTTTTTTATTATTGTATCTATTTCCTTACTGTTTGTTGGTCTGTTTAGGTCTTCCAGTTCTTCCTGAATCAGTCTAGGAAAGTTGTATATTTTTAAGAATGTCTGTTTTTATTAGGTTATTAAATTTTGTGACATAAAATCTTTCATAGTATTCTTGTATGATCCCTTGTATTTCTGTGGTATTTTCTCAAATTTTATTCAGCCTTGTTCTCTAGTTCATTTCTCTCTGAACGACAGTTACACATGTGTTAGACCATTTCATATCATTCTCAAGTCCTTAATGTTCTGTTTGTTAGTTTTTTTCCCCCATTGTTTTGCCTTTGTCTTCACGTTGGATATTTCTATGGATCTATCTTTTCATTACTGCTTTTTACCTTTGTTAATTTTATTCCATTGTTTATCTCTACCACAGAGGTGTTTTTTTCAGATAATGTATTTTTTAATTTTCTAAAATTTTTTTTTGTAGTTTTTATTTTTCTTCTAAGATTTCTTATATGCTTATTCACTGTAAACACACTTTACTCCTTTGGACATATTTATCATAGGTGTTTTAAAATATTTGTCAATTAGATCTACATTAACTGCTTTCTTTCTTGAGACTGGTCATATTTTTCTATTTTTTATGTGGAATAATTTTTGGTTTAAACTATGATCCAATGACTATTATGCTGTAGAGATTGTAATATATTATTTGACAATTTTGTTTTTAAGTTTTAGCAAGCAAGTAATTTGGTTGAACTAAAATCAAAAACTTCTGTTCTTCGGTGGTAGTTCAAATCTATTTTTTTCTTTTTTTAATTCTGGGTTGTTTGAGTCTCTTCTACACATATGCCTCAGGTTTTAGACAAAGGTTTGGACAGAATGTATAAATAAAATATGAAGTGCGCCCTCTCAATTGCTCGATTGCTCTTTTACTTCTAGAATTTTATCCTAACATTCTGACATCTCTGATTATACACATTATCCTTTAGCTCATCATGCCAGAGTATATGTTTGCTACTTTTTAAAATATTAACCTCTTCACAAACAATGGTCTACATTTAAACTAAAGCAGAACTAAAGCTGGCCCATCCATGTAGTTTCAAATGGTAGGATTTCATTTTTTTGATGGCTGAGTAATATTCCATTGTATCCATGAACCATAATTTATTTCTCCAATTATCTGTTGATGAGCATTTATGTTTCATCTATATCTTATCTATTGTAAATTGTGCTTCCATGAACATAAGGGTGCATAGATCTTTATGAATTATTATTTTGGTTTTCTTTGGATAAATACCCAGAAGTGCAATTGCTGGGTCAAAAAGGTATATCCATTTTTAATTTTTTGAGAAAACCTCAGTATTGTTTTCCATAGCAGCTGTACCAATTTGCAATCCCACAAACAATGTATGAGGGTTTTTTTTTCTCCGCATCCTCACCAACATGTGTCGTTTTTTGATTTATTGATGATAACCATTCTAACAGGTGTGAAGTGGTATCTCACTGTGGTTTTAATTTGCATTTCTCTTATGATTAGCGACCTTGAGCATATTTTCATATGTCTGTTAGCCATCTCTATTTTCTCTTTGGAGAAGTATCTGTTCAGGTCTTCTGCTTATTTTTTAATTGGATTGTTCATTTTTTGTTGTTGATGAGTTGTATAAGATCTTTATAAATTTTGGATATTAACCTCTTATTAGATGTAACATTAGCGAATATCTTCTCCCAAAGTCATCGTCTTTTGTTTTGTTTGATAGTTTCTTTTGCTGTGCATTTTTTTTTTTAGTTTGATGAAGTCCTCTTTGTTTATATTTTCTTTTGTTTCCTTTGTCTGAGGAGATATATCTGAAAAGAAATTTCTATTAGTAATATCAGACAGTTTACTGCCTGTTTTCTTCTAGAAGTTTTATGATTTTGGGTTTTACATTTAAGTCTTTAATCCATTTTGAGTCTACTCTTATAAATAGTGTAAGAAGGTGGCCCAGCTTCTTCTTCTTTTTTTTTTTTTTGCATGTATCTGTCCAATTTTCCCAACACTATTTATTGAAGAGACTGTATTACCCCACTGTATATTCTTACCTCCTTTGTTGTATATTAAGTAAATATATAGGCGTGGATTCATTTCTGGGCTCTCTATTTTGTTCCATTGATCAGTGTATCTGTTTTTATGCCAGCACTGTGCTGTTTTGATTACTTTAGCCTTGTAGTATAGTTTGATATCAGGTAGTATGATGCCTCCAACTTTGTTCTTTTACAAGATTGCCATGGATATTGGGGGTTTTTATGGCTCCATATAAATTTTAGGATTATTTTTTCCAGTTCTCTAAAAAAATGTAATGGGTATTTTGATAGGGATTGCATTGAATCTATAGATTGCTTTGGGTAGTATGGCCACTTTAATGACATTGAGTCTTCCTACCTATGAACCCGGTATATGCTTCCATTCACTTGTATCTTCTTCAATTATTTTTTTGAATGACTTATAATTTTATGAAAACAGGCCTTCTATCTTCTTGTTTAATATGATTCCCAGATATTTTATTGTTTTTGATCCAATTGTAAATGGTATTTTCTTAATTTCTCTTTCTGAAAGTTCATCATTGGTGCACAAAAATGCTACTGACTTCTGAATATTTATTTTGTAAACTGCTACTTTACTGAATTCAATGATCAGTTCCAACATTCTTTTTTTTTTTTTGCTGGAATCTTTAGGGTTCTCTTCATATAGTATTGTGTCATTGGCAAATAAGAAGAGCTTTACTTCTTCTTTTTCAATTTAGATACTTTTATTTCTCTTTCCTCTCTTACTATTGTGGCTAAGACCTCAAATACAATGTTGAAAAGGAATGATGAAAGTGGGCATCTTGTCTTGTTCCTGATCATAAGGAAAATGCTTTTAGCTTTTCCTCATTGAGTATGATGTTAGCTATAGGTTTGTCATATATGGCTTTTCTTTCATTGAGGTATGTTCCCTCTATTCCTACTTTGCCAAGAGTTTTTATTATAAATGGATGCTAGATTTTGTTGAATGCTTTTTCTGCATCTATTGATCGTAAGGTTTTTGTCTTTTGATTTGTTAATGTAGTATATTACATTAATTGATTTGTGGATATTGTACCAAGAATAAATCCCAAGAATAAATTGCATCCCAGGAATAAATCCCACTTAATTATCTGTATGATATTTTTAATGTATTGCTGATTTGGTTTGCTAATATTTTGTTGAAGATTTTCACATCAATGTTCATAAGAGATATAGGCCTATAGTTTTCTTTTTTGTAATGTCTTTGTCTGGTGTTAGAATCAAGGTATAGAGGCAAAGGTATAAAGGAGTTAGGGAGCCTTCCTTCTTTTGAATTTTTGTAATAGTTTGAAATAAGTAGGTGATAATTCTTCTTTGAATGTTTGGTAAAATTCACTAATGAAGCCATCTGGTTCAGGACTTTTGTTTTTTGGGAGGTTTTTGATTACTGATTCTATTTCGTTGGTGGTACTCATCGGTTCAGATTTTCTGTTTCTTTTTGACTCAGTCTTGGGAGATTGTATGTTTCTAGGAATGTGTCTATTTCTTCCAGATTGTCCAATTTGTTGGCATATAATCACTCATAGTATTTTTTTGTGAGCATTTGCATTTCTGTGAAGTCCATGGATATTTCTCCTCTTTCATTTCTGATTTTATTTATTTGAGTTCTCTCTCTTTTTTCTTTCATGAATCTGCATAAGGGTTTATCAATTTTGATTATCTTTTCAAAGAAAAGTCTCTTGGTTTTATTAGTCTTTTGTACTATTTTTCTAAGTCTATTTCATTTGTGTGCACTCTGATCTTTATTATTTCCTTCCTTCTGTTCACTTTGGGCTTTGTTTGCTCTCCTTTTTCTAGTTCTTTTAAGTGTAAGTTTGGATTGTTTATTTGAGCTTTTTCTTGTTTCTTGGGGTAGGGCTGTATTGCTATAAATTTCCCTCTTAGGACTGCTTTCACTGTGTCCCATAGATCATGAGTCGTGTTTTCATTTTCATATGTCTCTAGGTATATTTTTATTTCTTCCTTGAGCTCATTAATAACCCATTCATAGTTTAGTAGTATGTTATTTAGCCTCTATGTGTTTTTGTATTTTTCTGTTTTTTTTTTCTTTTTCTTGTAGTTGATATCTAGTGTCATACCATTGTGATCAGAGAAGACAGTTGATATTATTTCCATCTTCTTAAATTTATTGAGACTTGATTTGTGTCCTAACATGTGGTCTATCCTTGAAAATGTTCCATGCACACCTGAGAAGAATGTGTATTTTTTCTACTTTAGAGTAAAATGCTCTGAGAATATCTATTAAATCATCTCTGCTAGTGTGTCTTTTAGGCTTATTATTTCCTTGATGATTCTTTGCCTGGAATATTTGTCCATTGGTGTCAAGTGGGTGTTAAAGTCTTCTACTATAAGTATATTACTATTGGTCTCTCATTTTATGTCAATCAATAATTGCTTTATGTATGTAGGTGCTCCTATGTTGCATGCATATATGTTTATTAGGCTTAATTCCTCCTGTAATGCCCTTTTATGTCTCTTATTATAGCCTTTGTGTTAAAGTATATTTCATATCATATAAGCATCAATACCTCGGCTTTTTTTTTAATTCCAGTTTACATGAAATATCTTTTTCCATTCATTTACTTTCAGACTGTGAGTGTCATTTGATCTGAAGTGGATCTCTTGTAGACAGCATATTCATGGGTCTTGTTTTTTTTATCCATTCAGTTACTCTATATCTTTTGATTGGAACATTTAAAGTGATTACTGACAGAAACATTGCCATTTTTTATTCACATTTCTTATTTCTATTTTCTTTTTTACCCCTTCTCTTTTTACAAAAGTCCCTTTAACATTTCTTGTAATACTGGCTTGTTGGTGATGAATTCTCAGATGCTCTTTATCTCACCTTACATTTTAATCAAAAGCCTTGCTGGGTAGTTTATTTGTGGTTGTAGATTCTTGTTTTTCATAACTGTGAATATTTCTTACCATTCCCTTCTGGTCTGTAAAGTTCTATTGAAATATCAGCTGACATTCTTATGGGGGAACTATTATAAGTACCTAGATGATTTTTCTTGCTGCTTTTAAGATTCTCTCTTTGTCTTTGACCTTTGGCATTTTAATTATGATGTATCTTGGTGTAGATCTGTTTGAATTCCTTTTGTTTGTGATTCTTTGTGCTTCCTGCACTTGTATGTCTAATTCCTTTGCCAAGTTAGGGAAGTTTACTCTTATTATTCTTCAAATAGATTCTCAATACATTGCTTTCTCTTTTCTTCTTCAGATACTCCTATGATCCTGATATTTTTACACTTCATATTGTCGCAGAGTTCTTTTACACTATCCTCATTTTTTTTTCTTTTTTAGAAATTCATTTTTCATTTTGTCATTCTGATTGGGTGTTTTCTGACATCTTGTGATCCAATTTCTGATTCAATTTTTTGCTTCATCCAATCTACCGTTGAATTCTTCTAGTGTATTTTTCATTTCAGGTATTGTATTTTTCATTTCTCTCTAGTTTCTATGTCCATTTTTTATTCTTACTATCTCTCTGTTGTTGTTATTGTGCTATCTACTCTCCTCCTAAGTTCTTTGAGCATCTTTATAACCATTATTTTGAACTCTGTCTCTTAGGTTGCTTGCCTCCATTTTATTTAGCTTATTTTCTGGAGTTTTCTCCTGTTGTTTAATTTGTTGCATATTTCTTTGCTTTCTTATTTTATTAGCCTTTTCGTGTTCATTTCTATTAGTCAGGAATAATTGTTTTGTCTCAGCCTTGGCAATATGGCCTGTTGTGGAAGGTGTTCTGTGTGGCCCAGTGGTGCACTCTTTCTGATCCCTTATGCCGGGGCTATGGACGTGATCTTTGTTTGGGTTGTATGTGATCATTAGTTGTCTCCATGACTTTATTGTTGTTAGTAGATCAGTGGATGGGATTAACACTCAGTCTGACGAATTTTGTGAATTGGCTGCACCCATAGGCTAAGGGTTACTCTGTAGGAGCTGACCCTACAGAGTGGGATTTGCCTTAGCTGGCCTGTGTACTTGTTGCAATGACTTTTTATGTGTACCATTAATGGAGACAGTCAGGAGTTGCTCTGTTGTGGTCTGGTGCCAGCCTTCAGATGTGTTAGTTTTGTGGCCCTTTGAAGAGTGGCTCCCCCATAGGCCAAGTTATACCACTGCTTTTAATTGCTCAGGGATACTCAATGAGAACTACAAAGCAATCCACAGATGGTTGTTGCCTATGCTGGATCTATAGGTAAGGGTAAGAGACAATGCTGTCGGCAGTGGTCGGTTATCCAGTGTCCCTGACCTGGGGCAGTTTAGCAGAGGGACTAGTCTTCCTCAAGACCTGTCATTGCCTGTTAGTTGCCTGGAAGTCTCTGAAACTGGATGAGCCTCTGGGTGATATGCATGTTGTTTGGTGCAGGGATTCCGGGAGTCTCCTGTGTCTATTGAGTAAATTTTCTCCTGCCACTACAGTGTTGGTTTATGTGCCAGTGCTGTCTCTGTGGCTCCCTGTACCAGTTTCTACTCATAGCAAGGTCAGATGCTGCCCACCTTAAGCCTGAATGTGCTACCTCAAGGCAGGGGCAGCTGCCTATCAACTTGCAACAGGCACACTGTGTATTGGGTGGAGTGAGAGCTCAAGGAGTCAAGGACCATCTGGCCAATACAGATCCCTGCAATTCCCTCAAAAGGATTGCACCTTATACAGGCATCAGTGGTCTATCTACTACTATTTTCCCTGAAATACTCTCACTGTGCTAGCTAAGGTCTGTTGCCTTCTCTGACTGCAGAACTCCAGAGACAATTAGGGCATGGGATACTGCCTATCAATGGGCTGCATGTGCTTTGTTGCTTAGATCAAGCCAGATCTCGGGGAGTCAAAGACCATTAGGCCAATACAGCCTCAGTTTTGCTACAACTTCTGTGCCTAGGCGTTCCTGCTGTAGTCACAGATCACTGCAAGACCAACTACCATCTGGGGCTGTCCCACAGACCCCTGTGCTCCTCAGACACAATATTTCAACTCGCAGGCAGCAGAGGTCTGCCTACTACTGGTTCCTGTGTAGTGCCTGCCCTGTGCTAGCCATTTTGTTGCCAGTGTGGATTGGGAGATCTGGCTGAAAGGGGCAGGATTGTGCAGCTAACTGTCAATGGGTCGCTTAGGGCAATTTGTAGGTAGGGTGTGGCAGGGTCTCAGATAGACAATGACAATCAGATCAATACAGTCTCAATTTTGCTGCTACTTTGGTAACCATTCATGTGTTCCTGCATTATTCCCAGATAACAGCAAGACCAGCTGCTGTCTGGGACTGGCCTACAGAACCCTGAGACCCACCCAAGTTCATGCTGGGAGCAGGGATCTGCCTGACCCTATCTCAGAAATGTGGCTCACAGCGCTGGTCTCCTACTAGGAATGCTTCACCCTCAATAGTAGCAGGTCTTGGCAGCCATCCAGCAACAAAATCCATGGGCAATCTGCAGGCTGATCCTCTCTGACCAGTGTTTCCTAATGGCTCTGTGGGAGGGATTTGCACAGTCAAGTTGGCATGGTCTGTACATTTCCCGATGCGGGGGCAGACTAAGACACAATGGCAGTTCCCCTTCCAGTCCTCTTTTTGGCTCTAGGAAATGCAGACTTTCTCAGAATTAATCCCACACAAGCCTCTGACCCTTCACCAGTGTCCTGGGTAAGTGTCCATGGGTCAGAAAACCTGTGCGCAGTTCCTTCAAAGGGGCATGTAAGGTTTCAGTCTCTTCCTCTTCAACCAGATGGCCAGACTCTCCTCTGATTTTTACAGTCAGAGTTATTGGAATTTTCTCTTTCTGGACTGATATTCTGAGCTGGGGAGCCCCCAGAAGAGACCAAGACACCTCTCTCCTTTGGGAGAGCATCTGCAGCCTCACTCTCCTTCCCGGTGATCCTTCACTACCCATGGGTGCAGGTACAGTACGATTTGTGACTTTATCCCTCTGACCGACTTTGATGTAGCTTCTATTATATTATCAGATGTACATGTTATGAGCAGCTGGACTTCAGATGATTATCTATGTTGATTATTTTATAATTTGCTTGTGATTTCAATGTGGACTTGAGAGGGGCAAACCCTGCTTTTACCTAGTCTGCCATCTTCCTCCCTTCTGTTTTTTTAATATATAAACAAAGTTGATAAACCTTTAACTAGACTAATCAAGAAAAAAAAGAGGACCCACATGAAAAATCAGAAATGAAAAAAAAAAGTGACAACTAACACCACAGAAGTACAAATAATTATAAGAAAATACTAGAAGCAATTATATATCTACACATTGGATAATCTGAGGGAAAAAAAGGATAAATTCCTAGGAACATAATCTTCCAAGATTGAATATAGAATAAGCAGGAAAAAAAAAGATCGATTACTAGTAACAAAATCAAATCAGTAATTACAAATCTCTCAATGAATACAAGCCTTGGACCAAATAGCTACCTGGGTAAATTTTACTAAACATTCAAAGAAGAATTAACATCTATACTTCTTGAACCAGTCTAAAAACTTCAAGAGGAGGGATGGCTCCCAATCTCCTTCTATAAGGTCATCATTATTATGATTGTAAAATCAAAGATATTGCAAAAAAATATATATAGATTGATATCTCTTATGAAAATAAGTGCAAAAATCCTTAACAAAATATTAACAAACCAAATTCAGCAATGCATTAAGAAGACCATACACCGTGATCAAGTTAGATTTATTCCTGGGATGTAAGGGTGGTTCAATATTTATAAACTAGTTAACATAATATACCAAATAAACAAAATGAAGAATAAAAACTTTATAATATCAATGAATACAGAAAAAAAAATTGACAAAATCCAGCATCTATTTATGATAAAAAAATTTAGCAAAGTAGGAATAGAGGGAACATACCTCAACATAATATAGGCCATATATGACAAACCCACAGGTCACATCATGCTCAACCGGGAAAAGTTAAAAACATTTTCCTTAAGACATGAACAAGATAAGAATGTCTAGTTTCACTACTTTGATTTAACATAGCATTGGCAATTCTATTTATAGAAATCAGAGTAGAAAAATAAAAGAAAAACATTCAGATGGATAAGTAAAACTGTCATTATTTGCAGATGACATGATACTAAATATAGAGAAACCCAAGGATTTCAACAAAAAAACTCATAATTGATAAATGAATTCAGTTAAGTAGCTGGGTATACAATTAATATCCAGAATCAATTGCGTTTTTTATATACCAATAACAAACTATTAGAAAGAGAAATTAAGAAAACAATCACATTTATAATTGTATCAAAAACAATAAAATAACTAGTAATAAATTTAACTAAGGAGGTAAAACTCCTGTAATCATCATAGGACATTGAAGAAAAAAATTGAACATGATACTAATAAACAGAAACATACATTATGCTCATGGATAGGAAGAATTAACATCATTAAAATGTGAATATTACAGATTTAATGCAATCACTATCAATCTATAGATTCAACTCAATCCCTATCAAAACACCAATGACATTTTTTACAGAAGTAGAAATACAATTTTAAAACCTTATGAAATCACAAAAGACCTTGAATAGTCATAGCAATCTTGAGAAAGAAGAACAAATTTGAAGGAATCATGCTAACTGATATCAAAATATACTACAAGGCTGTGGTAATCAAAACATAATGATACTGGCAAAAAAACAGACGCTTAAATCAATGAAATGGAATAAAAAACACAGAAAAAACCACACCTGTGTGATCATTTAAGCTACAACAAAAGATGAAACAATATGCAATGCAGTAAAGACAATTTATTCAATAAATGGTGTTGGAAAATCCAGATGGCTACATAGGGAAAAAAATGAAGACCTGAAACCATAGAACTCCTAGAAGAAAACATAGGCAGTAAACTCTGACATTGCTCTTAGTAATATTTTTTTCTGATACTCTGCCTTGGGCAAGAAAAACAAAAGAAAAAGTAAAGAAATGGGACTACAACAAATGACAAAGTTTTTGGCACAGCAAAGAAAACCATCAATGAAATGAAAAGACAATCTACTAAATAGGAGAAGCTATTCACCAATGATACATGTGATAATAGTTAATATAAAAATTTATAAAGAGCTCATAACTCAACATCAAATTCCCCCTAACAATCCAATTCAAAATGACAGAATACCTGAATAGATATTTTTCCTAAGAGAATATACAGATAACCAATAGACATAGGAAAATATGCTCAAGATCACTAATCATCAGAGAAATGTAAATTTCTAAACCACAATGAGATTTCACCACACCTGTCAGAATGGCTATTATCAACAAATTAATAAACAAGTGTTGGTTAAGATGTGGAATAAATGGGAACT
This sequence comes from Eidolon dupreanum, assembly GCA_028627145.1. NCBI lineage: Eukaryota > Metazoa > Chordata > Mammalia > Chiroptera > Pteropodidae > Eidolon > Eidolon dupreanum. Next base: position 21,569,542 of record CM053517.1, on the reverse strand, counting down.
TCATGTATAATTATAAATTATTGCAGCCACTTTGGAAAACAGTTTGGAGTTTCCTCAAATAATTAAAAATAGAACTACATTATGATCCAGCAATTCTACATCTGGGTATTTATTCAAAGAAGTCCAAAACTAATTCAAAAATATATATGTACTTCTGTGTTCACTGTGGCACTATATATAATAGCCAAGATATGGAAACAACTTAAGTATCTATCAATAGATGACTGAATAAAGAAAATTTGCTGTAGCTCTTCCAGTAAGCAGTCTGAGGTATCTCTGAAAATGATTTTCTTTTCATTAAACCAGAAAACATAATAATGCAATTCAAGAGGTTAAATCTTAGTGTTTAAGATTTGTGAAACTGCTTAGGCCATCAAGAGTTTACATATATGAAAAGCCACTAAGTATCTGAAGGATGTTACTTTACAGAAGCAATGTGTGCATGTTGTTGTTACAATGGTGAAGTAGGTCAATGTGGCTGGGCCAAACAATGAGGCTGGACATAGGGTTGCTGGCCTCAAAAAAGTGCTGAATTTTTGCTGTGTGCACTTAAAAATGCAAAGAGTAATACTGAACTTAATGATTTAGATGTAGATTTTCTGGTCATTGAGCACATCCAGATGAACAAAGCTCTCAAGATGTGGCACTGAACTTACAGAAATCATGGGTGGATTAACCCCTACATGAGCTCTCCCTGCCACATTGAGATGATCCTTACTGGAAAAAAAGCACGTTGTTCCTAAACCAGTACAGGAGGCTGCAGAAAAGAAAAAGATATCCCAGAAAAAAAAAAAAAAAAAGAAGAAGAAGAAACAAAAACTTATGCCCTGGGAGTAAATTCAGATCAATAAAAGAGGAGCCAAATACATGATGATAGAAAGAAATTTAGCTTTGAGTAATGAATACACAATGCAATATGTGTATGACATATCATTGAATTGTACATTTGAAACCTATATAATTTTATAAACCACTGTCACTCCAATAAATTTAATTTAATAAAAGGATGTGGTACATATACAGAGTGAAATATAACTTAGCCATAAAAAACAAATTCTTACCAATTATGACAACATAAATGGACTTAGAGGGTATAATACTAAGTAAAAAGAAGTCAGATAGAGAAAGACAAATACCATATGATCACACTTACATATAGAATTTAAAAAAAAAAAAAAAACATAAGCCAAAAACAAACAAAATGGAAACATACTCAGAGATAGTGAAAATAAACTGATGGTTATCAGATTGAAGGGAGATTGGGGATATGAGTGAAAATGATTTAGAGATTAAGAAGCACAAATTGATAGCTACAAAATAGTTATGGGGATGTAAAGTACAATACAGAAAATATAGTCAATAATATTGTAATAACTATATAGATAGTGCCAGATGGGTACTAGACTAATTATGGAGTCATTTTATAAATTATGTAAGTGTCTAACCACTATGTGCTATGCCTGAAATTAACATAAAGTAGCATCGAATGTCAGCTATTATTGAAAACAATTTTTAAAAAAAGAAAAAGAAAAAGAAAAATATTTTACTCATTCATTAACAAGTATTTATTAACCTCAGGTCATATCCTAGAGATAGAGCTAAAACTTTAGCAAAACAGGAAGAAAACATTCCCTATGTAGATGAGAAAGAAATATGTAAAAGAAAAAATCATAAATATATATACAATTTTGATACATGTTAAGGAGAAAAAGTAAAATATAGTAGAGATTTTTTTTTCAGAGATTTTCTTCTGAGTCGAAACTCAGCATAACAATGTGATTGAAATCTCTGAATTGAGCCATATATGATCATATTTATCTTAAACTTCCCAGTTATTTAAACTAATAGATTTTCTTTCATTATGCTAAATTATACTATGCTTATTTCACTTGACATATCACAGTCTTCTTTTTATAATATTCTTAAGATTTCTTCTTTTCTCTTTCCATTTCCATTTCTATCATTTATATCCAGAGTATGTTTTGTGTATTGGTCTGTGTTCTCCATAGAAACAGAACTAAGAGAATATATAATATATATATATATGTGTGTGTGTGTGTGTGTGTGTGTGTGTAATATGGAATTGGCTTATGTGATAATGGAGTCTGAGAAATCCCAAGATCTTCAGCTGGCAAGCTGGAGAACAAGGAGAGCCAATGGTATAGTTTAGTCCAAGTCCAAAGGCCTGAGAATCAGAAAAGTTGATGGTATAAATTTTAGTCCAAGTCCAAATCCAAAGACAGGAGAAGATTAATATACTAACTTGAAGACAGCCAAGCCAAGAAAGAGGTGGGGTGGGAAGGAGAGAGAGAAAGAGAGAAGGTTCTCGCTTAGCCTTTTTGTTCTATTCAGGCCTTCAGTGGGTTGGATGAGGCCCACCTATATAGAAGGAAGGAGATTAACCTTTTTTTTTTTTTCAGTCTATTGACTTGTATGTTAATCTCATCCAGAAACATCCTCACAGACAAACCCAGAATGATATATAACCAAATATTTGGGTATCCCATGGCCTAGTCTAGTTGATACATAAAATTAACCAAAATCTTTTGTGAGTTTTTGTATTGTACAATAATATTGAAGCTTAAGCATCCTGTAACAGCTGCTTTAATAAATCAAATGCACAGATTTCTTTTTCATCTAGAAATGTTTTCTAATATTATGCATTAGAAATTTTGTTTTGTTTTATCTTTTTTGAAATTCCATATTTTTAGATTTTGAACTCTATATTTGATATACTTTATCTTTTGTTTCTTCACTTAATGTCTCTTTCTTTTACTTTAATAAAATGCAATCTATATGAATATGTATATATATTTTTTTTCTCTTCCTCAATCTGGGGTAGAGAGAAGAGTGGTGAAAATAGATTCTCGACAGCTTTTGTCTCACAGAATTCTAAAGAATGTAAATATAGAAATTAGAATTGATTTCTTATAGCAATTGCTAGAAAACATAATTGAAGTCTATGTTTTGTATTGTGCATATGGCATACTTGGGAGGATTGGCTGATTACTCCAAAAAATCCAATTTTGGAGTAGTGTGGTTCTGGTGGTTTGGGGATGAAGTCAATGGAGGTGATACACAGTATTTACAGACAAAATTTTCCTGGAGACAAAGAGTTTCAATTTCAGTTTTGTTAGTATTCTTTCTCTGAATATGGAATTAAAAGATACCCAGAGCTATTTCTTTGTTTTCATGAATGAACCATATTGGGATACTGAAATATGTTTTATACTACATTTATTGAAAACCTGAATTTAAACTCTAGTAAAAAGGAATGACTATTTTTCTTCCTGAAAAGTTTCCTCAAGTACATGAGAATGAGGTGAGAGCCAGCTTCTGAGTTCACAATTGTCAATAAATGATTCTAGAAATGTGATTGATTACAGTAATTTTTAGATTTATTTGAACAAATATTTTCAGAGTTGTGCAGTATCAAGGCTGAGGACTTGGCCAACACCCTGTGGAGAAACTTTTTTTAGGAAGATGCCCTGAGCAAACCAAATGTCTAAGAAACCCAGGAATTCAGCAGCTATTAGAACTGTTGTACACATTTGAAAATTGCTGAAAGCAGTAGTATCTTCTGTCAGATCTTTGTTGGTAGCCTCTGAAAATGATATAAATTGAAAGAAACAACCTCTGAGTCAGGAATCATCTCATTTGGGAGTTTCTGCTGCACTGAGAGCAAATGCTGGGTATTGCTAACAGAAACATTTCTGCTGGAAGCCACTGATTTACATCAATCAGAGTCACTTGGAAGAAGACCTCATTGCCAAGTGTTTTTAATCCTTTTTGACATCGCTTTGTGAGTTATTCATAACTTGGAGGGAGGGAAGAATCAGTGGGTTGTTTTCATATTATCTCACCAAGGGGGAAGAATGACAATTTCCAGAAAACTTGAAGGTCTAGAAACTATGTTGGCAGAGTCTAGCAATAGAAAACTTGACTTGTAACCTCATCTCAAATACAGGATAGGACAATACTGGAGACAAATGTAGGACAGACACTTAATCAGTTTTTCTTCAATGCTACAAGCCCCTCTTATTTGTCTTGGGTCAAACCATCAGAGAATTGCAGAAAAGACCAGGGATTATTAGGTTTCTAGGATCTTATCTACAAGGTTTTAACCATATTCTTTACCCCTGAGGAAGACACTTGAATTAAAATCTTTTCATCTCTAGGAATCGAAGAAAAAGTAGAGCATCATTTCTGTTACCTACACCTAAAAACTCCACAACTTTCTTTGTCCTCAAATCTGCTCTTTGCTGCAGTTCTTCAAAGTGCTCATCCCTCATGCTACGTTTCTATGCACCTCTCCTTAGTGCAGAAAATATATCTTCATGATTCAGATGAACCTAAAGTAAAAGAAAGAACTTTGTTTCTTCTTTTGCAATAATAAAGCAAGTCTTTGTTTTGGTGAAGCCCAAGGAAAAAAAGGGTTTCTCCCTCACATAAAAGATCTCAGAAAAGAAAGCTTTGCATTACCTCCTGTGGTATTGGTTTTCCACATTCACTTCTTTCTTTGTTATTAAATTTATTGGGGTTACATTGATTAATAGAATTATATAGGTTTCAAATGTACAATTCAGTGATACATCATATGTACATTGCATTATGTGTTCACCACCCAAAGTCAAATTTCCTTTCATCACCATAGATTTGACTACCTTTATCTATCACTTCTCTTTTCTTAATTTGCAACAGCCTTCAGCTTCTAATGAGCTACCAAGCAACCTGGGACTAATTGCCAACTAATTGTCAATGTCAGTTATTTTCCTGTTCCCTTTTTCTCCTATTGGACCTGTGAGATTTAGAGTCCATGGTATGTTCATCTTCTTTACTCATTGAAAGAAGAATTGGAACTTTGCCAAAGTTAATGTTGCTATAATGGCTCCCTGGAGTTTTGAAAAGTATAAATATAAACCAGCATGTTGGAGCCATAACTAATAAGAGACAAAAGTATTTTAGTGATACTTTGGGAGATACTCAGAATTCAAAGCAGAGGTAGCAGAAATAAAGTTTTGGACATTAAGATGTCAGTATTAGAAAGAAATACAATACAATGACTGTAGTTATATTAATTTTTGAATTTCGTTAGAGTAAAAGATTTTTGGATTTCACTGAATTCTAATAGCTGTGTGTTAGAGAACATAGGAAATAGTCTCTTTTGAGTTATTTTCTATGGGAAATTGAGTGAAGATAGTGTTTAGATATACTAATAGAGAAGTGTCAGTCACTAATGACAATTTTAGAAATGTTCTAATTATTCTATGAGCTTTAATCTACTTGAAAGAAGAGAATGTGAAGAGAGAAAGACACAAATATAAATGGTAGCTTGAAAAAGTAGAGAATAGTGTAAGGCTTAATGGGAAATACAATCAATACAATACAATACAATACAATACAATACAATACAATACAATACAATACAATACAATACAATACAATAAAATGGATATCACCAACTGAACTGTAATAGGCACAGGGATGGGTTCAAGCAAATGCCAAAAATCATGCTCCTCAGAACTCATGGGACTGACTCCCATATCTGAAAGACTAATTCTTTTAGGAGGTCTTCCATGTATAATTGAGAAAGGGAAGATACTTAAAACTTTTTGTCAGGAAAGCAATTTGACATTTAGTTTATTCAACTTCCATTTTTGAATGCCACAATAAACTATTCTCTGGTGACAACAGTATATTTAAAAAGTCTAATGAGCAATGAGAGACTGAAAAACCTGAGTGTGTACCTGAGATGCCTTTCTTTACAGACCTCCTGATCTCTTTAGACTTCACCATCTTAACATTCTGTGAACAAATTATCTACTACATAACCCCTCAGAGATAGGAAATGAAGAGGTAAGTAAATAAGATCCTGGTGGTTGTTCTGCTAGCCACCAATTGATATGTAAAGTATTGTGAAGAGCCAGAATAATAATAATAATAATAATAATAATAATAATAATAATAAATAAAGCAATAGCAGGACATTCATAACTTTCAACTCCCCTCTATCAAGTCTGTCAAATACATTGTGTAATTAGGTGAAAGGATGAGCTAAAGTCAACAATATTATTGTCACAAAAATATGCACAAATAGAAGTATGATCTCAATATTAATCCAGTCATCTTGTGAAAATAATATAATAGGGTTTAAAATAAAAAAAAAAAAAATAAAACCTTAGGCAGAAGTACACTTAAAATACATTCAAAAAGGAAACTGAATAAAAACTAGTACTCATTTTTTGAAAGTTAATATATGTAGCAAAAGCTGATGTAAAAGTTTATAATGTATAATGCTCTGCTAAATGCTTTAATTTTCATAAGAAACTTGGGAGATGAAAAAAAAATGAAGCATAGAGAATTACATGGATAATAGGTGACAGAGCTAGGGTTACACAGAAAGTTTTCAGATATATTCACTCTTTAATTGCTATTCAAAGAAGTCAGTGCGAAAAAATTACCTAGACTTATACCTCTTAATCCCCTCTCCCCTTTACCATCCCCTCCAGCTTCCAATATGACAACCACCAAAATGCTCTCTGTGTCTATGAGCTTGTTTCTGTTATTTACCTTGTTCTCTAGATTCCACATATGGCATTTATATTTCTCTGTCTTACTCCACTTGGCACAATACCCTCTAAGTCCATCCAATAGTCATGGGGATATAGAGTATAGCATGGGGAATAGAGTCAGTAGTATTGAAATAACTATGTGCAGTGTCAGATGGGTACTGGATTTATCAGGGTCATCATTTCACAAGTTATATAAATGTCTAATCACTGTGTTATGCACCTGAAATTAATATAATACTGTATGTGAACTATTATTGAAAAAAAAATAAAAAATATAAAACTTTCTTTCTTTCTTTCTTTCTTTTCTTTCTTTCTTTCTTTCTTTCTTTCTTTCTTTCTTTCTTTCTTTCTTTCTTTCTTTCTTTCTTTCTTTCTTTCTTTTTCTTTCTTTCTTTCTTTCTTTCTTTCTAATATTTTTAGACGAAGAAAACCTAAGTTGACCTCACAGATTGCAAGGGCTTTGTCAGCTTACAATCTATTATTTTTTTATTTTTTGTTTTTTATGCCTTCAGCACCTGGTCTTTTTAGGTGGTCTCCCATCCAAATACTAACCAGGACTGACCCTGCTTAGCTTCCAAGATCAGACGGGTTCAGAAAATTTTTAAAACTGCAAAAAAATTATCTAAACTTAAAAACTGTAAGAGATGAAGAAATGTCACTGAAAACAGATATAATTTGAGGTTTTTGAAACAATTCCATAAATTGATATGATTGATAGGGCATTTCTTATTGGTATTAGTTTCCCCCCTTCTCCTATTTATTGTTCCTCAGTCCATAGTGGGACTGATTATGCATCCTTTAGAGTAATCAATCTATTTCTTCATTCCTATTTTCTGTAGATCAGTCTCAGGGATCTAGTCAAGCAAGCTAATTTCTCTGTAACAGAGTTCCTGCTGCTGGGGTTCTCCAAACTTGGAGCAATCCAGACCATTTTCTTTGCTATTTTTCTCTGCTTACATCTGATTAGCCTGAATGGGAACATCACTATTGTCACTGTAATCTACCTAAATAGTAGCCTCCACATATCAGCTTCTTCCTGGGGATTCTGTCCACCTCTGAGAAACGCTAAACTTTCATCATCCTGCTCAAGATGCTCATCAATCTGTTGTCTCTGCTGAGAACAATTTCATGTATTAACTGTGTCATTCCTACGTTCTCCTTCCTTGGTTTTGTTGTCATTAATTGCATGCTACTGGGGTCATGGGTTATGACTACTATATTGCCATTTGTCCTCCACTTCAGTACCCTATCCTTATGAGCTGGAAGGTATGTAGGCAACCGGCAGCCATTTGTGCTGATTCATTTTATTTTCTCATTGATGGGCTCCCTCTTAGCCTTTGAACTCCCTTTCTATGGCCCCAAGATCAACCACTATTTCTGTGACATCTCACCAGTTATCCAATTTGCCTGTATTGATACCTACATCAGTGAACTGGCCATCTTCATTGGTAGAGTTCTATCACTCATAGTTCCCCTGATTTTCATTTACATCTTTCACATCTTTATTGTTCAACTATCCTGAGGACCCCATCAGCTGAAGGCAAGTGAAAAGCCTTCTCCACACATGCCACCTAACTGTAGTTGCTGTCCACTATGGCTCTGCTTCCTTTTTGCCTCCTGTGACCGTCATCCAAATAAATATTCATCCAGCAAGGGTAGGCTTGTGACAGTGACCTACAGTTGTGATTCCATTGTTAAATCCCATGGTATATAGCCTCAGGACCAAAAATGTTCAGACAACCATTAGAAAAGTGATTGGCAGGGGAGGGTTTTATCGTAAGGCTCTGTAATGAGAATACTTCACATCAATGAAAATGCCCTTTCTGAGGACATAGGAAAAAATATAATGTTGATGATACTATTGTCTTTTATTTGTATAGCACTTTATAGCCTTATAGTGCAAGTTCCTCCATGGTATCATTTTGATGGATTTTGTTGGAGTTCAGCTTTATACTTGGGTTAATTGTTAATCAGGTCCAAGTATCAAATACTCTTAAAAATGTACAAATAGATATTTTGATTTTTTTGAATACTTAATTAAGAATGATTTCAATCTTTTCCATGAAGAATAAGTAACCTATTGTCAATGGTAATTCAGTATAAAAGGTTCAGCTATCAAAAATTCTTGTTGATTTAGAAATATCTTGGCAGGGCTCTTTTAAAAAATAGGGAAAATTAAATAAATCTAACTAAGAATTATTAATATAATCATGAGCTACCAGTGTTGGAAAGGACCCTGGTATCATTGACAATTGTTGTGTCATTACAAGAGACTCACCTGCAATATTACAGCCTCTGACTGCTAAATAGAAAGACATATGACTGTTAAACATCTCTAAGTGTTCTAAGGTTTTACCTTTACATATTTTTCTCCTTTTGATTCTATTTATTGTTTCTGGAGATGAATAGCTTGTATCTAATATTTGACTTACAACGGCAATTCAAATATTTGAAGATAGATAATGTATATTTTTCTTAAAACACCTTTAATCCAGCTGATAATCCTTTGATCTTTATGATGTATCAGAGTTCACAAATCCCTCAAAATCCTGATCATCTCTGATATAATCCCATTCATCTACTTTTGCTTTTACTTCCCTACACCTTGAGGTCAAATTCATAAAGTCCTCTCTAAAACCAAGGTCCATGAGTTTAGTACCTATGTTTTCTTCTATGCAATTTATTGTTTCAGGGCTTTTATTTAGGTTTTTGATTATTTTGATTATTATGGTAACAGATTGCAGTCTAGTTTCATTCTTTTGCATATGGCCTTCCAATTTCTCCAGTACCATTTATTGAAGAGCCTTTCTTTTCTCCATTGTCTGTTTTTGGCTTCTTTGTTGAAAATTATTTGCCATATATATGTGGGCTTATTTCTAGGCTCTCAGTTCTGTCTCATTGGTCTGTGTGTCTATTTTTCTGCCAATACCATGCTGTTTTGATTTATTGTCCTTTGTAATATAATTTGAAGTCAGACAAAGTGATACCTTTGGCTAAGTTCCTTTTTCTCAGAATTGCTTTGGCTATTTGGAACTTTTGTGAGTTCATACAAATCTGATGATTTTTTGTTCTATTTCTTTAAAAAATACCTTTGGATTTTTTATGGGAATTGCATTAAATCTGTATGTTGTTTCAGGTAATATGGCCATTTTAACTATATTAATTATTCCAATTCATTAAAAAAATATATCTTTTCATTTCTTTGTGTCTTCAATTTCTTTTAATAATGTCATAGTTTTTAATGTGTAGATCCTTTAGATACTTTGTTAAGTTTATTTCTAGGTATTTTATATCAACCTAAAAAGCTTTTGAACAGAAAAGAAACCACCAACAAACCAAAGAGGCGATCGAGTAAATAGGAGAAGATATTTACAAATTACGTCTTCAATAAGGGGCTAATATCAGAATATATAAAGAACCCATACAACTCAACAATAAATAAAACAAACAATATAATTTAAAATGGGCAGAAGACCTGAATAGACACTTCTACCAAGAAGACATACAAATGGCCAAGAGACATGTGAAAAGATGCTCAACTTTACTAGCAATTAGGGAAATGCAAACCAAACCACAATGAAATACCACCTCACATCTGTTAGAATGGTTAAAATCAAAAAGACAAGTAACAACAAGTGTTGCAGAGGTTGTAGGAAGAAAGAAACCCTCATACACATGAAACCCTCATTTACATGAATGTAAATTAGTATAGCCACTATGGAAAACAGTATGGAGGTTCCTAAAAAATTAAAACTAGAATTACCATATGACCCAGCAAACTCTCTTCTGGATATCTAGACCCCAAATTTGAAAAAAAAAATTACTTGTAAAAATGCATGCACCCTGATGTTCATCGACACATTATTCATGGTGGCCAAGATATGGAAATAACTGAAGTGTCCTCTAATAGATGACTGAATAAAGAAGATGCGGTATATCTATACAATGGAATACTACTCAGCCATAAGAAAAGATGGAATGGTGTCATTTGTGAAAACAGAAATGAATCTTGAGAATATGCTAAGCAAAATAAATCAGATGGAAAGATTTGAGAACCATATAATTTTACTTACATGTGGGGTATAAAACTGAAAACAAATGAACAAGTGTTAACAAATGAAAACTCATAGACACAGATAACAGTTTAGAGGTTATCAGAAGAAAATGTGTGGAGGAGTCGGTATGGGTAAAGGGGGTCAAATGCATTGTGATGTTAGATTTGACTTTGAGCAGTGAACACACCATGCAATATATATGAGATGTATTTTTGAATTGTACAATTGAAACTTATTTGATTTTATTAATCAATATCACCCCCAATAATTTTAATAATAATAAAAAATCCTAGCCATTTTTCTGAATTATTCTCAAGGTATTTTTAATCTAGTGAAAAGTATTCTTCAAATGAATTACCAGGAAATGGTGCAACATTCCAGGTGATTTAAGATGATTATCTTTCTTGTTTTGGAAGTTAATTTCATGTTAATACAGCTTAAATTTCTTTGCTGTCACTTCCTTATGAGATCTATTACTTGTGTGCACTTCTCTGACTCCTATGCCTTTTAGACTAAAAGGTTCTGTTTTATATAAGCCTATTTTAATTGGTTTAGTTTAATTCTATTATTCTTTAAGGCAATCTTCTATTTAGTATTTGCTCCCTTAAATCTTTACCTTTGACATGAGACCAGTACATCAGCTCTTTTTGTAACTCATTTATAATATCCAGCCTATTGATTGTCTTTCTTATAACTCAATTCTGTCACTTTTTAACTTCTTCTAGGCTTGAATGATAAACAGTATATGTATTATGTAAAAACACAATTCATAGCCGCTACATGAATTCTAATACTTATTTACATTCAATAGAAAAAGTACTATGTTTAAATATCAATGCCTACCAAGGCCTTGTTTGAGAGTGATGGTAATATAGTTAGATGTTTTCCATTTTTGTCTTAGATGCTTCAAAAAATGAAATCACTTAGTCAATAAATTTTTGAAATACACACACTTGACTTCTGCTTCATTGCATCATGAAAATTATGGAATACATGCTCTTCCTCAACATCTGTGAGTCCTAAAAATTAATAAACCACTCATTTTACAAAGTACACTCTTGAAAAGAATGTAAGCATGATGAGTAAAGTAAAACAAATTAATTTATGATGCCATACAAAAGCCCTGTATTACAACAGGATCTAGGCAATTTTACAGCAATCAGAATGGTGGAAGCAGGAGCTTATGAGAGAATTGGACATTATAACATGGTATTAGAAAATCTTTTGAGGGGTTTGAAAGGTCTCCTCTATCGTATGTGCCACTCAAATATTCAGAGACATATGATATAGTTTTGTTCTCTGCCCAGTCTCTTATGTCTCCTAACATACCTCTTATGAGTCACATTTGTGACAATGATACCCCTATAACAATGATCCTATTTATAGCTATTCTTAAAGCTTATGTTCTATTGATCAATACTTTCCTTTTTCTTTCCTTTTAATGGAAACCCACTATGATGAAATTGAGTAGAAAAAGGTACAGAGAAAGATGTTACCCAAATCCAGAGATCATTCTGAAGATGATCTCTTCCCTAAAACACCCTTCTCTTCTCTCTCTCAACAAAGAAAATATTTTTTCTGATTCTACAGTCAAGAAGTCAAGCTATCCCATTTGATTATTACTATCCCCAGAATTTCATTATAAATATTTATCCTTTAAAATGATAATTAATGTAATATAAGAGGAGATAAATGATGTATTAAAAGGCTCTGTTACAAACCAGCAATTTAAACTATTCTTTCTCTTTAACAGTTGAATGCTACTAGAGAAAACTGTATAATGAATTATGTTATTATAAAAATAATAATTAACTTCTATGGACACTCAAAACTATTTGGTAAATATTTGCTATAAGTTTTAATAAAAATTAACCTATTTTATACAGAAGCTATTGCACATACGTTCGCTTCTACTTAAAACAATTAGCTACTCTCCCCTTCATAAACTTCTTTCACTTTCCAAACAAAATGCTTATCTGACACTACAGTATCATATTTAGAGAAAAACATAAGATATCAAACTGAAACTCCCCTTTTCCTTGTCATTGAATTTACAAATGTACTTGCACCACAATTATTCTATTTTTTTCTCCTGTTATAGTAGAAGTAGTCCTCTTTAGCTTTTTAAAATATCATTTCCTTTTCATAGTCTCTGCATTTTGTCTTTTTGTTATTTATTAGTGCTTCCCTGTCCCTCTCCATGTAATCAAATGTGTGTGTGTGTATGTATGTGTGTATTCTCCTACAACATGTATTGAGGATCCAACATTCTGTGAATAAAGAAAAAGAATGAGTGTGCCTCTGTTTTATCATATTGGACACTTTTAGGCTTGTTATACCAAACCACACATACCCTCCAACGTGTAGATCTGAAAAATGTTGGAGCAGCTTCAAAAGAACTCAGAAAATTGATCCTTGTGATTTGTGAAGATATTGTTTTATGTGGGAAAAAGCAGTCTTAGCAAAGATATTGGAAAACTGAGGGGTAGAGGAATCAATTAATATCAATTTAATAAATTAAAGCCATCTGTCAATCTCTATCAATTATTTACTCTTTCTTCAACTATTTACTAAGAACCTGTTGCAACAGATGATATAAGGTGAAAGAAACATATTTCTGCTTTTAAAGTATTGAATCTACTACTTACTTTCCCAAACTCTTCACATAGGTTAGAAGAGTAGTTCTTTTTTTATTAAATAAAAGATGCTGAAAGTTATATTTGTATACATTGTATATAATGTTCCTTTTCTTCTTTTTATTTGGTTCACTCTCCTATTCTTTTTAACATTAAAATGTTATAGATATTTATATATTTAAGTTAATGGATATTAATAATGTAAATAAATCTGTTCCTACTAAGATGGTTCAATAAAAATTGGACTTGGACTTGAACTCTTACTTTGAAAAAATAAACATTGGAAAAATTATACAAAACAAGTTTTCAGACCTTGGACAACAGGCAGTATAAGAAGTGGTCCCTGAGAGAAGAGACACAATTTCTCCATCTTATGACCTGGAAACAGTGTCCAGAGTGCAAAACAGAAATATGGAGCCCAAAAACAAATTCTAAGAGGACTCTAACTTTTAGTTTTAAAAAGTATTAAAAGTGAGAATGAGGGTTGAGAGCCCTTACCCTCTCCCCCCCACAAAAAAAGTTTTCTCTGACTGACTTCAGCTGGAAACTTATATTATGCAAATAGCTATATCTTAGTATATCCTATTGAAGATTTTAAAAAGTTCACAAAACACAAATACAAGATATTGCCTTGATGATGTGAGACAAATAAGTTTTAAATATTTAAATACTAAATGTTGGAAGTTCAATTATTAAAATTTTTGGCAGAAAGGGTATGTAGAGCATCAGAAATTTTACTGAGTTATTGAGACAGAGATTGGAATTTAGAGATGATGAAGGGGCTATTTTCAAGGCAGAGAACTAGAGAGGAATTAACAAATAGAGAGAGCTCCAAATATCTGCAAAGAGATCCTATCAAGTCATTGGCAGATTACTGATTCGCACACCTCTGAGAAGAAATTACCTGTTACAGAGGGTGTGGAAAGAACTACTGGAAGCAATAAACCCAACAATTCTTAGAGCTAACACAGGGAGAGTTAACATTCCCAGTGGCATCCATGAAAAGGCTTAGTAGTGGGAATAAATTAGCACTACCTTAAAGGCTGCTCTTTAAAAACTTAAAGAAGGTTTGAAAGAACTCAAATAATTTTACATGAAACACCATCACACCAGAACAAAATACAGTCAGTCAGCGAATATAACACAATTCAACAAAAATCTTAAAATCTACATTTTTGACATCTAATTAGAAGATACTAGACATGTAAAGATGCAGGAGAAATATGTTCCAGGAGCAGGAGAAAAACTATTCAATAGAAACAGATCCAAAACTAAGAGAGATGAGAGAATTAGTGGTAAATAACATTAAAATGACCATTATAAATATATTCTATGTTATCAATAAGATAGAGGAAAACATGAGCATGACGACATAAATGAACAATGTAAAAAGACCCAAACTATACATATATACCATCTGATGAAAATATATTCCATCTGAGGTGAAAAATACACTGGAAATGACAAGTTGGTTTTATTGTCAAGTAGACAGCAAAGAATACTTGAGAAGTTAGATGTCCTATGTGGTAGTGTTGTCAGAGGAACAGAAGTGGGGTATATAATTCAAATTAATAATGAGAGTTAGAAGTTGCTGCATTTGGGTCTAGAAATGTTTGAACTACCTGAGAGCAATAAACAGGCGTTATGCTTTTTCTGCATCTATTGAGATTATCATGTGTTTTTGTCTTTTATTCTATTAATACAGTGTATTACATTGATTGATTTTTACATGTTGAAGCAATTTTGCATTCATGTATTTAAATGCACATGGTCATGGTATACAATCCTTTTTATATGTTGCTGCATTTGATTTGTTAATATTGAGGAGTTTTGTGTCTGTATGCACAAAAAAATTTACTTTATAGTTTCCTTTTCTTTTCATGTCTTTTTTTCTGGTTTTTATATTAGAATAATACTGGCCTCATGTAATATGTTGAAAAGTATTTTCCCCATTTCCTTTTTTGGAAAGTTTATGAAGGTTTGATACAAATTTTCTGAACTTTTGGTAGAATTCACAGGAAGAATTTTGGATCTGGTCTTTTCTTTGTGGGTAGTTTTAAATTATTAATTCAATCTTTTTTTTTTTTTGGTTATACATCTATTTATATTTTCTATTTCTTCTGAGCCCATTTCAGTAGTTTGTATCTTTCTAGGAATCAGTTTAATTTACAATGGGTTATCTAATTGCTGAGATAAAAATGTCCATAATGTTACCTTTTTTCCAGTTTTATAGAAATATAATAGACAATTAGTTGCTCATATTTACATTGTACAATTCAATATTTTTAAAATTATAGTTGACATACAATATTATTTTCAGCTGCACAGTATAGTGATTAGAGAGATACATAACTCATAAAGTGATCACCCCACTAAATCTAGTATCCCTCTTCTCCCTTACATATTTATTACAACATATTTTCCTTATGCTACACTTTATATCTCCATGTCTATTTTGTAACTATCCATTTGTTCTTATTAATGCCTTTGCCCTTTTTCACCATCCCCCTAAGTCCCTTTCTGTCTAGCAGCCCTCAAAATATTCTCTGCACTTATGAGTTTGTTTCTACTTTTATTGTTGTTGTTTATTTTGTTCTTTAGATTCTACATATGTGGGAAGTCATGTGATATTTGTCTTTGTCTCACTTACTTCATTCAGTGCAATACCCTCTAGGTTCATCAAGGCAATATCTTTACCCATCCCCTCCTTTTAATCTGTGTGTGTTTTAAACAGAAGTGAATCTCTTGTAGGCAGTATATGTAGGAGTCTTGTTTTCTTATCCATTCATCTTCACTATCTTTTGGTTGGAACACAATTATTTCCCATTTGAAGTACTTGATAAATATGTAGCTATTATCATTCTTTACATTTTTGATACACATTTTTTCTTCTTAAAAAAACTCCTTTAACAATTCCTGTAATACTGTCTTAATGTTGATGAATTCCTTTAGATTATTTTTGTCTGGAAAGATCTTTATCTGTCCTTTGACTCTAAATGATAACTTTTCAGGGTAAATTGTTCTTGGTTGTATATTCTGGATTATCAACACTTTGAATATTTTGTGCCAAGTGCTTTTGTCCTGCAAAGTTTCTTATGAGAAATTGGCTGCAAGTCTTATGGGAGCTCTCTTGTGGGTAAATAAGTACTTTTCTCTTGCTACTCTTAAGATTCTCTCTTTTTTATTTAAACTTTGGCATTTTAATTATGATGTTTCTTGGTGTTGGTTCATTTTGGGGGGGACTCTCTGAGCCTTCTCTTGTATGTCTATTTCTTTTACCAGATTAGAGGGAGATTTCTATAATTATTTATTCAAATAGCTTTTGACTTCTTGTTCTCTCTCTTCTCTTTTAGGTACCCCTATGACACGAATCTTTTTACATTTAATTTTGTTCCATAGGCTTCCTAAATTATTATTATAGTCTTGGCTTCTTTATTCTTTCCATTCTGATTGGATGTCCTTGATGTCCCCATCCTCTACATTGGTGGTTCAATCCTCTTCTTCATTGACTCTGTTGATTTCCTCTAATATACTCTTCTTTACAGATAATGTATTCTTCATTTCTGACTGGTTCTCTTTTATAATTTCCATTTCCATTTTTATGTCTTTATCTCATTGTTAAAGTACTTATTGAGTTCATCTACACTTCTGCTATGATCATTAAATATCTTTATAACCAGTGTTTCAAACTCTGCATCTATTAGATTGCTCGACTCCATTATTTCTGAATCTCTGTTCTGTTCTCTTATATGGTTTCTGCTTCTTTATCTTCCCATTTCGGCTTCCTTCCTGTGTCTGTTTCTATGTACTAAGCAAAGCTCCTAAGTCTCCCAGTTTTATTAGCATGGCTGTGTGTAGTAGGTGTCCAGTGACACAGTCCTGAAAGGGGTTCTGCTGCAGGACAAGTTTAGCCTCAGCCTGTGCCCCTCTGGGGGAACCTGTTAAGAATCAGCAAACAAATCACAGATGCTGTGTTTACAGTTGCCTCAAGAGACCTTGCCAGAAACAGAGGCCAGCTTCCATCAGTGTGGGTCTTGGAGCTGCTCAGCAAGGAGCCCTGGACTTGCCAAAGATACAACTGGATGTGGCTTGAGTAGGGCCATGAGTTGGAGGAGGCAGAGTTTCAAGGAGTCCTCTGGGCAGAGCAACCTCTGTTATCCACTTTGGTGACATCTTAGCTATGGTGGTGTTGTATCCACACACTGGGATGGGGGAGGGCTCAACAGAGAAACATTTCTGCCTAGGAGAAAGTCCCACCTCTGGCTCTCATTCCATCAACTTAGTGTCTCTCTGTAAGTCCCTGGTGCACCACAATCAGACAACCTGGTGCTGGTGCTCAGAACCAGTGAGTTCATCATAGCGAAAGTTCATTCCTTTTATGAGGCAGCTGCAGCTGATCCACTCAACACTTTGGGAGCAACAGCCTTGCATCTTAACCCCTTTTTGTCTTCTAACATTGAAGGGTGATATCTTATTTCTCTCTCTAGTTATACGGCTTCAGTTCATCTAGACTCCAGGCACTCTGCTTGCTATTTGCTCCATGTTTCCATCACAACTTTGATTTGGTTGCAAGAGGGATAAACAAAGCCTCTATCATCGATGCCATTTTGCCCGGGCTCTTCCATAATTCTACCTTTTAATCTTTTTTATTTCTGTATACCAATAGTAATTTTCACTTTTTCTCTTTTGATTTCAGTAATTTGAGGCTTTCTCTCTTTTTACTTGGCAAGTATAGTTAAAGACTTGCCCATTTTGTTGATCCTCTCAAAGAACCAACTTCTAGTTTTGTCAATTTTCTCTATTGTGTTTAGTCTCTATATCTAATTTAATTAATTTCTTCTCTAATCTTTAGTATTTTCTTCTTTTTATAATTTGAATTTTTTATTTATATATCTGTTTATTTTTACAATTCAACAGTAAGTCGTGTGTGTGTACATATGTATAGATGATAGATAGATACATAGATACATAGATAGCATTGTGTGTTTAACCTTTAGTGTCTTGTAGGTCAGCCCTTCTAAAGACAAATTCTCTCAATTTTTATTAATCTATAAATAAATTTATTTGTTTTGAAAGTTAGCTGAAGAATAAACAAGATAGATTTTTTTGTTTAACAAACTTTTTTTTAAAACGAACTTTTTTTATATTTTGATTTTCTTGAATTATAGTTGATGTAAAATATATTAGTTTCAGAAGTACAATACAGTGATTAGACATATATATATATAACTTATGAAGTGATCAACTCATAATTCCAGTACCCATCCAACACTATACATAATTATTACAATACTACTGACTGTATTCCTCATGCTATACTCTACAGCCCCATAACTATTTTTTACCCACTAATTTGTAACTCTTAATCCCCTTCTCATTTTCCTCCCCTACCCCAATCTCACAGCCTTCAAAATGCTCTCTGTATCTATGATCTTGGTTCTGTTGTTTGTTTACCCTGTTTTCAACATTCCACATATGACATTTATCTTTCTGACTTACTGCACTGAACACAATATGCTTTAGGTCCATCATTGTTATTGCAGATGGAAAGATTTCATTCTTTTTTATGACTGAGTTAATATTTTATTGTGTATGTATATATATATACAATAAATAAATATTATATATATGTATATATATATAGATGTGGTGTGTATATATGTGTGTGTGTGTGTGTGTGTGTGTGTGTGTGTGTGTGTGTGTGTGTGTATATATATACCACATCTTATTTAACTATTTTACTCATTGATAGACACCCAGGGTGCCTCCATATCTTGGCTACTGTAAATAATGCTGCAATGAATACATGAATTCTAATGTTCCTTCAAAGTAATGTTTTGGGTTGCTTTACTTAAATACCCAGAGTAGGATAACTGGGTCCTTCTTTGTTTCTTGTTATAGCCTTTGTTTGAAAGTCTATTTTGTCTGGTATAAGTATTGCTACCCCAGATTTATGTTTGTTTCCATTATCATGAAACATTTCTTTTAATCCCTTTACTTTCAGTTTTTGTGTGTCTTGATCTGTTGAGTCTTTCATAGGCAACCTATGTAAGGGCCTTATTTTCTTATTCATTTGTACACCCTATCTTAAACCACTTAATCTACTGACATTTAAAGTAATTGTTGCTAGATATGCAATTATTGCCATTTTATTATTCACATTTTTATCATTTTTTTCTTCTTCTTAAAAAAGTCCCCCTAACATTTCCTGCAATACTGGCTTGGTGATGATGAACTCCATTAGCTTTTTCTTGTCTGGAATCTTTATCTGTCCTTTGATTCTAATGATGTTTAGCTGGGTAAAGTATTCTTGGTTGTAGTCCTTGCTTTTCATCACCAATATTTCTGGCCAATCCCTTCTGGCCTGCAAAGTTTCTGTTGAGAAATCAGCTGACAGTTTTGTGGGAGCTCCTTGTCAGTAACTAACTGCCTTTCTCTTGCTGCTTTTAATATTCCCAGTTTGTCTTTAACCTTTGACATTTTAATGATAATGTGCCTTGGTGTGGAACTTGTTGGATTCTCTTGCCTAGGACACTACTCATCCTGGGCTTGTATTTCTACTTCATTCACCAGGTTAGGGAAGTTTTCAGTCATTATTTCTTGAAATATGTTTTCAATTTCTTTCTCTCTACTTCTTCTAGTATGCCCATGGTGCGAATGTTGGTATACTTAATATTATATAGAAGGTCCCTCAAACTATCCTCATTTTTTGTGTATTCTTTTCTTTTCTTGTTGCTGTTCTGATTAGGTATTTTCTGCTACCATATCTTCTAAATTACTCATTCAATTATCTGCTTCATCTAATCTAGTGTTAATTCCTCTTATGGTATTCTTCCTTTTAGTTCTTATATTTTTCATTTCTGACTCTTTTTTTATGTTTTCTATCTCCACTTTTATGTTTTCTATCTCTTTGTTAAAGTTCTCATTGTGTTCATCTACTCTTTCTATAAGTTTATTGAGCATCCTTATAACCAGTGTTTTGAACTCTGCTCTGGTAGATTGTTTCAATATTGTATAGTTCTTTTTCTGGAGCTTTTTTCTATTCTTTCATTTGGGATTTTTTTTTGTCTCTCCATTTTGTCTGCCTTCCCATGTTTCTATGCATTAGGTAGGGCTCCTGGTCTTCATAGAGTGGCCTTATGGAGTAGGTGTGCTGTGGTTCTATTGGCACAGTCTTCCCTGGTCACTTGAAATGGGTATTCTATGTATGTTCCTTGTATGGGTTGTGTGAGTGTGTGCCTTCCTGTCATAGTCAAACTTTGGTTACTGTTTGCTTGTCCATGAAAAAGACTGATCCTGGGGCGAATTGGTTGTGATGACTGGCCATGACTAGTAGAGGAGCACTGAATTGCTTTAGCAGGGCTCTGATGCCTTCTCTGTTTGCCCTTTGGGTGTGTTATCCTCAGATGTGATCTCAGGTGTTACTCAGGCTCAAACCAGAGCCAACCCCTGGGAGTGCAAGTTGCAACCTCCTGGGAAGGGCCTTGATAGGCTAAGCCCATCTTCATCCATGCACTGCCAGGGCCACATGGCATGAGCCACCAGACAATCCACAAATGACTGCCACCCATGCTGGGCTTGGAAGTGCCTTGAGAAGCTAAACCACAAACTGAAGCCAGCTGCTAATAATGCCAGGCTTAGGGCTGCTCAGCAAGAGTTACAGGCATGCCATGTCAAGATGCAACTTGTTTTGGTTTGTAAAGCCTGTTTCTATGGAAAATCCACTGGAAGCAGCTTGGTGGTCCTGCATAGTGGGAAGGATGGGGTCACAAGGAATCACCAGGACAGGGTGACCAGTGTTAGCAACATTGATAGAGACTCAGATATGGTGCCTTCCTATGTCTGCAAGCTGGGCAAGCGAGTGTTAAACAAAAACAAAAGTAGATACTCTTTGCCAGCACTTTGTTCTGGGAGAAAACTCCCCTTCAGCCTTTGCCCTGAAGCCAGACAACTCAGTTCCTCCCCATATTTTCCTGGCACCTTAGGAGCTGATTCTGGAGCTCAGAGTGATGAGTCTATCAGCAAGCAAGCCCATGTGTGGGTTTATTAAGATGAAAGTCTGCAACTCCTTCAGCCCTCTGTCTAACTTAGCCACAACCTTCACTGGTTTTTATAGACAGAAGTTGTGGAGACTTCTCTTCCTGGCACTGGAAACTGTACTGGGAAGCCCAGTGTGGGTCCAGGACCCCTTGCTTCTCTGGAGGGACTTTTGCAATTGAGATGCCCCTCCTGATTTTTAACTGCCACACGCAGGTATGGGACTAGTTCATTACATGTCTCTGCCTCTCTTACTAGTTTCGGGGGGGCCTTTTATGTGTGTCCTCAGCTATAGGAATTCTGTGACTTCAGGCAACTCATCATGATGACTATTCTGTAGTTTAATTGTAATATTTGTGTGATTGTAAAAGGAGGCAGGCACAACATTAACTTACTCTGCCATCTTTACCATAAACCTCTTTTCATCATTTTATATATGTCACCCAACTGCTGTCTAATCAGTGGTTAATCTGATTGAGGATCCATTGTATGTAATGAATTGCTTCTTCTTGATTTTAAGGTATTGTCTATGGTTCTCAACAGTTTGATTATCATGTGTCTATATATGGACCTTTTGAGTTTATTTTACTTAGAGTTTGCTTAGCTTCTTGGATGTATAGATTTTTATCTTTCATCAGATTTGGAAATCTTTTGGCTATATTTCTCCAAATATTCTTTCTCCTCTTTCTTTCTCTCTTCTCCACCTAAGACTCCCATTATGCATATATTAGTATTTTTGACCCATGGTTCTCTAGAGCAATGTTCACTTTTTTATTTATTTATTTTTCCTCTCTGTTCCTCAAAATGAATAATCTCCACTGGCCTATCTTTAAATTTATTGGTTCTTTCTTATGCCACCTCAAATATTTCAGTCTCTAGTAAATTTTTTTATTTCAGTTATTAATTAGACTTTACCCACAGAATTTCTATTTGGTTCTTTTAAAAAATAATTTCTATATCATTCTGGATATTCAATAAATGGTGAGCCATATTCTTGTATACGCCATACTTTTCTGTGTCTTATATTCAAATTTCTCATACTTTTTGTTGTTGAAAAATGGACATTTTAAATGTGGCAACTAGACATTTCATCCTTCTCTCCAGAGTCTGTTGTTGTTATTTCTCTTGTTTATTTATTTACTGGCTTTTCTGGACTAATTCTGAAAAGTCTGTATTTTTTGTGTGGCCACTGAAGTCTCTGCTCTATTAGCTTAGCATTTAGTTAATGACTAAATAGATATTCTTTTAATTGTCTTAAACCAATAAGTCTCCCAGCCTCTGCTAATGAGTTCTCTGAAAGTGCTGTAGCACTCTTTGCACACTCAGGCAAGCTTTTTACAACTCTACTTTAGCTTTTATTCCCTGCTTGTGCAGATTTTTAAAGTATGTTAAATGTAAAAGATTAAGGCCTTCTCAGGTCTTTCCTGAGCATACACATAGCCCTGTATATTCTGTATGTATTTTTAGATTCTTAGGGACTATGCTCTTTATGGATATCCAAGTTTGAAAAATTTCCTTTAAAATTTTTTGGTCAGCTTTTTATTTGCCCCACCTGCTGTTGTTGTCTTAGGTATCTATATGTTAAACAGTGGTTATTGGCTGTTTTGTTTTCAACTATTACTCCAGAAAAAAATGACTATTCATTATGAGCAAGCTCTGAGTCAGGTTAAATACAAAAATGCTCAGAGAGCAGAGTTTTCCAGGAAAGAGTGGACAGGTTAAATATGACACATTTCTGGGGACAGGGATTTGGTAGATCTCTAAATCATTCTACCATCTTTAGTGACTAATTAGATGCTGGTACTAACAGCTATATATATTGTTAGGTGTTTGGTGTTTAAAACTGTTGTAGAACTTGAGAGAGAGTTGGGAATATGGCAAGTTAAATGCCTCAGAGCCCACTGTTCTTAGAAAGATTCAGTTGTTTTTCTTAAATAAATACTCCTTTTATCTTTGTCACCCTGTGATTAACTTACATAGTTCTGAAAAAGTAGATTTTGAAAAATTTTGCAAGTGTAACATTGTTTTTATGGAAGAATTGACTTTTGGAGAGCCTTAACCCATTATTCCACTAGTGAATTGGTCCACAAGCTCTCTTTAAATGGACAATGACTATTTTTTTTTATTCAATTCACAAAGGTGAATGGGAGAATCTAGAAGATAATTAGAAATCCCTGTATGAACATCTGTTCCCATAACAGTCTTCAGGGATTCTACCATTGGGCTTAATGCTTCTGGAGCATAACCCTAGAAAGCTAGGAAAGGCTGACTGAATGTGCAATGGCTCTAGTCAAGCATGTTTTTACTGTAAAATGTCTAAAGAATCACAAGTTACTACCTCTATTATTTTGTCTTCTGGTATCTATTTTCCTCTTGGAAATCTGACTGGGCTATGTATCAGCATGTATCGTTAGCTATGTGGATGATGCATGGACTCCTTGAAGTCTATGACAAGTTTGATAGATTGTTGGGAACCATTTTCAGGCTTGAGAGCCAAGCAGGATATTCGCACAGTAAAGCTAAGAAGTCTGCTGACACAAAAGAACACCTGGAGATGGGAACAGAGAAGTTGACTGTTCCTTGACCTTAAAAAAAGGGATGCGGAATGCTGAGATAGCGTTAAGCTCCCTGTGTAACGTTAACAAGGTTATTGTGCATAACTAACATTTTTTGAGCTGTTTCCCATGCTTGCTAGGGTATATCAGGACGGTGCTAAATAAACTCGGAGCTGCAGCTTTGACTGTATGCCCTCCCTAAATCTTTTTCTCTTCTCTGTCTTTTTTCCTAACCCTCGCTCCCTCACTCAGGACTGTTCAACTCCGTCCGGTGGGTTCCGGCAATAGATTGTGATCCCCTAATTGTAATCCTTATAAATGGATGGTTGGAATGTGAAATAGTGCAGTTGCAGTGGAAAACCATTTCATGGTTCCTCAAAATGTTAAACATAGAAATGAAACTTCACTCCTAGGTATATACTCAATAAAATTAAAGCAAGCATTTAAACAAAAACTTGTATACAAATGTTTATAACGGAACTATTTCCTATAACCAAAGAGATGAAAACAACCCAAATGTCTATCAACTGATGAATGAATAAAGCAAATGTGGTATATCTCTAAAACAGAGTACTGTACAGCCATATAAAGGAATAAATACTGATACATGTTACTACATGGGTGAATCTTGAAGATATTAGGTTAAGTGAAGAAAGCCAGACACAAAAGACTACTTAGTGTATGATTCTTTATATACGAAATATCCAGAACAAGAAAATCTAACAGAGACAGAAAACAAATTAGTGGTAGCCAGGGGTTGAGGGGAGACAGGTATGGGAAATGACTGATTAATGGGTTTCCTTTTGGGGTGATAAAGATTGCCTGAAACTAGATAGTGGTAATGGTCGCATGGCATTGTGAATGTGCTAAATGACGCTGTATTAACTCATACACTTTAAAATGGTTAAAACAATACATTTTCACATTATGTGTATTTAACCACAATAAAAAAAAAATGGATCATGATCACTTGGGGATCAGGACTATTTATATATATATATATATATATATATATATATATATATATATATATATATGGTTTATCATAATTCCTAGTAGAGTGTCTGACCTACTAGAGATACTCAATAAATTTATTTAATGAGTGAATTACAGTATACTAGTTTCTTAATGTCTTCAGTCAGAAGGATATACTGCAGATCTGACCATCTGTAATTAAGTTCTGGTTCTTTCACTTAACTTAGTTATTATTATTGTTATTAATTCATATCTGAGCATTATTATCAACTTTCAAATGCATGTGCTGAAAAATCTTTACAAGTGGTTGGGAAAAAATGTGTGTATAAAAGCAAGGTCAAATTATTGTGGAACATGAAAAGGAGAGCATTTTATTCCAAATTCTCTTTTGAAACCAAGTGACAGGAGGCCAAAAGACCAGTGGGGACACCTGAAGATGTACAATAATGCCGGTTCATTGGGTGTAGAAGTCTAATTTGGGGGTTTGGTAATAAAAAGCCCATTGTTACACACTTCTAAACCACTTTCTCCAACTTAATCATAAATAATATATATTATATTTCTATCTCTATTTGCTATTTGTTTGTTTTATTTCTCAACTTGTTTAAGAATTTAATCAGAGATTAAAGTGGTGATATTTACTTCCAAGAAACCTCCTAAACAATATGTTATAATCTGGTATTGCAATCTACTAAATATTTATTACTAATGCTGTTTAAGTGATAGGAGGATATTTAAGAAAAACAATACCAGGAATTTGTTTTTGATGTAGGTAATATTTTATGTGTAAAATAATTATAAAACTAATACATGTTATAGAACTTTTAGAAATTACAGAAAAATATAAAATAAATCATAACCTTGGAGAAAATAATTTTAAAGCATTAATTAAGATTTCCTTAGAAATGTGTTTTTATATACATACATACATATATTTACCTTTTACTAGTTACATTTTTGTAAATAAATATTTGAAAATTAAAATTATGCCATATAAGTTTACATTCTACTTTTTCATTGATGTTATAATTATTGAATATCATCCTTACTTTTTTGTAAACATGATTTTACTACCTGCATAATATTTTACCTCATAGCAGAACCATATTTTGCTTACATCTTCCTCTGGTTTGGGCTATTTACATTGTTTTTAATATTTTATTAAAAATGATGAATTGGATATTTGTTTTTGTTACATCTTCATGAATTACCTTCTTAATAAACATTCCTAATTTTGAAATTATAGAACCAAAGGGACTTAATATTTGCAAATTGACTTTCAGAGTTTGAAATAATTTATACAATCACAGGAAGTATGATAAGAATTTTTATTTCTTTACTCTGTTATCCACAATGAGTAATATCTTTTGTAGCAATATCCAATTTAAAGAGTTGGGGTATCTTAATGGTATTCAACTTTTTAAAATATTTGTTTTAAACATGACTGAGGCTTTTTGGCTAATATATTAGATTCCTAGGGCTACCCAAAGTACTCAAACCTAGATGACTTAAAACAATAGAAATATATTGACTAAGAGTTCTGGAGCTTAGAAGTCTGAAATCAAGGTTTTGTCAAGACCATGTTCTCTCTGATAGCTTTAGTGGAGAATGCTTCTTTGCCTCTGGTGTTTTCCAACAATCATTGGCATTTCTGAGCTTTATCCCAATGTAGATGCATTATTCCAGTAACATGGCCATCTTTTTTCCTGTATGTCTTCACATTGTCTTATTTCTTCTATGCATGTCTGTGTCCAAATTTCCCCCTTTTACAAGAACATCAGTCATACTGAATTTGAGCCTACCCCAATGTCCTCCATTTTACTTTGATTACCTCTGTAAGGACCCTATTTCCAAATAAAATCACATTCTGAGGTATTAGATGTTAGAACTTCAACATATCTTTTTCTTAAGAGAAGGAACAATTTAAACTATAACAACTATTTACATCTTTTTGTTCATTATATTTATATTCTTAATCAGGGGTCCCCAACCCCGCTGGCTGCACACCTGTACTAGTCTGTGGCCTGTTAGCAACTGGGCCACACAGAAGGAGGTGGGCAAGTAAACAAAGATTAATCTGTATTTGCAGCACATTCTCCAGCACTAACATCACTGCCTCAGCTCTACTTCAAATCATCAATCATTAGATTCTCATATGAGCACTGACTTGTCCCTGGTGACAAAAATATTGGGGACCACTGTTCTTGATCATTTTTCCATTGAGAGTTTTACAAGTTTATTTAATTTTTATTTTTTTTCTATTTAAGTATACCATATATTATTATATACATAGTAAATATTTTGTTTGTTATTTGTTATAAATTTTATCTGCTGTTTTTAAAAGCTTTTATACATTATTCATTACATTATTTTCATCTTTTTATTTTACTTTTCCAGGCTAAATAGTTTGTTAAGAATCCTTTCCCTAATTTGAGAGTAGAAATATTGTTTTATGTTAAACTCTTATCCTTTTTGAAATTTATTTTGGTAAGTTGTATGAAGAAAGCATCTATCTTCCTCTTTTCTTTCCTTCCTCCCTCCTTTTCTCCCTTTCTTCTTCATAACAAATAATTTTTGTAAAATGTTTTAAACTTTTCTGCTGACCTAGAAGTAGAGGCTACTTCTTGGAAATATAATTCTCTAGCCATGTTTGTGCATACACACACAGTTGGTGCACACACAGACAACACGTGGAAGAGCAGTGTTAAAGTACTGAGGGTTGATAGATACCCCAAGGCAAGAGTGTTGGAGAAAATATGTAGTAATCATCTCCTGATTCAGGCCTGAAGAGATACTAGAATTTTTTTAAATTATTCAAAGCCCCATTTTCCCTGGGTCCAATTTATTTACAAAGTATGGTCTTCTTGAGGACTGACTTTACTTC
>CM053517.1:21423817-21541328 GCA_028627145.1 Eidolon dupreanum | reverse complement strand
ACACACACACACACACACACACACACACTCCAAACACACTCAGATATTGTGCACATAATATCAACTCTACATACAAATGTGGCTCTCATGCATCCATAGCTCAGTAGATATGAACAAAAATATACTGCATTCAGAAGACACCTGTATTTTCAAGGAGAAAGAACACATGTATATTTACTCATTATCTTAACGAACACATATTCAGAAGTACAGACAAGATATTCAGAGAAGGTAGATGGTAATAAAACTGCATATGAGGGCCATACTACACACAACCATTATAATAATATCGACTACATTCTTTATGTTATACACTAAATGTTCATAACTGTTTTTGTAACTACTAATTTGTACTTTATCCATTCACCATTTTTTCCCAGTCCCCCACCTCTCTCCCTTCTGGCAATTACCAGTTTGTTCTCTGTATCTGTGCATCTGTTTTCATTTAGATTTTTTGTTTGTTTGCTTCTTTTGTTCCTTAGTTTTGCATATAAGTGATATCACATGAATTTTTTCCTCTGACCTATTTCACTTAGCATAATACCCTCTAGGTCCATATAACAAAACTTCTTTTTCCAATCATCTATTGATGGGCACATAGGTTGCTTCCATATCCTGACTATTATAGATAGCACTGAAGTAAACATAAATGTGCATATATCTTTTAGAATTAGTGTTTTGGTTTTCCATAGAAAAATACACAGAAGTGCAATTGCTGAGTCATAGGTAGTTTTATTTTAAATTTTTAAATTAAATTTATTGTGGTGACATTGGTTAATAAAATTATATAGGTTTTAAATGTAGAAATCAATAAGGCATCATCTGTATATTGCACTGTGTGTTCACCACCCAAAGTCAAATCTCCTCTTATCACTATATAGTTGACCCCATTTATCCTTATCTACCTCCTCTCCATATTTTCTATCTAGAAACTACTAAACTTTTGTCTGTGTCTACAAGTTTTTGTTTGTTTGTCTTGTTCATTTGTTGCTTTCAGTTTTATAATTCACACATGAATAAAGTCATATGCTTCTTAACTTTTTCTGTCAGACTTATTTTTATTTTTAATTTTTTGATGGACCTTCAAACTGTTTTCTATGGTGGTTGTACCAATTTGCAATCCTAACAATGGTGTACAAGAGTTCTCCTTTATCCACATTCTCATCAACACTATTTTTTGTGTGTTTTGTTTTATTGATGATAGCCATTCTGATAGGTATGAGGTGATATTTCATTGTGGTTTTAATTTGCATTTCTCCTATGATTAGTGATGTCGAGCATCTTTTTATGTCTATTGGCCATCTGTCTATCAGCCATCTGTCTATCCTCTTTGGGGAAATGCCTATTCAAGGCCTCTGACCATTTTTAAATTGGATTGTTTGTTTTATAGGTGTTGAGATGTATCAGTTCTTTATAAATTTTAAATACTAACCCTTTATCAGATGTACCATAGGCAAATATCTTCTCTCATTCAGTAGATTGTCTTTTCATTTTGTTGATGGTTTCCTTTGTTGTGCAAAAACTTTTAAGTTTGATGTGATCCTATTTGCTTATTTTGTCCTATTTGTTTCCCTTGCCCTAGAAGATACATCAGAAAAAATATCACTAAGAGCAATGTTAGTTTACTGCCTATGTTTTATTTTCAGAGTTTTATGATTTCAGGTTTTACAGTTACGTCTTCAATTTATTATGAGGTTATTTATATATATGGTGTAAGAACGTGGTCCAATTTCATTTTTGCAGTCTTTCTAACACCTTTTATTGAATAGACTGTCTTTACTTCATTGTGTATTTTTTCCCTTATTTGTCATAGATTAAATGACCATATAGATGTGAATTTATTTTTGTGCTCTCTATTCTCTTCCATTAATCTATGTGTCTGTTTTTATGCCACTACATTCTATTTTGGTTACAATAGCCTCAGAGTATAGTTTGAAATCAGGTACTGTGATTCCTCTAACTTGTTCTTCTTTCTCATGATTGCTGTGGCTATTTAGGGTTTTTATGGTTCCATATAAATTTTAAGATTATTTGTTCCAGTTCAGTGAAAAATACCATTGGCATTTTGATAAGGATTGCAATGAATGCATATATTGCTTTGGACACTATGAACATTTTAATGAGGTAAATTCTTTCTATCTGTGAGCACGGTTTTCATTTATTTGTGTCTGCAATTTTTTTCTTCAAGGACATAATTTTCTGAGTGCAGATTTTTACATCTTTGGTTAAATTTATTTCTAGGTATGTTATTGTTTTTAGTGCAATTATAAATGACATCGTCATCTTAATTTCTCTTTCTGAATGCAACTGATTTCTGAATATTAATTTTGCATTGTGTTGCTTTACTGAATTTATTTCTCAGTTTTGCTAGTTTTTTGGTAGACTCTTTAGGGTTCTCCATATATATTATCATGTCATCTGCAAATAATGACAGTTTTACTTTCTCTTTTTTTTTTAAATTTGGATGCCTTCTATTTTTTCTTGTCTCATTGCTGTGGTTAGGACTTTCAAAACTATGTTAAATAAAAGTGGTAAAAGTGGACCTCCTTATCTTGTTCCTGATATTAAGGAAAACACTTAGCTTTTCCCTGTTGAGTATGATGTTAGCCGTGGATATGTCATATATGGCCTTTTTTTATGTTGAAGTATGTTTTCTCTATTCCCATTTTTCTGAGAGTTTTTATCATAAATGGATGCTGGATCATGTCAGATGCTATTCTGCATCTACTGATATGATCATATAATTGTTATTTTTCAATTTGTTAATGTGGTGTATCCCGTTAATTGATGTGTGGATGTTGAATCAATCTTGAATCCTGGGAATAAATCTCACTTTATCAAGGTGTATGAGCTTTTTAATGTATTGCTGCATTTTGTTTGCTGATATTTTTTTGAGGATTTTTGCACCAATGTTTATCAGGGATATTGACCTATAATTTTTTTTTGGTAATATTTTTGTCTGATTTGGGAATCAAGGTAATGGTGACCTCATAAAATGAACTTGGTAGATTTCTCTCCTCTGGAATTATTTGGAATAGTTTCAGAAGTATAGTTATTAATTTCCTTTTGAATATTTGGTAAAATTCACCTGTGAAGCCAACTAGTTCTGGACTTTTGTTTGTGAAGATTTTTTTGATTACTGATTCAATTTTTTAGTAGTAGTCAGTCTATTCAGATTTTCTGTTTCTTCTTGATCCAGTCTGATAAGATTATACATCTCCTGGAATTTATCCATTTCTTTCAGATTGTACAATTTGTTTGGCATACAATTGTTAGTAGTATTTTCTTAAAATCCTTTGTATTTTCATGGTGTCAGTTGTCAGTTATTCTCTTTCACTTCTGATTTTATGTATTTGGTTCCTCTTTCTTCTTATCTTAAAAATGTCTGGTTAAAGGTTTATCAATTTTGTTTATCTTTACAAAGAACTAGTTTTTGATTTCATTGGTATTTTGTATTGAGTTTTTTAGACTTCATTTTGTTTATTTTTACTGTAATTGCTATTCATCCATTTTCAGCTATTTACTGTTTTTATCTAGATCCTTTAGGTATAAGTTTAGATTGAATTTTTTTAATTAAAATTATTGGTGTGACATTGGTTAATAAAACCAAATAAGTTGCAAATGTACAATTCAAAATGTCATATATATGTATATGTATATGTATATGTATATATACACGTATGTATGTGTGTGTGTATATATATGTCACATATATATATATATATATATTTCATTGTGTGTTCACCACTCAAAGTTAAATTTCATTCCTTCACCAAATATTTGACCTCTTTGCCCTTATCTACCTCCCCCTCCCACTTCCTTCTAGGTAACCAAAATCAAAGTGCATTTCCATGATTCTCTCTTTGTCATATTTGTTTATTGCTTTCGGTTTTGATAACCACATATGAGTAAAATCATATGGTTTTCAATGTTTTTTGTCTGACTTTTTTCCTTAACTTCATTACCTCAAGATCCACCCATTTGTCACAAATGGCAGTATTTCATCTTTTCTTATGGCCAAGTAATATTCCATTGTATATATATACCACCCCTTCTTTATCCAATCATCTTTCATAGGACAGTTCGGTTACTTCTACATCCTGGCCACCATGAATAATACTGCTATGAAGATCAGGGCACAAATAACTTTGCGGATAAATGTTTTCAGGTGTCATGGGTAAATATCCAGAAGAGGGATTGTTGGGTCATATACCAATTCCATTCTTAACATTTTGAGGAAACTCCATACTGTTTTTTATAGTGGTTATATCAATTTACATTTCTACCAACAGTGTATGAGCATACCTTTCCCCCCACAACAACTCCAACACTTATTACTTGTCCTGTTGATGATAGCCATTCTAACAGGTATGAAAGTAGTATCACATTGTGTTTCCGATTTGCATTTTCCTAATAGCTAGTGAAGTTGAACATCTTTTCATATATCTGTTGACCATTTGTATATCTTCTCGAGAGAACTGTCTCTTTAGGTCTTCTGCCTATTTTTAATTAGATTGTTTGTTTTATTTATTGTTAAGTTGTATGAGTTTTTTATATTTTTTGGATATTACATCCTTAACAGAGGCATTGTTTGTAAATTTATTCCTCCATTCGTATGACTGTATCTTTGACTTGATTTTTTTTTTTTTTTTTTTTGCCTTTTAGTGTGATGTAGTCCCATTCATGTATATTTGCTTTTACTTCTCTTGCCTTCCAGGTTACATTTATAAACTTCTCTCTAATTCCAAGGTCCACGAGTTTAGTAGCAATGTTTTCTTTTCTGCAGTTACTGTATCGGGTCTTATATTTAGGTCCTGCATTTATATTGAGCTAATTTCAGTATATGGTAACAGCAGTTTAGTTTCATTCTTTTACATAGAGTTTTCCAATTTTCCAAGTATCATTGATTAAAGAAGCTTTCCTTTCTCCATTTATGTATTTAGCTCTTTTGCTGAAAATTATTTGCTTATATATATGGAGATTTATTTCTGAACTCTCAATGCTCTTCCATTTATTTGTGTGTCTGTTTTTCTGCCAATACAATGCTGTTTTATTATTGTCACTTTGTAGTTTAATTTGAAATCAGGCAGAGTGTTACCTCTGGCCTTGTTTTTGTTTCTTCAGGATTGCTTTGGTTATTGGGGGTCTTTTGTGCTTTCACACAAATCTGATGATTTTTTATTTCTTTAAAAAAATTTCATTGAAATTTTGATTCAGATTCAATTAAATCTGTATAATGTTTTAGGTAATATGTTGATTTAACTATGTTGATTCTTCCAATCCATGAACCCAGGATATTTTTCTATTTCTTTGGCTCTTCTTTATTTCTTGTAATAATGTCTTAGTTTTTGTTCTATAGTTTCCTCACATACTTTTTTAAGTTTATTTTTAGACATTTTATTCTTGTGTCCACAGTTGCAACAGGATTTTTTTTCCTCTGAAAATTCGTTGTTAGTGTATAGGAATATGATGGATTTTTGAAAAATTGATTTTGTATTCTAAAACTTTATTGTACTCATTTATTATTTAAATATATTTTAAGTGGGTTTTTAGAGTTTTCTATATTGAGAATCATGTTATCTGCAAAAAGTGACAGTTTGACTTCTTCATTCTTGATTTGGATGCCTTCCAGTACTTTCTCTTGCCTGATTACTTTACCTAGGACTTTCAATAAAGAAGTGATAGAGGACAACCTTGTATTGGTCCTGACTTTTGAGGAAAGATTTTTAGTCTTTCACTATTAAGTAGGATGTTAGTTGAGGTTTTGTCATATAGGCCTTTATTATGTTGAAGCATTTTCCTTCTGTAACCATTTTATTAAGTGTATTAATCATAAATAGGTGCTGTGTCTTGTCTAGTACTTTTCCTGCATCCATTGATATGATATGATTTTTTATGCTTTATTTTATGTATGTTGAATATCACATTAATCGATTTGCATGTGTTAAAACCTTCTTTGTGCCACTGGGATGAAGCCTACTCATTCATAGTATATAATATTTTTAATGCGTCATTCTATTGGATTTACTAGTATGTTATTCAGGATTTTTGCACATGTGTTCTTTATTGGTCTATAGTTTTCTTTTTGTGTGCATTATCTTTACCAGGATTGGTAATAGGGTAATTTTGGACTGATAAAATGAGTTAGAAAATATTGACTCTTCTTCAAATTTATG
Organism: Eidolon dupreanum; assembly: GCA_028627145.1. Classification (NCBI taxonomy): domain Eukaryota; kingdom Metazoa; phylum Chordata; class Mammalia; order Chiroptera; family Pteropodidae; genus Eidolon; species Eidolon dupreanum. Next base: position 21,535,152 of record CM053517.1, on the reverse strand, counting down.
GAAAAGTTAGAGAAGAATTGCTATTAAATCTTCTTTGAATGTTTGGTAGAATTCACTGCTGAAGCCATCTGGTCCTGAACTTTTACTTTTTGGGAGATTTTCAATGACTGTTTCAATTTGCATACTGTTGATAAGTCTGTTCAGATTTTCCAATTCTTTATGTTTCAGTCTAGGAAGGTTGTATATTTCTAAACAGTTGTTCATTTCTTCTAGGTAAGTCAATTTGGTCATATAATTTTTCATAGTATTCTTATATGAAAATTTGTATTTTGGTGGTACCTGTCATATCTTCTCTTTCATCCCTGATTTTGTTTGTTTGTGTCCTTTCTCTTTTTCTTTAATGAGTTTAGCCAAAGGTTCATCAATTTTATTGATCTATTTAAAGAGCCAGCTCTTTGTTCAATTAATTTTTATTGTCTTTTTGTTCTCAATTTTATTTAATTCTGCTCTAATTTTTATTATTTCCTTTCTTCTGCTGACTTTGAGCTTCATTTGTTCCTCTTTATCTAGTTTTTAAAGATGTAATGTTAGGTTTTTTATTTGTGCTTGTTTTTGTTTCTTGACATAGGCCTATAATGATATGAACTTTCCTGTTATTACAGCTTTTGCAGTGTCTCAAATGTTTTGTTATGTTGTACTTTCATACTCATTTGTTTCTATGAATCTCTTAATATCTCTTTTTATTTCTTCTCTGACCTAGTCATTCTTCAGTAGCATGTTACTTAACTTCCACTTATTTATATTTTTTCTGCTTTCTTTTCACAGTTGACTTCTGGTTTCAAAGCTTTATTTTCAGAGAATATGCTTGATATGATTTCAATTTTCTTAAATTTGTTGAGGGTAGTTTTGTTTCAATTTATAGTCTATCCTTAAGAATGCTCCATGTGCATCAATGAATGTTTAAGCTGCTGTTTTAGAATGAAAGGCTCTATAAATATTGGTTATCTCCAATTAATATAATGTATCATTTAAAGATAATCTTTGTTATTGATTTTCTTTTTGGATGATCAATCCATAGATGACAGTGCAGTATTTACTTACCCAACTCTGTGTTTCTGTCAGTTTTTCAAGTTAGTTCTGTTAGAATTTGCCTTATCAATTTTTGTGTTCTGTGTTTGGGAGCATATATAGAGAGCTGTAGCTAGAGCTAGAGAAAGAGATAGAAAAAAGCAATATCTTTGTAATATAGTGCCCCCTTTATCATTATGAAGTGTCCATCTTTGTTGCTTGTTATCTTTTCATATCTTGAAGTCTATTTCATCAGATATAAATATGGCTACACTGCTTTTTTCTGGATGCCATTTGCTTGGAGTATTGTTCCCCACCCTTTCAATTTGAGGCTACATTAGTCCTTGCAGCTGAGGTGTGTCCCTTGGAGGCAGAATATGGTTGAGTTTGTTTTCTGATCCAATCTGCTATTCTATGCCTTTTTATTGATGAGTTCAGTGTATTATATTTAAGATAATTATTGAAATATGAGGTTTTTACATGATATAAACCTAAAAGCAACAATTGAATAGGACAAAAATACAGAGACTCATGGACATGGATAATAGAATAGTGGTCACTGGAGGAAAGGGGGAAAGTGGGGAGGGGGAAGTAGATGGTGTAAATAGTGTCAAATATGAGGTGACAGAAAGAAATCCAACTATGGGTGGCAAATGCACAATGCAATATATATATTAAAAATATATATTTTATTTTACTTTTATTTGTTTGTTTGTTTTAAATAAATTTATTTATTTATTTTATGGTTGCTTTGGTTAACAAAATCCAATAAGTTTCAGCTGTACCTTTAACAGTAAGGCATATATATGTATTTATACTATGTGTTCACCTCCCATAGTTAGATTTATGTCACCGCATATATAAACCATTTTACCTTGTCTACATCCACCTCTTGCCTGTACCCTCTGGTAACCACTAGTCTATTGTCCATGACCATGAGTCTCTGTTTGTTTATCCTGTTCATTTACTGCTGTTAGCTTTATATCCCACATATAAGTGATATCATGTGATTTTCAGCTTTTTCTGTCTAGTTTATTTTGCTTAGCATGATGATCTCGAGGTCCATCTATGTTGTCACAAATGGCAGTATTTCATCCCTTCTTATAGGTGAATAATATTCAATTGTATATATGTACCACAGTTTCTTTAGGTAATCATTTATTGTAGGACACTGTGGTTGCTTCCATGTCCTGGTCACCGTGAATAATGCCGCTATGAATATTGATGTGCAAATATCATTTTGGATATGGGTTTTTGAGTCTTTGGGGTAAATACCCAGTAGAGGGATTGCGGGATCATATGGTAGATCAATTCATAGTTTTTTGAAGAACTTGCATGCTGTTTTCTATGGTGGCTGTACCAATTTGCAGTATCACCAGCAGTGTATGAGAATTTTTCTCCACATCCTCTTCCACATTTGTTGTTACTTGTCTATATATTATACTTATTCTAACAGGTGTGAGATGGTGTCTCATTGTGGTTTTGATTTGTGTTTCACTGATAGCTAATGATATTGATCATCTTTCCATATATTTGTTGACCATTTGTATGTCCTCTAGGGAGTAGTGTCTGCTCAGATCCTCTGCCCATTTTCTAATTAAATTGATCTTGTTTTTTCTTATTTTTATTTTTTATTTTTTTTTGTTATTAAGTTGTATGAGTTCTTTGTATATTTTGATTAGAACTTTATCAGAGGTATTGCTTGAAAATATATTTTCAGTTTCAGATGTTTCTCTTTTTACCTTGTTTATGGTTCTTGTCTAAGCAGAAACTTTTTAGTTTGATGTAGTCCCAATCATTTATTTTTGCTTCTACTTTCCTTGCCTTTGAGATCAAATTCATAAAGTCCTCTTTAAGTCCAAGGACCTTGAGTTTAGTTCTTATGTTTTCTTCTATGCATTTTTATTGTTTTAGGTCTTATATTCAGGTCCTTCATCCATTTTGAGTTAATTTTGGTGTATGGTGGTAGACAACAGTCTAGTTTAATTCTTTTGCAGGTGGCTTACCAGTTTTCCAAACACCATTTATTGAAGAGGATTCCTTTCTCCACTGTATGTTTTTGGCTTTTTTTGTTGAAAATTATTTGCCCTTATAAATATGGATTTACTTCTGGACTCTTGATTCCGTTCCACTGGTCTATGTGTCTGTTTTTCTGCCAATACCATGCTGTTTTGATTATTGTCGCTTTCTAGTATAGTTTGAAGTTGGGCAGAATGATGCCTTCAGCCTTGTTCTTTGTTCTCAGATGGCTTTGCACATTGGGGCCTTTTGAGCTTCCATACAAATCTGATGATTTTTTTGTACTATTTCTTTGAAAAAATGCCAATAGGTTTTTGATGGGATTGTATTAAATCTGTATAATGTTTTAGGTAATATGGTCATTTTAACTATGTTTATTCTTCCAATCCAAGAACATGGAATATGTTTTCATTTCTTTGTATCTTCTTCCATTTCTTTTAATAGGGTCTTGTAATTTTCATTATATAGATCCTTCACATGTTTTGTTAGATTTATTCCTAGGAATTTTATTCTTTTTGTTGCAATTGCAAAAGCAATTATTTTTTCCACTTCTTACTCTGACTCTTCATTATTAGAGTATAAGAATGCAATGGATTTTTGAATACTGATTTTGTATTCAGAAATTTGACTGTATTTGCTTATTGTTTCTAGTAGTGTTCTTGTGCAGTCTTTAGAGTTTTCTATATAGAGAATCATGTCATCTGCAAATAGTGACAGTTTGGCTTCGTTTCCTATTTGGATGCCTTCTATATCTTTCTCTTGTCTGATTGCACTTGCTAGGACTTCAATGTTATGTTAAATGACAGTGGTGAGAGTGGACAGCCTTGCCTTGTTCCTGATCTTAGAGGGAAAGTTTTTAGTTTTTCCCATGAAGTATAATATTGGCTGAGAGCTTTTCTTGTATGGCCTTTATTATGTTAATATAATTTCCTTCTATATTGATTTTGTTAAGTGTTTTGATCATAAATTGATGCCGTATCTTGTTAATGGCTTCTTCTGCATATTTTGATTGGACCATATAATCCTTATTTTTTAATTTGTTTATTTTTTAATTTGTGTATCACAGTAATCAATTTACATATTTAAACCATCCCTGTGCTCCTCGGATGAAGCCCACTTGATCACGCTGTATAATCTTTTTAATATGTCACTGTATTCAGTTCGTTAGCATCTTATTTAGGATTTTTGCATTTGTGTTCATGAGAGATATCGGTCTGTACCTTTCTTCTTTTATCTATACTGGGTTTTGGTAACAGGGTAATAATGACCTAGTAAAATAATTGGGAAATATGACCTCCTTTTCGGTTTTTTGGAAGAGTTTGAGAATAAGTATTAAATCTTCTTTGACTGTTTGATAGAATTTACTTCTGAAACCATCTGGTCTTGGACTTTTACTATTTGGTTGTGATGATTGTCTCAATTTCCATACTGCTGATTGGTCTTTTTAGTTTTTCCAGTCCTTTTTGTTTCAGTCTAGGAAGTGGCACTTTTCTAAATACTGTTCTTTCTCTTCTAGGTTATTAAATTTGGTGTTATATACCTTCTCATAATATTCTTACATGACCCTTTGTGTTTATGTGGCATCTGTCACAATTTTTTCTCTTGATCCTTGATTTTGTTTATTTGTGCCCTTTTACTTTTTTCTTTAGAGTCTAGCAAGAGGTTTGTCAATTTTATTAACCTTCTAAAAGAACCAACTCTTTGTTGTATTTATTTTTTCTATTGTTTTTGTATGTTTGTTTGCTTGCTTTCAATTTCATTTATTTTTATTCTAATTTGATTACTTCTTTCTTTTTAATGATTTAGGCTTCATTTTTTCTTCCTTTTTAAGATTTATTAGATGAAGTGTTAGGTTGTTTATTTGGGCCCATTCTTGTTTTTTGAGTTAGGCCTATAATGGTATGAGCTTTGCACTTATGACCACTTTTGCCCTGTCCCAAATATTTTGGAGAAGTTGTACAATCATTATCTTTCATTTCTATGTATCTCTTGATCTCTCTTTTTATTTCTTCTCTGACTTAGTCATTCTTCAGTAGTATGTTGTTTACTCTCCATGTATTTGTGGTTCTTCCTGCTTTCTTTATTTACAGTTGATCTCTAGATTGAAAGCATTATGATCAGAGAATATGGTTAGTATGATTTCAACCATCTTATATTTGGTGAGGCTATCTTTGTGTCTCATTAAGGGATTAATCCTTGAGAATGTTTCATGTGCACTAGAGACAAATGTATAAGCAGCTGTTTTGAGATGGAAGGTTATTTAAATGTCAGTTATGTCCAGGTGGTCTAATGTGCCATTTAAAGATGTTATTTCCTTATTGATTTTCTGTTTAGATGATCTGTCTATATCTGACAGTGAGATATTTAGGTCCCCTACTAAGATAGTGTTTTGGTCTGTTTCTCCCTTAACTTCTATTAGTAATTGCTTTACATATTTTGTGGCTCTCCGATTGGGAGCATAAATGTTAATAAGTGTTATGTGTTCTTGATATATGATTCTCTTTATCATTAAGAAGTGTCCCTCAGTATCTTTCTTTACCTTTTTTTATTTTGAAGTCTATTTTGTCCAATATTAGTACCTCTATTCTGGCTTTCCTCTGAAAGTGATTCTCTTGAAATATTATTTTCCACCCTGTCACTTTAAGTGTATATTTCACATTGGACCTGAGATTTGTTTCTTGGAGGCTGCGTATGGTTGTTTTTGTTGTTGTTGTTGTTGTTGTTTTTGATCCATTCTGCAACTCTGTGCCTTTCTATTGGTGAGTTCAGTCTATTTACATTTAGGGTGATTATTGAAATATGAGGTTTTCTTATAGCCATTTTATCTTTTGCTTTCTTGTAGCTTGGTGTTTCCATTGCTTCTTGTTCCTTGTGTCTCTGTTCTCTCTAATTTGATTGGTTATCCCTCTGGTTCTTCTTGTTTTATGTTATATATTTCAGTTGTGAATCTTCTGTGTGTAGTTACCATTACAAATATGTAAAGGATATTTATGTATATACAGTCATCCATTTTCTTCTGTGCGTGACTTATATCCATTCCGCTTTGCAAATTTGGATCTTTGAATCTTCCCCTTTTCATTCATTGTTATCTCAATTTGTCCTAATATATGTTGATATTCATTACTATCTTGCTATAGCAATTCTTTTATTATTAATTTAAGCTTATAATACCCTGTTCTTAGTAAGTATTGACTCTTTTGCTTCTGCTTGCCTGATAGTCACTTTACTTTTAATTATGCATTTTTTTCACTTTGTTTTAGTGAGCTGACCCTTTTCAATATTTCCTGTAGTGCAGGATTCATAATGGAGAATTCCCTCAATTTTTGTATATTTGGAAAGGTGTTAATTTCTCCTTCATAGCTAAAGGAGAGCTTAACTGGTTACATTATTCTAGGCTGATAGTTCCTTTCACTTAATAGTTTAAGTATTGATTCCATTTCTTTCTGGCTTGTAAGGTCTGCGCTGTGTAGTCCGATGATAATCTAATGGGTTTTCCTTTATAAGTTACTGTTTTCTTCTCCCTGGCTGCCCTGAGTATTCTATCTTTGTTGTTGATTTTTGATAACTTTAATACAATATGTCTTGGTGAAGAACTTTTTGGGTCGAGCTAATTGGGTGTTTGTTGATTTCTTGAATTCCAAGCTCCAGCTCATTCCTTAGATTTGGGAAATTCTCATCAACTATTTGTCTAAAAATGCTTTCTAATCTCTCCTCCTTTTCCTTGCTTTTGATAATGCCCATTATTCTTATGTTTTCTCTCCTGATGGTGTCAGCTAGTTCTTGTATTTCTCTTTCATTATTTTTCATTCTTTGGTTTCTCTCTTCTTCCTTCTGATTTATTTCTAGCTTTCTGTCTTCAATATCACTGATCCTTTTCTCCATTTGGTCAACTCTCTTTCCCAAGCTTGCTATTTCATTTTTCAACTCTTTCAGTGTGTTTTTAATCTCTATAAATTCTATTCAGTTCATTTTGAGGGTATCAGTCTCCTTGCTAAAGACCTCATTCTGCTCATCTTGTTGTTTTTTCAATTCCTGAAATTGTTGATACAACTGTTTTGTAACTTATTGGTTTTTTTCAGAAGTGCCTCCTGAATTCCGTGTCATTTATATCACATATTTCTGTCTGTAGCTGCTTATTTTCTCGAGATTTCTCTCTCTCTCTCTCTCTCTCTCCCTTCCTCCCTCTCTCTCTCTCTCCCTTCCTCCCTCTTTCTCTCCCCTCTCTCTTCCTCTCTCTCCCTTTCTTTCCCTCTCTTTCCCTCTCTTCCTTTTTTAAAACGCCCTGTCACTCTGGTTTTCCACGGTGTTTCATCAACTATTTCTCTGCTTGGGCATTAATGGAAGTGTATTTTGCTTTTTTTCCCCCAGGAATAAGATTTATTATATAAAGGTCTTTCTTTAGCTTGTTGTAAAGAAGGTGTTTTTCTTTTGGTTTCCAGTAGGTGATGTTGAAGCCTCTTGTTTCCCTGCTTTATATAGGCCTTAATAATGCCTTTTTTTTCATTTATAGATATTTAAATCATGCTCACTACCTTCAGTAACAGTCCCTGTCAGTGTTACTGATAGTTTCAGTAGTGTTTGCTCACATTCCCCTGGTGCTCTGCAATGTTCAGTCTTGGAGGATATGGGGAGAGTGGCCCACTGGATTGCAGGATAGAAGCTGTGGCTCAGCCTCAGTTTTGCAACCATGGCTGATAAAAATCAACTGGGTCTTGCCGCTGGCCCGTGGAGCTCACTACTCTCCCAGGCAGGGCTGTTCAGGGAACTTGCCACATCTTCTCTCCTCCCCCTCCTCTTATAGGGAGCTACAGCTGTGAGAGGCAACTTCTTTGTTTCTCCCAGTCCACTGCCTGACACCCAGGCTTCTAACTTGTGGTAGCTCTTATGTGCAGAGCCCATGCTTAAATGTACTGGTATGCAGTTTGGTAGTTTTCTGTTGAATTTTAGATGTTCAGCTTATTGTTCTTTCAAGAAGAAAGATCTGAGAACATCTCTCGCTCTGCCATGTTTCTCCCCTGTGTATTTTAATTAAAAAATTGATTTCTAATTTCATATGATTATGGTCAGAGAAGACGCTTGATAGAAATTTGGTCTTAAATTTGTTAAGATGTATTTTTTGTCCTGACTTGCGGTTTATCCTGGGATATATTCTATTTGCACTTCAAAAAATGTATATTCTGTTGCTTTGAGGTGAAACACTCTAAAAATATTAATTAAATCCTTGTGGTCTAATATAATATGTCACTTAAGGCTGCTGTTTCCTTGTTGATTTTCTGTCTAGAATATCTCTCCATTGGTGTCAATGAGCTGTTAAAATCTCCTACTATGAGTGTTTGTTGTTGATCTCTCCCTTCACTTTATATATTCAGGTGCTCTTATGTTGGTGCGCAAATGTATGTGAAGGTTATGTCCTCTCATTAGATTGATTTCTCTGTTATGTGATGATCTTTTTGTCTCTTATTATATCTTTGTTTTAAAGTCTATTTTGTTTAATATAAGTATTGCTACTCTAGCAGTGCTTTTCATTTCCATTTGCATGAAATATATTTTTCTATTCTTTTATTTTCTGTCAGCGTTTGTCTTTTGATCAGAACTGGGTCTCTTGTAGATAGATATATATGGTTTTGTTTTTTAATCCATTCAGCTACCCTATGTCTTTTGATTAGAGCTTTTAATTCATTTCTATATAAGTGATTTTTGATAAATATATATTTATTGCCATTTTATTATTCATATTTATGATATTTTCCTTCTTTTTCTAAAGAAGTCCCCTTAACATTTTTATAATAGTAGTCTGTTGGCGATGAATTTTTCTAGTTTTTTCTTGTCGGAGAAGCTCTTTATGTTACCTTAAATTTTAATTGATACCCTTGCTAGGTAAAGTGGTTTTGGTTATATGTGCTTGCTTTTCACCATCAAATGCACCAACATTTGTAACACAGAAGTACCAGAAGGAGAAGAGAAAGAGTAAGAAATTAAGAACCTATTTGAAGAAATAATGACTGAAAACTTTCCTAATCTGGTGAAGGAAATAGACATACAAGATCAGGAAGTATGGAAAGTCTCAAAGAAGATAAATCAAAGAGGCCCACACCAAGACACAATATAATTAAAATGCCAAAAAAAAAGACAAAGCAAGAATCTTAAAAGTAGCAAAAGAAAGGCAGCTAATTACTTACAAGGGATCTCTTATGAGACTGTCAGCTGATTTTTCAACAGAAACATTGCAGCCTCCAGATCCAGTATAGGCAGCAACCATCCATGGATCACCTACCAGGTAACCCTGAGCAATCAAAGGCAGTGGCTGATGTTGGCCTATATGGGAGCCCCTCCCAAGAGGCCACAAAACCAATACACTCAGAAGCTAGTGTAAGACCACAAAAGAAAACCACCTGACTAGACCCAAAAGCAGCACATCCAAATGGTGGTCTCAGAAGGTACATGAGCTTGCTGGAACAAATTCCACTTGAGGGGTCAGCTCCCATACAGCAGCTCATGCCTTGTGAGTGTGAACAGTCCCCTCAGTCAGTCAATATGAGGGTCAATCCCACCTACTTACATGCTAACAGAAATTAGGGCTTAGCTACAACAGGAGAGGACACAGATTTCACACAAGGAACACACCTAGAACCCCCAGCACAGGCAATAAGGCGGACTGCACAAGTGATAAGTGGGACTGCACACGTGATAAGGGGGACTGCACCACTGGGCCACACAGGATGTCTACTATATAGGGCCACCTGGCCAAGGCTGAGAGATATAACAAATCTTCCTAATACATAGAAAAAAAAACATAGAAGGGAAACTAAAATAAGAAAACAAGGAAGCATGCCACAATGAAACAACAGAAGAAATCTCTAGGAAAAAAAAGAAAACTAAACAAAACAGAGGAAAGCAACCTACTGGAGATAGAGGTCAAAACACTAGTTATAAAGATGCTCAATGAACTTGGAGAGAGAATAGATAATCTTAGTGAAAACTTCAACAGGAAGATAGTAAGCATAAGAAAGGATCAGTCAGAAATAAAGCATATATTAGCTGAAATAAAGATTAATACAATAGGGGAAATCAACAGTAAATTAAATGAAAGAGAGGACTGAATGAGTGATTTAGAATAAAGGTAGCATAATACATCCAATCAGAACAGCAAGAAGAAAAAATAATGAGGATAGTTTCATGTGCTTCTGGAACAACATCAAGTGTACCAACATTTGCATAATAGAGATACCAAAAGGAGAAGAGAGAAAGCAAGAAATTTAAAATCTATTTGAAGAAATAATGGTAGAAAACTTCTCTAACTTGGCAAAGGAAATAGACATACAAGCCCAGGAAGTGCAGAGAGTCTCAAACAAGATAAATCTTAAAAGGCCCACAACCTAGACACATCATAATTAAAATGCCAAAGGTTAAAGACAAAGAGAGAATCTTAAAAGCAGCAAGAATCATAGTTACCTACAAGTGAATTCCCATTAGACTGTTAGCTGATTTCTCAACAGAAACTTTGCAGGCCAGAAGGACTGGCATAAAATATTCGAGCTGATAAAAAAAAAAAAAAAAAGCCTACAACCAAGATTATTCTACCCAGCAAGGCTACAAATTAGCATTGAAGGTGAGATAAAGAGCTTCTCATAGGAAAAAGCTAAAAGAGTTCATCACCAACAAGCCAGTATTACCAGAAACATTTAGAAAACTTCTGTAAAAAAAAGGGGCGGTGGGGGCCAACACATAAATATGAATAATAAAATGGCAAAAGCTATATACTTAGCAATAATCGCTTTAATGTAAATTGATTAAATATTCCAGTCAAATAACATAAGGAAGTTAAATGGATATGAAAACGAGACCAATTTATATGCTGTGTACATGAGATCCACTTCAGATCAAATGACACACACAAGTAAAGAAATGGAAAAAAGATATTTCACACAAACAGAAAATTTTAAAAAACTTGAGCAACAATATTCATATCAGACAAAATACACTTGAAAAGAAAGACTGTAATAAAACACAAAGAAGGGTATTTTTAATGACAGATGGATTAATCCAACAAGAGGACATAACCTTAGTAAACAGTCACATGCAACATAAGAGCACCTACCTATATGAAGCAAATATTGACTAACATAAAGAGAGAGATCTACAATAATACAGTTATAGTAGATGACTTTAACACCCCATTGACACCAATGGATGGATCTTCCAGACAGAAAATCCAAAAAGAAACAGTAGCCTTAAAAAATACACCACGCAACATGTATTTAATTAATATTTTCAGAGCGCTTCACCTGGAAGCAGTAGAATATATATTATTTTCAAGTACACAGGGAACATTTCTCAGGATAGACCTCATGTTAGGCCACAAAACAAATCTCAATAAACTTAAGAAGAGTAAAATTATATCAAGTGTCTTCTCTGACCACAATGGTATGAAACTAGAAAGCAACTACAAAATGTAAACTGCAAAATCCACAAACACATGGAGGCTAAATAACATGCTACTAAACCATGAATGGGTTAACAATGAGATCAATGAAGAAATAAAAGATACCTAGAGACAAATGAAAATGAAAACGCAAAGGCTCAAAATCTATGAGACACAGCGAAAGCAGTCTTAAGGGGAAAAATCATACCATTACAGGCCTACCTCAAGAAACAAGAAATATATCAAATACACAATCTAAATTTATACTTAAAAACACTAAAACAAGAAGAGCAAATAAAGCCCCAAATGAGTATAGGCAAGGAAACAGTAAAGATCAGAGTGGAAACAAACAAATAAAGTCTAGAAATACAATACAAAAGATCAAGGAAACAAAGCGCTGTTTTTCAAAGGCTTAACAAAATAGATAAATCTTCACTTAGACTCATAAGGATAAAAAACGAGTGAACCCACATAAATAAATTCAGAAATGAAATAGAAGTGACTACAGATACCATAGAAATACAATGGATTATAAAAAAATATTATAAACTATTATATACCAACAAATTGGATATCTAGAAAAAATGAATACATTTCTAGAAACATACAGTCTTCTTAGACTGAGTCAAGAAAACAGAAATCTGAACTAACCAATTACTACCAACAAAATGGACTCAGTATTCGAAAAAGCTTCCAAAAAACAAAAGTTTAGACTGGAGACATTATAGATGAGTTTTACCAAACATTCAAAAAAGAATTAATATCTATATTTTTGAAATTATTTCAAAAAATTCAAGGAAACAAAGGCTTTCTACTCTATTTATGAGGCCACCACTACCCTGATTCTAAAAACAGACATATATTACAAAAAGAAATGTAAGCCGATATCCTTGATAAACATTGATGTAGAAATCATGAACAAAATATTAGCAAACCAAATTCAGTAGTACATTAAAAATGTCTACACCTAAATCAAATTGAATATATTCCTGGTGTGCACAATTGGTATAATATCAGCAAATCAACTAATATGATACACCATATTAACAAGTTGAAAGATAAAAATTATATAATCATATCAATAGATGCAGAAAAAGCATCTGACAAACTCCAGCACCGATTTATGATAAAAACTCTCAACAAAGTGGGAGTACAGAGAACAAACCTTAACATAATAAAAGCCATATATGACTAGCCAACAGTTAACTCACACTAATGGGAAAAGGCTAAATGCATTTCCTTAATATCAGGAACAAAACAAGAATGTCCACTTTCAGCATTTCTATAAAACATAGTACTGGAAGTCCTAGCTATAGCAATCAGACAAGAAAGAGAAATAAAAAGCATTCAAATTGGAAAGAAAAAAAGTAAAACTATCATTATTTGCAGATGGCATAATACTATATATAGAGAACCCTAAAGATTCCACCAGAAAAACTTATAAAACTGATCAATGAGTTCAGTAAAGTAGCAGGACACAAAATTAACATTTGGAAGTCAGTTGCATTTTTATACACCAGTGATGAACTTTCAGAAAGAGAAATTAAGAAAATAATCTCATTTACAATGGTATCAAAACAATAAAATAGGAATATAACTAACAATGGAGGTAAAAGACTTGTTTTGGGGAAATTATGTCATTGTAAAAAGGCATTGAAGAAGAAACAAATAAATGGAAGCATATACTGTGCTCATTGGTAGAAAAAAATCAACATCATTAAAATGGTCATACTATCCAAAGCAATTTATAGATTCAATGCAATTCTTATCAAAACACCATGGCATTTTTCAGGGAACTAGAACAAATAATCTTAAAATTTATATGGAACCATAAAAGACCCCAAATAGCCTGGGAAAGAAGAACAAAGTTGAAGGTATTACACTACCTGATATAAACTATACTACAAGGCCATAGAAAACAAAACAGCATGGCACTGGCAAAAAAAAAAAAAAAAAAAAAAAAAAAAGCAGATACATTCATCAATGGAGCAGAATAGAGAGCATAGAAATAAATCCACACTTATATAATCATTTAATCTATGACAAAGGAGGTAAGAAAATACAAAGGGGTAAAGACGATCTCTTCAACAAATGGTGTTGGGAAAACTGGATGGACACATGCAAAACAATGAAACTGGACCACCTTCTCACAACACATAGAATAATAGACTCAAAATGGATTAAAGACTTAAATGTAAAACTCTAAATCATAAAGCAAAGCAAACATAGGCAATAAACTCTCTGATGTTGCTATTATAATATATACTTATATATGTGCTATATAATATATATAAAATCTCCTCAGGCAAGGAAAACAAAAGAGTAGATAAAGAAACAAGGCTACATCAAGCTAAAAAGTTTTGCATGGCAAGAAAAATCATCAATCAAATGAAAATACAACTATTGTATGGGAGAAGATATTTGCTTATCATATATCTGATAATAGTTTAATATCCAAAATTATAAAGAACTCATACAACTCTACAACAAAGGAAAACAATTTAATTTAAAAGTCAGTAAAAAATATTTCTCCAAAGAGATATAGGTGGCCAACAGACAAATTAAAAGATGCTCAAGATCACTAATCATCAAAGAAATGCAAATTAAAACCACACTGAGATATTACTTCATACCTGTCAGAATGGCCATCATCAATAAATCGAAAAAGAGCAAGTGTTGGTGAGGATGTGTAGAAAAGGGAACCTTCATGCACTGCTGATGGGATTGCAAATTGATACAGCAATTATGGAAGAGAGTTTGGAGGTTCATCAAAAAATTAAAAATAGTACAACTTTTTGGCATAGTAATTGCACTTCTGAGTATTTACCTAAATAAACCCAAAGCACTCATTCATAAAAATATATACACTCCTATGTTCAAAGCAACGCTATTCATAATAGCCCAGATATGGAAACAACTACATACCCATTAATAGACGATTAGATAAAGAATTTAAAGTACATATATACAATAGAATATTTCTCAGCCTTAAAAAATGAAATTCTACCATTTGCAACCACATGGGTGGACTTAAAGTGTTTTATGCTGAGTGAAATAAGTCAGAGAAAGATATATATCATATTTCACTCATATGCAGAATCTAAGGATAAAAATGAAGAAACTAAATGAAAAAAAGGGTGAAAAAATACAAATTAGTAGTTACAATACAGTTACAGGGATATAGAGTACAGCATAGGGAATTTAGTCAATATTGTTGTAATGGCTATACAAAGAGCCGCATCGGTGTTAGAGTAATAGGGGTAAATCACTTTATAATTATATAAATGTCTAATTATTTTAATGCATACCTAACGGTAATATGAAATAAAACAAATAAAGTAAAACAATATAAAATAAAACAAAAAATTCAAATTTCTTTTCTTGTCCACAATCTAAATTTGCTAATTTAAAATGAATATTGTAGTTTCTTCTTTCACATTGAAATATTTCTGTTCATGATTTATATACTTTTCACTGTTATGAAAAATGGAAGATACATAATAAAATGTGTGACACTGTCAAAATTATTTTTAAACTTAAAACTAAAACTCTTGTGAAAAATTCTGAAGGAATAGAAGACAAAAATTAGATAAATACATTATGTCAGGTATATTAGGCTGAAAAAAAGAAAGCACAAATTACAGTGACTTTAATACATACTTGTTAATTTTTTCTCATTTAATAAAAAATAGATGTTGATATTTGCTGCTATTGTTTTAATTTCTCAATCACACTATCACCAATCTATGCCTTCATATTTTTGCTTTTTCAGTCTCAGTATTCACGCTTTTCTTTTTTATATTTATCATCTCATAGATAGCTGTTGGAGTTCCAGGCATCTTACCCTCCCCCCCCGAAAAAAAAAAAAAAAAGGAATGAAGAAGCACCAGTGTCAGCTACATCTTTTTTTTTTAATAAAAGTCTCTCCAGTAAAATTCCTCTTACATTTATTAGGCAAAAATGAGATATATGATTACCCTTAGCTAAAAAAAAAAAAAAAAAAAAAAAACTGATAAATCAAACACATGACAAAAAACGCAGATACATTTCTTGAGCTGGGATTGTTTTCAGCTTGAAATAAAATTGGGTTATCATAGCAAAGAAAAATAAGTTCACTATTGGGCAGGCCACCAGAAAAATGATCATTCTTTTTCTTAATTGGAACTGAGTGGCATATCAGAACCATTTTTAAAGCACATTTGATTTATAAAGCATTTTTGGTAAATGAAAATAAAATATAAAAAACCATCAATTTTCTTTGGTCAAAATGGCAGAGTAGGTAAATGTTGTGCTTGCCTCCTCTCATGACCACCCCAAAATTACAACTAAACTACAAAACAACTATCACTGAAAATTGCATGAAGTCTAGCTGAACAGAAGTCCTACAACTGAAAACTCAGAAGAGGCCACCTTGAGACTGATAGGAGGGGTAGAGATGCAGAACAGGTTGGTTCTACACCCACTTGTGGTTAAAAATTGAGAGAAGTATCCCAGCTGAAGAGGTTCCCCCTGAAAAGCAAGGGATCCCAGCTTCACACTAGATCCCAGTTCAGGGTTCCAGTGCTGGGAAGAAAGTCCCCACAAATTTTGGCTGTGAGCCAGCAGAAATTGTGGCTGAATGAGACAAAGGGTGGCTGGAATTCCTTTGAAAAGGCCTGTACATAGATTAATTCGCTGAGGGACCTAATTGCTCTGAGCTGAGGTGGCTGCTCAAAAAGCTCCAGGGATATACAGAGAGCGACTGAGTTGTCTGGCTTCAGGCAGAGGGCTGGAGGGGCAGCTTTCTCCCAGAAAGAAGTGCTGGTAGAACTTATTGTTTCTTTATTTAATCCTCCTCCATTACCAGGGTGCAGATGCAGGGTGGCAACCATATCTGAATCTCCATTAACTTGACTAACAATGGTCACCATTGTTAGCTCCTTGGTGATAGCCTCAACCTGCCCCACCCAACTTGTAGGCCCACGGAAACTGCATCAAGGGGTTTTCCATACAAATGGCCTTGCTTGGCTTATGCTGCAAAATTTCCTAAAATCTCTCAGTTTGCAAAACCCAAACAAGCAATATCTGGCCTCAGCATGCCTCATACTTCTCGCTGAGTAGCCCCAGCCTCGACTAGAAGCAGCCAGACTTAGTTCATGCCTTCGCCTCCCTCTAAGTTCAGTGTGAGTGGTGGTGGCCAGCTGCATATTACTTGGTGGGTTATTCCTGGTGACCCTGGGAAGGACACAGTCTGCAGCTAAACTTGGCCTATGGTGGGGCTCCTCTCTGGAGGCCCCAAATCCACCATGCCTGGTGGCCAGTTTCAAACTTAGCTGGAACACCATCTGTGGCTGCATATGAGGACAATGTACATGAAACATCAACTGAGCAGGCACCAGAACACTGCTAAAGTGAATCCTGCTCCATAGGGTCACCTCCTCGCTGGTCAGCTCTCACAACCAATCAGCCTGATGTGCAAACAGCAACCAAGATTCAACTACAACAGAAGAGCACATACAAACTATACAAGGAACATGCCTGGAGCACCTGGCTCAGATGACCAGGGAGGACTGCGCCACAGAGCCCAAAAATTACTACATGAGACCACTCTACTAAGACTGGGAGACACAGTAGCTCTACCTAATACATAGAAACCAATAAAAGGAGGCAGCCAAAATGGGATGACAAAAAAATATTCCAAATGAAAGAGCAGAACAAAGCTCCAGAAAAAGAAATGAACAAAATGGAGACAAGCAATCTACCAGATTCAGAGTTCAAAACACTGGTTATAAGAATGCTCACTGAACTTAGAGGAAGAGTAGATAAACTAATGAGAACTTTAACAAAGAGATAGAAAATATTAAAATAGAGACAGAAAAGATAAAAAAGAACCAGTCAGAAATGAAAAATACAGTAACTGAAATGATGAATGCCTCAGGAGAAATCAATAGTAGATTAGATGATGCAGAGGAGAAAAGCAGCAATTTAGAAGGTAAGGTAGCAGAAAATGCCCTATCATAACAGTAACAAGAAAAGAATAAAAAAATGGGAGCATAGTTTAGGGCACCTCTCAGACAACATCAAGCATACGAACATTCTCATCATGAGGATACCAGAAGAAGTAGAGAAACCACAAGAAATGGAAAATCTATTTGAAGAAATAATAATAGAAAACTTTCCTGACCTGGCAAGGGAAATAGACATACAAGACCAAGAAGCTTAGAGTTTCAAACAAGATGAATCCAAACAGACCCACGCCAGGATCCATCATAATTAAAATCCCAAAGATTAAAGACAAAGTGAGAACCTTAAAAGCAGTAAGAGCAAAGCAGTTAGTTACCTACAAAGGAACTCCCTTAAGATTGTCAGTTGATTTCTCAACAGAAACTTTGCAGTCCAGGAGGGATTGGCCAAAAATATTCAAAGTGATGAAAAGCAAGGACTTACAATCAAGATTACTCTACCCAGCAAAGTTATCATTTAAAATTGAAGGACAGATCAGGAGTTTCCCAGAAAAGAAAAATCTAAAGGAATTTATCAACATCAAACCAGGATTGCAAGAAAAGTTTGAGGAATTTCTTTAATTCTTCTTTTTTCTTAAGAAGAAAAAATATACAAAATATGACTGATAAAATGGCTATAACTACATATCTAGCAACACTTACTTGAAATGTAAATGGATTAAATGCTCCAATCAAAAGATATGGTAAAAAATGGATAAGAAAACAGCACCCTTACATGTGTTGCCTACAAGAGACTCACTTCAGATAAAAAGACATATGCAAACTGAAAATAAAGGCATGGAAAAAAGATGTTTCATAAAAATGGAAACAAACAATAAAAAAACTGGGGTAGCAATATTAATATCAGATAAAATAGACTTTCAAACAAAGGCTATAACAGGAGACAAAGAAGTACCCAGTAATTCCACTTCTGGGTTTTTATTTGAATAAACTCAAAACAGTACTTCCAAGGGACTTGTTTTCACATGTTCTTCACAGCATTATTTACAATAGCCAAAATATAAAGGTAGCCTGGGTGTCCATTAATGAATGAATGGATAAAGAAAAGATTTTACATACATTAGACTATTATTCAGCCATATAAAAGAATAAAATCTTACCATCTGCAACAACATGAACGGACCTCTCGGATACTGTGCTGATTAGAGTAAGTCAGACAGAGAAAGACAAATGCCATATGAGTTTACTTACATATGGAATCTAAAGAACAAAATAAATGAACAAACAACAGAAATAAATTTTAGATACAGAGAACATTTTGATGGTTGCCAGATGGAAGGAGGGTTGGAGAAGGTTGGCAAAAAGAGTGAAGGAATTAAGAAATACAAATTGATAACTACAAAATAGTCATGGGAATGTAAAATATAACATGAGGAATACAGACAATAATAGTGTAATAACTACGTATGGTGTCAGATGGTTATGAGGGTTGATCACTTTGTAAGTTATATAAATGTTTAATTACTACATTATACACCTGAAACTAATGTAATATATTATGCCAACTGTATTTTAAAAATAAAAAGTTAAAAAAGAAATCTATCTACATTAATTAACATACTGTGGGTATCTTTAACCAAAGAGGACAAACAATTCAAGAAGTCTTTCATTTGCCACTGGAAAAGAATATGATGTGACAAGGGTCACACAAATAGAATTTGTATCAGTTGACATTCTCAAGGTATTCCTTTGTAGACAAATATGTAGAAGATGAGTATCAAGCACAAAATCTAAAGCCAAAATGTCTGAAGAGAGTAATGTTCTATATTTAATATTCTAACAAATGTATGTTCTGATATGTTCTGATCATTTTTAAAAGAAATGTGAACCTCACTGACTCAACATTGGTAGAAATTTAGATCAGATCATTGGAGATGCTAACCTTTCAGGCCAACTCGCTACTTTATCCATAGAATTACACAAGGATGCCTGAAGCTTTGCTTTCCAAATATGTCCCAGAGAACCCAGCTTATCCTCCAATCTCAGCTGGGTAGAATGAGTTTGATGCGTGGTTAATAGAATAGGCATATCTATTAGAAAGCATATAATCATACTGATAATGACAAAGTGATAATGATGATATGGTTTAGCATTTATTGAGTACTTACTGTGAGTTGACTGGACAAACAATGAAACTCATACGGTTCCCAAGGACATACTTAGCACTAAATTTTCTTAGAGAAATATAGAATAAACACGACATGACTGCAGAGCATCAGGAATTTCTGAAAGGTGTGCTGAAAGCAGACAAGTGGTATTCTTTAGGATTTAAAGTTATAGCTCAGGTGTGAGGACATGATACTCATGCAAAGGGGTGCATGATCTACTTTGACTTACAATTTCTTATAAAAGTTTCATGGGCATCCATAGCTTCCAGAGTTTCCTGCAAAAGACATGCCAAGTTAGAAAAAGCCCAAGGCAATGACTTATAGTCAGATATTTATAATATTTTATTGTTCTCCCAGTCCAGAGGAATTTTACCAACCAAGGGTCATTTGTACCACAGCTGTGTTGCTTAGTAACATTTATCAGGGTTTCTAAACATACCAGAACTAGTAAGTTAACCCAAGGTGAAAGCTTTCAGAGTGTATGTATATCAAATTATCACATTGTACACTTTAAATATCTGACAATTTTACGTGCCACCTAGACATCAAAGAAGATGGGGAAAAGGATTAATCTAAGATAAAATTTATCTACAAAGAGGAAATATTTTGTTAAACTTTTACTTGCATAAACATTATTTATTTAATATTCACAACAAGTCTGTGAGGTAGGTAATATTATAAAAGAGATTTATTAGTGGTGAAATCAGAATGAAACTGGAATTTGTTGGTTCTAGGTACAGAATTATTAACCACAAAACTTCATGTCTTCCATAACTCTATGAAAGGAAAACAGAATGTAATAAACAGAGGATGAACTGAGCCAATCTCAGATACATGTTTCTTTAAATGACTATTTAGAAATTTCAAGACAAAAAAGCAATTTAAACTTCTTTAAGTATAAGATTTATTTTTTTGTTGTTTTGTAATTTTATTTTAGATGCTGGAAAACCTAAAGTGGTTATTGATTAAGTAGTTTTCCTTAATGGAAAATTATCTTGTTTTTCAAAGCCTAGTTTAGAAAAGGCAAACATGTACCAACTGATAATTTGTGTTTATGAGTATTTGTTCTACAGCATATTTTTAATTCTTTCACACATCCCACACCTAAAGAAACATTGAATTCATTTCTAATACACTAAAACTTGGGTGAATTAGCTTGGAGTCATAATGTGAAAATCTCTCTAAGCAATTTAAGCAAATTTCCAAAAATTAAAAATACTTGGAAGAATGCCTATATTTCAGGCTTTCAACCTGAGGCATTTAACTCACTGCAGAGATATCTGCATTCCACCTCTCATTCCCTCAGCTTGTGTCTTAGGAAAACATTTTCTGTTCTTGTGGTCATTTGTCTCGGGGCAAGTTTTAAAATATTTCACAACTAGTATGACCTAGGCACCAACTGATTGAAATAGATGCTGGCCATATGCTGGTTCTGAGTCCACCTATATAAAAGTTTTTATTTTTAATTTATTTTACCTCTTACCTGATTGGCACTCATTAGATCAACCAGCTTTGTCTTTCATTGAGAGTCCAAGAGAAAGCTGCAGATGAATATTTAGCCATATTCATCAGTGCACACATGGCTGAATATCAGCACTATGTTATTTTTTCTTTTTTGATTTGTAGTAGGTATGAGAATTGTTGAGGTAAAGAGTATTGATTAGGTGACATGAGTTTTAGTTTTGGGGGTATAATTGTAATTTTGTGGTTTCGCATGGTAATTTTTTGAGAATTTGGAGCTTTGGAAGTGCTACAATAAAGCCTACATCATTTTGTCTTGACATACCCATCAGAAAGTCCATTTTCTTATATTTTCTGCACTTATAAAATAGTAGGTTTAGTCTAGAGAATTTCATACTTCTATTAGATAAGATTTTCTAGGAAGCTAAAAATTGTGCATGGCTGGATTGCACCCTAGACACAGTCTATCAGAATCTCCATAGCTTTTCCTGGGACTCTGCATTTTAACAAACCTCCAGGTGATTCCTATGTAGGCAGCTCAATCTTAGTTTCAACATCCTTATAGAAGATAAATGATTCATTAATTTTGTTTACATCAGAAGGTTTCCAGAAAGTGTACTAATTTCTATTTATGTTCTCTTTAAGTCTATTTTATGATTCCTGGAAGTGGCACTATAAAGACCCTGTTTCCTCTTTCCTGCCAGATTCTGTTGTACTTCAACTGGGACAGCCCTAAGATATCAGCATCTGCCTAGCACTGCATTCCTGAGAGCATCCTTCACCTTCTTGTTCCTCAGGCAGTAAATGGCTGAATTGAGGAAAGGTACAATGACAGTGTAGAGCACAGAGATAATCTTGTTGTGGTTGAAAGTATACATGGCTCTGGGCCTTTCACAGGTGAAGAGTGTGGAGGAATAGTAGATGACAACCACTACCAGGTGAGAGGCATAAGTGGAGAAGGCTTTGTGGCATCCCTGGGCAATAGGAATCCTCAGGATGGCTACAATTATGGCAGCATATGATAAAACCACAGCCAATCTAGGAAAGAGAATGATGACCAGTGCCAAGAGAAAATCAACTAGTTCTGCTTGTTCCTTGTCAGAACAGATGAGATTAAGTAGTGGGGAGATATCACAGAAAAAGTGGCTTGGGTCCACAGTAGGACAGTTGGGAAATGAAAAGAAGCTTCATCATGGAGCTGAAGAAGCCACCGCCCCAAGATGAAGCTGCAAGATGAATGGCCAGGCTGGAAGGCATAAGACTTGGATAACAGAGGGGTTCACAAATGGCCAGGTAGTGGTCAAAGGCCATGATTGCCAACAGGACACACTCAGTGCAGGCTAAAGCAATGAAGAAGTAAAGTTGAATCATACAGTCCTGGGTAAGAAATACTCCCAAGAGTCAGGAAACAGTGACATTGATGTAACATACCTCCAGGAAGGAGAGATGGCCAAGGAAAAAGTACATTGGGCAATGAGGTTTTGTGTAAGCCAGATCGTGGAAACAATGAGTGCATTTTCCAACAATGTCAACAGATAAATTGCAAGGAAGAGGGCAAAGAGGAGCAACTGGAGTGGTGGAGAGGTAGGGAAACCCACCAAAACAAACTCTTCTATGTGGCCTCCACTCAAATTTCTCATGATCTCTGTCCACTCGACTACCTGAAAAAGTAACAGAAAGAACAAGATGTTGAAAGTTAGACCAGACTGCCAATATCCCTTCATATTACAACCTTCTGAAGAATCCCAATGATATATTATCAATTATTATTAAATCTTTTTGCTCCTTTGCTGTTTTATCTCCACCTCAGGGGAAAAGTTATCAGACTTAAAGATTGTACTCAATAACTTAACAATCTTAACTACAATGGATTTTTAATAAATGATTGCTGAGTGACTTCAGAACAAGTTCAATATTTTAATTCTTGTTTTCTTACCCATGAATTGCTCTTCCTTCACTTTCCACAAACCCCTAATCCCTGTGGCACCTTCACTTAATATTTGTTGAATGAACAAATAAAGGAAGGAGAGATAGCAAGGTGGAACCTGAGGATTAATCTCTCAAGGGAAATTGGATTAAGAGGAGGTAGTAACTCAAAGATATTACTTGAATTATAATGTAAAGCAACATAAGATTAGGAAGGTTGGTTTGAGATGTGTTCATTCACAGTTGGAGGAATAATTCAGTATAGAGACGATAAAAGAAGGTCTCCAGAAAGAAACCATTTTCCATTTATTTTATTTTTATTTTTGAGTACATTCTCTGTACCACAGAATTAGGTTGTGTCATTCCTAGGCTGGTGTGGTAGGTTGAAAAATGAACCCCAATAAATAAGGTGTCTATGTCTAATCCCTGGAACATATAAATGCTACATTGTATGGCAAATATTTTGCAGGTATGATTAAGTTAAGGATACTGAAATGAGAAATTATCCTGCATTATCCAGGTGAACATTAAATGCAGTTACAAGGGTCCTTATAAGAAAGAGGCAGAGGGAAATTTAAAATAGACATAGAGAGAAGAAGGCATCCTAAAGATGTAGCAAAGAGATTTAAAGATTGGTCCTAAACATTGGGGTAATGTGGCCAAGGAATGCCAGTGGTCACCAGAAGCTAAAAAGGCAACAAATGGATTCTCCCCTAGAGTGTGCCAACACCTTGAGTTTGGCCAAGTGATACTGATTTCAGACTTCTGGCCTTCAGAACTTCAAGAGAATAAATCCCTGTTTTAAGCTACTAAATTTGTGGTAGTTGTAACAATCACAGAAAAATGACATAGTTAGTGAGGCATCAAGGTGAAAGAGGCAATCATTTTCCTCCCAATCATCTTTCTGTGCCTTCTAAGTCTCCTATCAATATTTATAGTGGTCTGTCATCTCTAGAGGGCATCTGGAAAAATTATAAATCTAATTGAGATTGAATCATATGTTAGATATTATCAAGCATTTTCATTTTTGGTGGGACTAAGCATTTGTCTTTACATTTTATTTTCTGTAAGCAACTTAAAAACAATATACCAGATTGCATAATTTTAACTCAACATCTATTTTTATCATACATTTAAATAATTACAGAGAATCTAGTTTCACTGTACTGTATTGACAGTTGAATAAAACTATTATATCAATCCTTTAGGTGTTAAGCGAAATCTAAATATTGGTGCTATGATACCACTAATTGTTTCTAAAAATTACATGAGTGTCTATATCTTTAAAAATGGAAATTTTGCATTATTTTTCTTACTGAACTCATAATTCATGGTATTGTAATATATTTTTATAACTTCAAGACTTTAATTGATTTCTCTGTCTCTATCTGTCTACCTGTTTATAAATCTTTTATTTTTTGTACTATTGAAGTTGTTTTTAAAACTATTTTTTTCCAGATATTATTATATAATTAGCATACATTTTACCAAAGCAAGACAAATTTAAAAAATAAGCAACATTTTAGAAATGTATTAAATACAATATACATGTGATGTATCACTGAATTGTATACTTGAAACCTATATAATTTTATTAACTAATATCAACCTCAATAACAAATAAAATAAAAAATAAATGTATTAAAATGTTTTTAATAAGGCGGATTGTGCATTTTTTCAATTTTTGTGTGCATACATGAAGACTACCTATTAACATAGTAATAAAGTTTTCAGCATCAATTCCATTCTTTTCATTTTAGAGATACAAACACCGAGGAAACTAATTCTCATAAATAAATGACATTGATATGCCATGGCTCAAGGAATAAAAGTTGTTTTGTTATAGTAATAAGACTAAATTATTTGAACTTTTTATTAGTTATGTTCTAGAAATTACACAGTGATCTATCATTGAAATGTTTTTTTTTTTTATCTATTAGCTGACAACTCAATTAGCTTTCAATTGTGTTTAAAAAATCATATTAAAGTGGGGCAATCTGGTTAAGATGGTGGAATAAATAAATGCTGTGCTCCCCTCCTCCCAAGATCACATCAAAATTACAACTAAACTATAGAATAACCATCACCGAGAATTGTCTGAAGACTAGTTTAACAGTAGTCCTATAACTCCTATAAGTAAGGACATACAGAGGAAGCCTCAAGACTGGTAGGATGGGTGGATATGTAGAACAGGCTGATTCCACACCTACATGTTGTGATTAATAATCAGGAAGGAGATCTCAGCTGTGGAGGTCTTCTCTGAGGAGCACGGGCTCCAAGACCCAGGGTTCCAGTGCTGTGAAGAGAAGTCCTCACAATTTTGGCTGTGAAAATCAGAGGAAATTGTGGCTAAGTGAGACAAAAAGCTGCTGGAATTTCCAGCTTTCCTCTTAAAGGTCCTGGGAATAGATTTACTCACTGATGAGCTTACTCACTCTGAGTTCCAGCACTGGGATAGCTGCTTGAAAGGTGTTAGAAATATATGAAGAAGAGCTAAATTGTCTGGTTTTAAAGAAATGGCTGGAGGGGCAGGTTTTTCTCAGAAGTGCTGGCAGAAATCATTGCTCTTTTATTGACCCATCCCTAAACCAGCCTACACCCACAGGTGTGTGTTATATCTGAGTCTCCATCGACATAGCTAATATTGTTCACCCAGCCCTGGTGATTTGCTGAGACCCTGCCCCACCCAACTTGTTAGTCTACCCAAACCACTTCCAGTGGTGTTTCCAAACAAATAGCCTGTCTTGGATTATGCTGTGCACTTTCCTAACATCTCTTAAAGGTTCACAAATCCCCAACTAATAGTGTCTAGCCTAGGCATGTTCTGTACCTCTTGGTAAACAGCCTCGAGTCAGAAGAGATTGGCATGAAATATTCAAAGTGATTAAAAGCAATGGCCTAGAAACAAGATTACTCTTTTTAGCAAAGCCATCATTTAGAATTAAAGAACAGATGAAGAACTTCCCAGACAAGAAAAGCTATAGGAGTTTACCAACAACTTAGTATTACAAGAAATGTTAAAGTAACTTATTTAAGAAGAAAAATAAAAATATATTGAAGATGTGAATAATAAAATGGCAATAATTACATATCTTTCAGCTATTACTTCAAATGTAAATGGATTTTATTCTTCAATCAAAAGACATAGAGTGGCTAGATAAGAAAACAAGACTCTTACATATTCTGCCTACGAGAGACTGACTTCATATCAAGACACACTCAGCCTGAAAATAAAAAGATGAAAAAATATTTTATGAAAATGGAAAAAAAGAAACAAAAAAGCTGGGGTAGCAATACTTATACCAGATAAAATAGACTTTAAAACAAAGGCTATAACAAGAGACAAAGAAGGACCCAGTAATTTCGTTTCTGCATGTTTTATCTGAAGAAACCCAAAACACTGTTTCAAAGGGACATGTGAATCCAATGCTTATTGATAGACAACTGGATAAAGAAGTGCTATATACATACAAAAGAATATTACTCATCCATAAAAAAGAATAATATTGTGCCATCTGTAATGACATGAATGGACCTGAAGGGTATTATTTTGAAATAAGTGATATAAGTCAGACAGAGAAAGATAAAAACCACATGATTTTACTTATATGCAGACTCTAAAAAATAAAACAGATGAACAAACAAAACAGAAATTAACTCATAAATACAGAAAACAATTTGATGGTTGCCAGATTGGAGGGGAGGTTGAGGGGATGGCTGAAAAACTGGAAGAAATTAAGAAGCACCTATTGGTAGTTACAAAATGGTAATAGGGATGGATGTAAAGTATAGCATAGAAAATAAAGTTGATAATACAGTAATAACTACATATGATGTCAGATGGATATTGGACTTATTGGGGTGATCATTTTCTAAATTATATAAATGTCCAATTACTATGGTGTATACATGAAACTAATATAATGTATGTCAACTGTAATTGAAAAATAAAAAAGTTATTTAAAAAGAATCATATTGGAAATCACTCACTTGTTAAAGAATGTATTACCCAGTTATGAGTCATTCACTTTTTTAGCATTGACATCAGCACTGTCACCAACCTACCAATAAGATTCAGTTATGCTTCCTTGCACACAAGGAGAAAAAGTTTGAAAAAGGAAAATGGTTAAGGAGAAGAAATACTTTCTCAAGAAGACCAATTTTAAGAGCTGCTAAGGGAATTGAAGATCAGGAAACTATTCCTTTGGAATGATTCATACTCAGATCTTGGAAAGTCTTTTTGTACAACCCAGTGCACATAAACCCAGGTTTGGAAAACTGACTTAATGTGTCAGATACTTTTCTCGAGAGAGAGTTTGGAGAGGATATATGGAACAGTGAGTGTGAGGACAGGACAGGGAGGAAGCACCGAACACTTTGGGGCTGGGTAATAATGAGAATGAGAGAAAACTAAAATGATGACTGGAAATGCCCAAGAGCCAAGGCAAGAAAATTCAGATGCTGAAATACACTAAGCATCTGTAAAATGACCAGTTTTATTCCTCTATTCTTGGTATACAGAGCAGAGTCTAGAACATAATGGCACTCAAAAAAAAAAAAAAACAATGAAATGAGATTCAGTCTTGATTTATATAGTTTTGAATAATTTACTTCATAAAACATTTTGTAAATCACACAAAGTGAATAAAAACTAGAGTTCTTCCCAATTGTAGCACAGCATAAAATTTGGTGAAATTCCAAATTGGCCCAGAATCATCTCTAGGGGAGAGGGAAGAGTTGTTAGAAAATTAGGTGGAGAGTGAGAAGCAGCCTGAGAAGCCAGCTCTCTGGTTCACATAATTTTTTGAAGTCCGTCTTGCTCTGCAGCCCTCCGTGGCTTAAATTGTCTGCTGATTCAAATGCAAGATTGCAAGTAGAGTCTCTTGCACTCAGAGGTACCCGTGAGCCTAACTCCTGCCTACTCCTTAAAATCACTTTTCATCATCATCTTCATAGATTTCCAGTGCAGTTGTTGAAAACGTAATGCTGTTTGCTATTCAGACTAGCCAGAGCAACTTTTCCAGCCACAGCAACTTTGGCCTGTAACCCCCATCAGATACTGTATCTCTACATTCTGCTCCAAATCCGCCCTTCTTTTCTGAGAAGGCTCTCCTGGATAGACTACATCTGAATCTTGATGCTCAGATCCCTCTGGTAGTTCTGAGTATATCTGTGTACTGTATGTACTGAACTCTTGTGTTTTGTTGTTGTTGTTGTTGTTTCTTTTTGTTTATTTGTTTACTCTAACTTCTGGACTATGTCTTTCCTGTCTTGTAGTCTTGGAACAATACTCCTCCTCTACTGGCACTTCAAAATTTTTATGATATCAGGACAGCATTCTATCATCAGAGCAGTATGGGAAAGATGAGACTGAAATTTCAACATTCACATAGGAATAAACTCTTTAAATGCAGACTTCTTATTTGACAGGTTAGTTTCCAAAAAAATAATTAATGAAAAAAATCTTGAGGATTTTTTTATTGTTTGTTGGGGTAATATTGGTTAATACAATTATATAATTTTTAGGTGTACATTATAATTTGACATCTGTATATTCTATTGTGTGATTACCACCCAAAGTCCAGTTTCCTTCAGCTATTATATATTTGATCCCCTCTACCCACTTCACCCAACCCCTACTCCCCTATATTTGACTCCCTTTACCCAATCTACCTCTCATTCATCCTCCACCCCCTAGCTTCTGGTAACCGTAGTCCATTGTCCATGTCCCTGGGTCTCTGTTTGTTTGTCCTGTTGATTTGTTGCTTTTAGGTTTATATCCCACATATAAGTAATATCATGCGATTTTCAACTTTTTCTCTCTGCCTTATTTCACTTAGCATGATTTTTTCGAGGTCGATCCTTGTCATTGCAAATGGCAGTATTTTATTTCTTATTATGGCTGTGTAATATTCAATTGTATATATGTACCACAGCTTCTTTAGCTGATTGTCTATCATAGGACACTTCAGTTGCTTCCATTTCCTGTCCACCGTGAATAATGCTGCTATGAACATCGGTGTGCAAATATCTTTTTGGATATGAGTTCTCAAGTCTTTGGGGTAAGTAACCAGGGGAGGGATTGTTGGATCATATGGTAGATCAATTCTCAGTTTATTGAGGAACCGCGATACTGTTTTCCATAGAGGTTGTATGAATTTATAGTTTCACCAATAGTGTATGAGGGTTCCTTTTTCTCTGTATCCACTCCAACATTTGTTATTAATTTTCCTGTTGATTATAGCCAGTCTAACAGGTGTGAGATGGTATCTCATTGTGGTTTGCATTTCACTGATAGCTAGCAATGTTGAGCATCTTTTCATATATTTTTTGGCCATCTTTATGTCCTCTTGGGAGAAGTATCTGTTCAGGTCCTCTGCCCATTTTTTGATTGGATCATTTGATTTTTTTTGTTGATATTGAGTCATATGAGTTCTTTGTATATTTTGGATATTATGCCCTTATCAGAGGCATTGTTCACAAATATATTTTTCCATTCAGATGATTGTCTCTTTACCCTGATGATGATTTCTTCTGCTGAGCAGAAGCTTCTTAGTTTGATGTAGTCCCATTCATTTATTTTTGCTTTTACTTTCCTTGTCTTTGAGATAAATTCATAAAATCTTCTTTAAGTCCAAGGTCCTTGAGTTTCGTTCCTGTGTTTTCTTCTATGCAGATTATTGTTTCAGGTCTTATATTCAGGTCCTTAATTCATTTTGAGTTAATTTTGGTGGTGATAGACAACAATCTCGTTACATTTTGAAGGAGGCCTTCCTATTTTCCCAAACCATTTATACACGAGGCTTTTCTTTCTCCACTGTATGTTTTTGGCTTTTTTGTCAAATATTATCTGCCCATATAAATAGGGTTTTACTTCTAGACTCTTTATACTGTTCCACTGGTCCATGTGTCTGTTTTTCTACCACTACCATGCTGTTTTGATTACTGTTGCTTTCTAGTATCATTTGAAGTCAGGTAGAGTGATGCCTCCAGTCTCATTCTTTTTTCTCAGGATGGCTTTGGCAATTCAGAATCTTTTGTGCTTCCATACAAATCTGATGATTTTTTTGTTCTATTTCTTTAAAAAATGCTGATGGGATTTTGATGGGGATTGCATTAAATCTGTATAATGCTTTAAGTAATATGATCATTTTAACTATGTTGATTTTTCCAATCCAAGAACATACAATATGTTTCCATTTCTTTACATCTTCTTCGATTTTTTTAAATAGGGTCTTGTAGTTTTTATTATATAGGTTTTTCACATGTTTCATTAAATTTATTCCTAGGTATTTTATTCCTTTTGTTGCAATTGCAAACATAATTATTTTTTACAATTCTTTTTCTGATGTTTCATTATTGGAATATAGAAATGCTATGGATTTTGAACATTGATTTTGTACCCAGAGACTTTATTGTATTTGCTTGTTGTTTCTAGTAGCGTTCCTGTGGAGTCTTTAGAGTTTTCTATATGGAGAATCATGTTATCTGTAAATAATGACAGTTTGACTTCTTTGTTTCCTATTTGGATGCCTTTTATATCTTTATCTTGCCTGATTACACTATCTTGCCTGATTACACTAAATCCTCAAATAACAGAGGTGACTGTATACAGCCTGGTGTTGTTCCTGATCTTAGAGGGAAAGGTTTTTAGTGTTTCACCATTAAGTATAATGTTAGCTGAGGGTTTTTCATATATGGCCTTTATTATGTTAAGGTACTTACCTTCTATACTGGTTTTGTTAAGTGTTTTGAACATAAATGGATGCTGTATCATGTTGAAGGCTTTTTCTGCATCTATTGATATGATCATATGATTCTTATTTTTAATTTGTTTATGTGGTGTATCACATCAATTGATTTGCATACGTTGAATCATCCCTGTGCCCCTGGGATGAAGACCACTTGATTGTGGTGTATAATCTTTTTAATATGTTGCTGTATTCGGTTCACTAGTACCTTATTTAGGATTTTTGCATCTGTGTTCATGAGAGATATTGGTCTGTAATCCTCATTTTTGTGTTTTTTTTTTACCAGGTTTTGGCGTCAGAGAAATACTGGCTTCATAAAATGAGCTGGGAAGTATTGCCTCCTCTTCAATTTTTTGGAAGAGTTTGATGAGAAGAGATATTAAATCTTCTTTGACTGTTTGATAGAATTCATCTGGTCCCAGACTTTTACTTTTTAGTAAGTTTATAATGATTGTTTCAATTTTCATACTGCTGATGGGTCTATTTAGATTTTCCAGATCTTCTTGATTTAGTATAGGAAGATTATATTTTTCTAAGTACTGGTCCATTTCTTCTAGGTTATTAAATTTGTTATTATATGCTTTTTAATAGTATTCTTGTATGATCCTTTCTATTTCTGTGATGTCTGTCATAATTTCCCTTCTTTCATCTTTTATTTTGTTTATTTGTGCCCGTTCTCTTTTTTTTTTTTTTTTTAGTGAACCTAGCTAGTTTTTTTTTTTTTTTTAATTTTATTAACCTTCTCAAAGACCCAGCTCTTGGTTGCATGTATTTTTTTTTGTATTTTTTAAATTTTCATTTATTTCTGTTCTAATTGATCATTTCTTTCCTTCTGCTAACTTTAGACTTCATTTGTTCTTCCTTTCTAGTTTTTTAAGATAAAGTGTTAGGTTGTTTATTTGGGCTCATTCTTGTTTTTGGAGAGAAGCCTGTAATGATATGAATTGTCCTCTTATGACCACTTTTACCATTTCTGAAAGTTTTGATATGCTGCGCTATCATTATCATTTCTTTCTATACATCTCTTGATCTCTCTTTTTATTTCTTCTCTGATCCAGTTTTTCTTCAGTAGCATCTTGTTTTATCTCCATGCATTTGTGGTTATTTTTTATTTCTTTTTGCAGTTGATCTCTAGTTTCAAAGCATTATGATCACAGAATATGGTTGGTATGATTTCAACCTTCTCATATTTGTTTAGGCTATCTCTATGTCCCAGTTTATGGTCAATTCTTGAGAATGTTCCATATGCCCTAGAGGAGAATGTATAAGCAGCTGTTTTGGGATGGAAGGCTCTGTAAATTCAGTTATGTCCAGTTGGTCTAATGTGTCATTTAAGGATGACATTTCCTTATTAATTTTTTGTTTAGATGATCTGTCCATATCCAACAGTGGGGTATTTACATACTCTACTATGATAGTGTTTTGTCTGTTTCTCCCTTTAGTTCTGTTAGTAATTGCTTTACATATTTCAGAGCCTTCTGATCGGGAGCATAAATATTAATAAGTTTTATGTCTTCTTGGTGACTGATTCCCTTTGTCATTATGAAGTGTCTTTCAGTATCTTTCTTCATCTTTTTTTTTTATTTTGAAAAAAATAAAATATTTTTTATTTTGAAAAAAATAAAATATTTCATCTGATATTAGTACTGGTACTCCCACTTTTCTCAGAATGTCATTTGCCTGAAACATCATTTTCTACCCTTTCACTTCGAGTCTATATTTGTCTTTGAAGCTGAGATGTGTCTTCTAGAGGCAGCATATGCTTGGTGTTTGTTTCTTGGTCCATTCTGCAACTCTGCCTTTTTATTGATGAGTTGAATCCATTTACATTTAGGCTGATTGTTGAAATATGAGGTCTTCTTATAGCCATCTTATCTTTTGCTTTCAGGTAGCTCGGTGTTTCCATTGCTTCCTTGTGTTTCTGTTTTCTTTAGTTTGGTTGGCTTTCATGGATTTTGCCTCTAGTTCTTCTTGTTTTATGTTATATACTTCATTCTGAATCTTTGGAGTGTGGTTACCATTATGAATATGATAAAGATAGTTATCTATATACTGTTGTCCATTTTCTTTTACATGTACTTCTCTATTTTCCTTTACGAATTTGGAACTTTGAATCTTCCCTTTTTCAGTCATCATTGTTTCAGTTTGTCCCTATGTATGCTGAACATTCATTACTATCTTCCTATAGGAATTCTTTTTTTATTATTTAAGGTTATAAAGTCTTACCTTAGTAAAGATTGCACTCTTCTGCTTCTTTTTGCCTTATACCAACTTACTCCTAATTATGAAATTTTTTGTCATTATTATCTTGTTTTAGATGAGCTGATGCCTTTCAGTATTTCATGAAGTATAAGCCTCATAGTGGAGAATTCCCTTAATTTTTGTATGTCTCAAAATGTCTTAATTTCTCCTTCATAGCTAAAGGAAAGCTTAGATGGATACATTATTCTAGGCTTGTAGTTCCTTTCACTTAATAATTTAAATATTTGATTCCATTTCTTTCTGGCTTGTAAGGTCTACACTGAGTAGTCCAATGATAATCCAATGGGTTTTCCTTTATAAGTTACTATTTTCTTATCGCTGACTGCTCTGAGAATTCTATCTTTGCCTTTGATTTTTGATAACATTAATAAAATGAGTCTTGGATTGAGACAATTAAGTGTTCTGTTGACTTCTTGAATTTTAAGTTCCAGCTCATTCCTTAGATTTGGGAAATTCTCATCCACTATTTATCTGAAAATACTTTCTAGTCCCTGCTCCTTTTCCTCACCTTCGATAATGCCCATTATTCTTATTTTGCCTCTCCTGATAGTATCGCTAGTTTTTGTATTTCTCTTTCATTATTTTTCATTCTTCAGTTTCTCTCTTCTTCTTTCTGATTTATTTCTAGATTTCTGTCTTCGATATCACTGATCCTTTCCTTCATTTTGTTGACTCTATTTCCTAAGCTTGCGATTTTATTTTTCAACTCTCAAAATGTGTTTTTCAATCTCCATAAAATCTATTCTGTTCTTTTTGAGGGTTTCAATCTCCTTGCTCTGCTCATCTAGTTGTTTTCTTAATTCCTGAAATTGTTGATATGACTCATTTCTGAACTCATTGAGTTTTTTTCAGAAGTACAATCCTGAATTCTCTGTCATTTAAGTTGCATATTTCTATGTCTGTAAGCTTATTTTCTGGAGATTTTTCTTTTTCTTTCTGAGACGCCTTATCACCTTGGTTGTTTATGGTGTTTAATGAACTATTACTCCACCTGGGCATTAATGGAAGTGTATATTCTGCTGTTTTTCTGGAAAGAAGATTTATTACATAAAAGTCTCTCTTTAGCCAACTGCGAAGAAGTTGCTTTTTCTTTCATTTCCAGTAGGTGGCATCTAAGGTTATTTATATAAAGCCTATATAATTTTTTTAAAATTTACTTGTATAAATTTAATTATACTCACTACTCTCAGTTCAGTCCCTGTCAGTGTTAGCAAACAGTTTGGTAGCATTTGCTCAGATTCCCCTGGGGCTCCGCAGTGATTGGTCTTAGAGCATGGGGTGAGGGTCCTTCTGTGTTGGTAGTTGGAGGCTCTGGCTCAGTCTCGGTTTTGCAACCACAGCCAGTAAAAATCAACTGTTGTTTCTCTGTGGCCCCATCTCACTTCTTTGCTTTCTGCCCTGATGACTTGGCCCTGCTGTCGGCTGTGTTGAAGTCTCAGCACTTCCAGGCAGGGTTGTTCAGAGAAGTCGCCGCACCTTCTTTCCTTTTTCTCCTCCTTCAAGGAGCTCCAGAGGCTATGAGAGATAGCTTCAGTCTCGGTAGCATTTGCTCAGATTCCCCTAGAGCTCCTTAGTGATTGGTACCAGAGGGTTTGTGGGGGGAGGGGTCCTCTGAGTTGGGATTTGGGGCTGCAGCTCAGCCTCAGTTTTGCAACCATGGCTAGTAAAAATCAACTGTTGTTTCTCTGTGGCTCCATCGTGCTTCTCTGCTTTCTGCCCTGAAGACAGCCGCTGTGTGGAAGTTCTAGCACTTCCAGGCAGGATAGTTCAGAGAAGTCACCACAACTTCTCCTTCCCCCTCCTTCTGCAAGGAGCTCTGGCAGCTGGAAGAGGCAGCTTCTTTATTTCTCCCAGTCTACTGCCCAATAACCTGGGGTTCTGACCTGTGGTAGTTCTTATGTGCAGATCCCACGCTCAAAAGTGCTTGGTGCATAGTGTGTGTATTTTTTTATTCAGTTTAAATGTTCAGCTTAATATTGTTTCAAGAGGAGAGATCTGAGGATGTCTCTCATTTCATTATGTTTCCAGGAATCCTCTGGTACAAAGTTGAGCTCAGTCAGTGATTTCCTCTTCAACAATTTCCTGTGAGAACAGAGTTCACCCATGCCAAGAGGTTTGGAGGAATTAATGATTTCTTTCATTGAATTTCCCAATGGAACCAAGAGCAACTCTTTACCCAAAGTTATTTTCAGGATTAAATGATATTAATAATATTGTACAATTTATCTTTTCTTTGAACTTGAATGCCAACTTTATTGATCACCCTCCTTTCTTCATCTACCACCTGCCATTCTTATTTACCTCCAGTCATGTCAGAGTTCTTTAAGACACCACTCTGTTTTCTACCTCTCATTTTTACACAAAAATAAGCATCATAAATATCAGTTCTTCTGTGAAGACTTTATTTAGTTGATCACTCTCATGTGCTATTGTGGCTATAACTCTATTAACAGATCTACAAGGTAATTATGTATTGACCTAGATTTTTCCTCCTCAAGAAAAGAAATTCTCACTTTTTAAATTCAAATTAAGTTCAGTTGCACTTAGTAGGTACTCAGTAAATCTTTACTGAATAAGTTTATAAATAAAAAATATAATATTTTAGGAGTTTGGGGAAACAATTTCTTCCTGTATTTCATAGGTAGAAGGCTGAACTTGTTTTCTTATTAAATAGGGCTGCTTCTGCTGCTTTCGATAATATCTGTCATTTCTACTTCTTCAGACTATGTGAGTATTCAAGAGACAATTTAAGTGAGAACAATTTGACCATGATGTGAAACATACTTGTTTTAAAACACATTGGTGATTTCATAGGTCTATGGGCTTGAAACCATGCAGATGTCACTAGATCAGCCCAACTGACTATTTATAGCAACATAATTGCCTGTATTCCTGTATAGCCTCTTAGATGTTACATAAATAAAGCCTGAACAGTACATTACATGACCCCCAATGTCCCTTCTCAGGAAGCCACATAAATCTTGTCCAGAGACATGGCAGGACCCTGTACAAAGGTATATTTCATTTTCAGAAAAAAATTAAGTTTATTTTGTTTTTCTTGAATTCTTAATTTGGTCATTATAAATCAAATGATCATAATTCACTAAGCAAATAACTTGGTGAATCAACAACTGAGGGCTATCTCATTGTGATTACTGTCTTAGTCTGCATCCACATGGAATATAAAGAAGACATAATAATAAAATTGATTACTATGTACAAGGCACCAAATACTTTTCACATGGTAACTTAATCTTCATAACAGCTCAAAGAATTTAAGCACCTTTATCTCTACTTATAAATGGCACAAACAGAGGAGTGAATTTTTTTAAGGTGATACATCTAGGAAAATGTGGAGCTGAGAATAAATCCAGATAATCTGGCTATGGAGGTATCACAGTATGGCAGCAAATAGTATTACTCTATAAATAGATGCTCATTGGTATACTCAGATGGACTCATTCATGTGAAAACAAAGGTCTTTCTTTCTTTCTTTCTTTCTTTCTTTCTTTCTTTCTTTCTTTCTTTCTTGTTTTCCTTCTTTCATTCTTTCTTTTCTTTCTTTTTCTCTTTCTATTTTTTTTGTTTTTTGCTTTTTCTCTTTTCTTTCCTTCATTCATCTGTGTATGGAAGTCAAATTTAACCTATAATTTTTAAAAATACAAATTGAATTTGGACTGTGTAGATATGGAATGAATATGGCAGATATGACTTTGTTCCTCGCCTTAGGGCAAGGAGGATGTTACACTCTAAAGAAACCAAGATTGACCTCTGCCTTTCTAAATTGGCACCTGCCTTTGCTCTCTGGATTCCCCTTTTCATACACAATGTTCTGTCGCATTCAACATGTTCACAGATCTCCAGCACTTCATCTCAATGGGATTTAAAAATTTACCTTATGCTTGTGAATATTTCAAATGATTTGCCCACAATGTGAATTTTTTAGGCATCAACTCTGTAATAAATATTTAAATATGAATAAAATAGCAGATTACTCAATATGAGATGTTTGGATGACTAAGCTTTTCAGATTATAAGCCAATTGAATATCTGGAGAAAATCAAGAAATTTTCAGGATTTTGAGGGATCTGGAAAACTTAGAGAATAAATGGTCATTCTGAGGGTATCTAACTTGAGTAAAACCAAAATTTTTTACAGAGGTTCAGTTAGTTCTTTGTTTATCTGTCTTCTGCATTCACTCACATACCATGTCTTTGGATGTTTGTCAATAGACGAGTTACCTGTTGCTTCTGGGTAATGTGGACAGCAGCAGATACTCTTCAATAAAGCTGATACTTCAGGCTGTTATCTGAGTCACTTGTGGCATAGTAGGATGGAGATGTGGCAGATGAAGCCCTAAAGTAAATTGGAGCTGCAGTAGCTGGTCCTCATCACCTCATTATCAGTGATATATCCACTTAGGATTCATTGTCATGGTGATCTACTTCTCCCCAACAAGACTGTGTTCAAGTCACCTCAGGGGCCATACATGATACAGTGATGAAGCAAGATCTGGAGGGAAATATACCTGGAAGAAAGTGGAATAAAGTCCTTGAGTTCATTGCCTGTCATCCATGTGGTGCTTCTGCAAACCTTATTTTCAGAAGTGTTGATAAGGCTATCTCTCAGCACAAGTAAATAGATATAATGATAATCCAAGTCTAAAATTCTATTAAGGAAATAAAACAATAAAATGAGAGACTTATGAATAAATGTATTCAGACTGGTTCTTTAGACTCTTTGTTCTTTGAAAATATATTATTTGTTAAACTCTATCTACCTTTGCATCTCTAACACTTGTCTGTGTTTATGTGTGAGAAAGAAATGTTTTATCTCATGCCTATAATCTACAAGCTCCAATGCAGGAAGCATCTTTTCCTGCTTGCCCCTTTTTATAGCACTTTGTGAATAGAACTAACTAGGATGATGCACCAGGAAGACCTCAAGATAACTGAGGATAGTCAGAGGAATAATTTCAGATTCCTGATTTCTAATTCAAATCTGAATCCATTTCCAGAAATAGTGGGGCTTTTTTTCCCCACTCACAATTTTGGGATTCCTGACTGCCATTCATGCACAGATTGCTCCTCTGCTTTTCAGTCTACTTGAACTGTCATAAATGAATTAGGTTACCTCCTGGGGTGTGTGCTAATTTTTCTATAATGGGAAGTGTTCAAGCAGAGGCTAAATGACCTCTTGTTTAGGGTGCAATATTGAGGAGGGAGCATACTGCAACATAAGTATTTTACCACTTCTTTTCATAATAATAAAAGTTTGTTTTTACAGCAAAATAATATGGTTACAATAGTACTTTGCAAAAAGTTAGATGATGCTATAAAGAATAAGAGAATTACAGTTATCTCTGAGTTGTCAGCTTGAAATGGTGAGAAGTTGATAACTCTTAGAAAACACAGAAGTAGGAACAACATGAAAAAATTAATGCTAGGTATAGTCTTGACCTACTAAGCTCAGAAAAAGCAGATATATGTAGCAATAAAATAAAAATTTTGGTCTAGATTTTATGTCTGTCTTCAGATTATAAACTTGGAAGTAATATAAGTTAATAAATATGACAAAAGCAGATTTGGTATATTTAACCAGAGGAATGGTCTATAAAAAAAAGAGAGAAATATGATTAAGAAACCCATCAGAAATGGTATTTGATAGACAAAAAAAAAAGAAAAAGAGAAAATGTTGGCAAAGAAAGAAATCATAGAGTACACTATTCTGGAGAGTAAGGGACTAGGTCATTTCAGAAAGAAGAGGGTTATTAAAAACAAGAAGAAGTACTTTTAGTAGTAAAACTAAATAAAGGAGCTGCTTATATACTTTTTCCTATAGATGCAGGAAAAAATAAACAATTACCATTTACTGAGCACTTACTGTATGCTGGACACTTTGCTAAGAATTTTATAAACATCTCATTTAATTATCTTAAAAGTACAATGCAGCTTCAATCTCAACTACCAAGACCTCCAAAATTAAAGTGACTTAAATTAGGTAGAATTTATTTCTCTCTCATATAACAATGTAGTGATAAGCAGTCTATGATTGGCAGGGCTGGCAGGGCAACTTGGCTTCCAAATCCTGTACAAGCCACAGGAAGGCAGACTGGTTCTGCCATCCTCAAAATAAGACTATTGTTGAGCCAAAGGTATTTGTTTTTTTTATTTCCATCCATAAGGAAAGTAGAAAGACATTATTCTTAAAGATGAGACATAGATGTTTAACACATCATTTCCACCTACATCTTATTTATAAGAACTTAGTCACTTAACTAAAACTGAATACAAAGGAGGCTGAAAAATATAGTAATTAATGGACCATTTGTGTATCCTGCTAAAATTCTACAGGGTTTTATTATTAAATATGTTGAATGAATGAATATTCTAAATCACTTACTTATTATAGATCTATTGAGATTCCCTATTTCTTCATGAGTTGGTTTTGATAGTTTTTGTCCTTTTAGAAATCTATCCTCATCACCTAAGTTACCTAATTTATTAGTATACAATTGTTCATAGTACTCATTTATAATACTTTGTTTTCTGTAAGGTCAGTAGTAATGTCATCTCTTCAATTTCTCAGTCTCATAATTTCATTTTTTAAAAAGAGAAGTGAGTCTTTATTTCCTTGTTTCACAAATAAAGCTGGCTGTGCTGGTTTCTGAGTCAAATAATTTGAGTCTTATTTTTGTTTTGGTCAATTGAGCTAAAGGTTTGTCAATTTTGCTGATCTTTTCAAAGAAACAGCTTTTAGTTTCATTGATTTTATTTATTATTTTTTAAATATAATTATTCTATCTGATTAATATCACTTTAATATTTTCTACCTTCTTTAAGTTTAGTTTGCTGTTTTTCTTGCCCTATTTTATGGTGGAAGGTTAAATTATTTGAAATGTTTCTTTTTAAAAATTAAAAAAAATTAATTACTGTTGACATACAAAATAATATTAGTTTCATATGTAGAACATAGTGATTAGATATTTATATAACATACAAAACAATCACCCCAATAAATCTACTACTCATCTGCCACCATATATAGCCATTACAATATTATTAATTAAATTTCCTATGCTGTACTTTACATCCCCATGATTGTTTTTATAACTAGAAACCTGCACAACTTATTCCCTTTTCCTATTTTTGTCCATTTCCTCAAAGTCCCTCTCATTTGTCGATCATCAAAAAATTCTCTGTATCTATGAATTTGTTTATGTTTTGTTTGTTTGTTTTTTATTCCACATAGAAATGATATCATATGATGTTTGTCTTTCTCTGTCTGACTTACATTACTTAGCATAATACTCTCTAGGTTCATTCCTGAAGTTGCAATCGGCAAGATTTTGTTCTTTTTATGGCTGAGTAATATTCCATTGTATATATGTGCCACATGTTCTTTATTCATTTGTCCATTAATGGACACTTAGGTTGCGTCCATATTTTGGTTATTGTAAATAATACTGCAGTGAACACAGAAATTCATATATCTTTTGAATTAGTGCTCTGGGTTTTTTCAGGTAAATACATAGCAGTAGAATTCTGAGTTCTTTTCTCTTGTTATAGCCTTTGTTTTAAAGCCTATTTTATTTAATACAAACATTGCTACACCCAATTTTTT
This sequence comes from Eidolon dupreanum, assembly GCA_028627145.1. Lineage (NCBI taxonomy): Eukaryota > Metazoa > Chordata > Mammalia > Chiroptera > Pteropodidae > Eidolon > Eidolon dupreanum. The sequence continues at coordinate 21,494,570 of CM053517.1, read as the reverse complement.
TTTAGTTCCATTTGTATGAATTTTTTTCCCATCTTTTTATTTTTGTCTGTATGCGCCTTTGATCTGAGGTGGGTCTCTTGTAGAGAGCATATGCAAGGGTTTTGTTTTCTTATCCATTCAGATGCCCTACATTTTTTCATTGGTATGTTTAATTAATTTATATTTAAAGTGTAGAACACACAATGAAATTATATATATAATTTATATATATAATGTATTTATATATATAATGTATTATTGACTTTTACATTTGAAACCTATATAATTTTATTAACTAATGTCAACACAATAAAATAATAAAAAATAAAGTAATAACTACATTAAAAAATAAATACAAGTCAGAAACATGGCGGAATGAGAGACATCCCAGATCTTTCCCTTTGTAACAACAATGAGCTGAACATCTAAAACTCAGCAAAAAATACCCAAACTGCACACCAGCATGTCTGAATGTGGGACCCACGAATAAGAGCTACCACAGGTCAGAACCCCAGGAGTCGGGCAGTAGACTGGGAGAAGTAAAGAAGCTGCCTCTTGAAGCCAGAGCTCCTTGCAGGAGGAGAAGGAGGAAAGAAGGTGAAGCATGTTCTCTGAATAGCCCTGCCTGAGAGAGCTGTGAGCTGCATGCAGCAGCAGTGCCCAGGAATCAGGGCAGAAAATAGAGAAGTCGGGATGGCTGAGAAGTGGGGACAACAGAGAAGCAACAATTGGTTATTACCAGCATCAGTTGCAAAATGAGAGGCCGAACCACAGCCACTATCACCCAACTTAAACGACACTTCTTCCCATATCTTCCAAGATGGACACCCTTGAGCCCCAGGAGAATCTGAGTAAACTCTACCGAAACTGTTGCTAACACTGACAGGCACTGAGCCTGAGAGTAGCAAATGTGACTAAATATTTATGAGAAAATAAAAAGGCATTATTAAGACTTTACATAAAGCAGGTTAGACACCACTTAATGGAAACCAAACGCAAAATGTGTTCTTAACAATAGGCTAAAGGGAGATTTTTATATAATAGATCGCTTTCTGGAAAAAAGAACAACACACCTTCATTAGAGCCATTAGGAAGTGGTCCATTAACCACCATGAACAACCAAAGGGACAAGGCATCTCAGAGAGAAAGAGAAAAATCTTCAGAAAATAAGCTTAAAGACATAGAAATATGCAACTTAGATCACTTTTGCTCCACCTTGGAGAGAGGAAGTTGGTGAACTAGGTAAAAGCAGGGTTAGTCTCCTCCCACATCAACATTGAAGTGATAACCAAATTATAAAATAATCAACATGGAGAATCACCTGGAGTCCAAATGATCATAACACCTATGTCTGATAATGTAAAAGAGCTACATCAAAATAGGTAGGAGGGGAAAAAATCGTGAATCAGGCTGGAACCATACCCATGGGTGGTAGAGGATCACTGGGAGAGAGAGTGAGGGGTTCTCCTGAAGGAGAGGGGTCCTGGTATCATTTGGCAGCTCCCCAGCCAAGTGTTCCAGGTCAGGGAAGAGGAGATTCCAATAACTTTGACTGTAAAATCCAGAGAGGATTCCAGTGGTCTGGGCGAGATGGAAGGAGACTGAAATCCTAGATGCCCCTTTGAAGGAACTGCACACAGGCTCTCTGACCTTCAGACACTCACCAGAGACACTGGCAGTGGGTCAGAGGCTCGCGTGGGATTCATACTAAGAAAGTCTGCATTACTTGGTGCTAGAATGAGGACTGGAAGGGCAGCCACCATCGTGCCTTAGTCCAGTCCCCTACCTAGCAATCTACAGACTTCACCAGGTAGACTGCAGATTCCTTCCATAGAGCAATTAGGAATCTCTGGCTTGAGGAGATCAGACCGCCTCACCCAATCTACAGTTTTCCTGGGCATTTTGTTGCGGGATGGATGCCACACCCTTCACCAATTCAAGGCTAAGCATTGCCAGCTGGTGGCCAGAGCTGTGAGCTGCATTTCCAAGATAGGGTCAGGCAGATAACTGCTGCCAACATGAAATTGGGCAGAACTTGGGGATCTGTGGGCTAGTCCCAGACAGCAATTGGTCTTGCTGTGCTCTGGGACTTCTATGGGAACGCACCAATGGTTACCAAAGTTGCAGCAAGACTGAGGATGTATTTATCTGCCATTGTTTCTCTGAGACCCCACACTATCCTAACCACAAATTTCCCCAGGCAGCCCATTGACAGTGAACTATCACAGCTCTGCCCCTTTCTGCCAGAGTTCCCAAACCACACAGGCAACAAACTTTGGCTAGGACAGGGTGCGCGCTGCATGGAAATGAGTGGCAGGCAGACCTCTGCTGCCTACAAGAGTTGCAATATTACATCTGAGAAGTGCAGGGGTCTATGAGACCACCACAGAAGACAGGTGGGCTCACTGTGATCTGTAACTACAGCGGGAATACCCAGGCACAGGAGTTGCAACAAAACTGAGGCTGTATTGGATGGATAGACCCTGTATCCCAGAGATTTCACTTCACCCAAGCCAAAAAGTGCCTGCAGCCCATTGACGGGCAGCCTCCCGTACCCTGTTTGGCTCTGGGGTTGCACAGTCTGTGCAGGCAATAGACCTTGGATAGCACAGAGAGCTCATTTCTAGAAAAATAGTTGTGGGCGGACCACCGCTGCCTGTACGAGCTGCAATATCTGTTGAGGGGATTGCATGGGTCTGTATTGGACTGATGGTCCTTGACTCCCTGAGCTCCTGCCCCGTCCAATACACAAAGTGCTTGCTGCATGTCGATAGGTGGCTGCTCCTACCTTGGGGTGGTGCATTCAGGCCAAAGGTGGCCAGCAGCTGATCTTGCTATGATTGGAAACTTGTACAGGGAGTCACAGAGACAGTGCTGTCATATTAAATGACAACTGGCATATACAGTGGCAGGGGGAAATTGACTCAACAGACCCAAGAGACTGCCGGGGTCCCTGTGCCTCCCAACACACATATTACCTAGAGGCTCATCCAGTTTTAAGACTTAAGGCAACTGAAAGGCAGTATCAGACCTGGAGGAGCACTGATCCCTCTTCTAAAATGCCCTAGGTCAACGACAGGGGATAACTGACCACTACATATGGTGTTGTCTCTTGCAATTACTTATAGATACGGTATAGACAACAACCACCTGTGGATTGCTTTGTAGTTTCCACTAAGTAGCCCTGAGCAATCAAAAGCAGTGGCTGACTTTGGCCTATAGGGGAGCACCTCCAGAGGGGCTACAAAACCAACATATCTGGAGGCTGGCACCAGACACGACAGATCAACTCTTGACTAGTGCTATTAGTGGTACACACAAAGAGTGGTTACAACAAGTACACAAGACTGCTAGTACAAATCCCACTCAGTAGAGTCGGCCCTTACATAGCAACTCTTACCCTGTGAATGCAGCCAATTCCCACAATTAGTTGGCCTGAGTGTTTATTCCACCCACTGATGTACTAAAAACAATAAAGTCTTGGCAACCACAGAAAATCACACACGACCCACACAAAAATCACTTCTAGAGCCCCTGGCATAGGGGATCAGGAAGACTGTGCCACTGGACCATAAAAGACACCTCCCACATTAGGCCATCTTCCAGTGAACTGGAAGACAAAGCAGCAGATTACACTCAATATAACCAAAAGAAAAAAGAATGAAAAAAAAATGGGACTAGTGTAAGAGACCTCTGGGACAACATGATGCACAAAACTATCTGGATCATAGGAGTACCCAAAGGGGAAGAGAGAGAACAAGGGATTGAGAATCTATTTGAAGAAATAGTGACAGAAAACTTCCCTTACCTGGCAAAGGAATTAGAAATACAAGTTCAGGAAGCACAAAGAGTCCCAAACAAGAGAAATTCAAACAGATCTGCACCAAGACATGTCATAATGAAAACGCCAAAGGTCAAAGAAAAAGAAAGAATCTTAAAAGCAGCAAGAGAAAGGCAGTTAGTTATCCACAAGGATGCACCCATAAGAATGTCTGCAAATTTTTCAATGGAAAAGTTGCAGGCCAGAAGAGCCTGGCAGAAACAGTCGAAGATATGGAAAACAGAAATTGATAACTACAAGGCTTTCAATTAAAATGGATGGTGAGATAAAGAGCTTCCCGGACAGGGAAAAGCTTAAGGAATTCATCACCAATAAGCCAGCATTACAAGAAATGTTAAAGAGACTCCTGTAAAAAGAGAAGGGGTAAAAAAGAAAAAAGAAATATGAATAATGAAATGTCAGTAACTATGTACCTATCAGTAATCACTTTAAATATAAATGGATTAAATGCTCAAAAAAAAAAGACATAGGGTAGCCAAATGGATAAGAAAACAAGACCAATGAATGTGTTGTCTATGAAAGATCCACTTCAGATCAAATGACACTCACAGACTAAAAGCAATGGAATGGAAAAAGATATTTCACGCAAATGGAAATGAATAAAAAGCCAGGGTAGCGATACTTATATGATATAAAATAGGCTATAATAAGAGACATAAAAAGGGACATTATTATTAATGCTAGTAAACATGTACACACCCAACATAGGAGCACCTACATACATGAAGCAATTATTGACTGACATAAAAGGAGAGATCAACAGGAATCCACTCATAGGAGGAAACTTTAATACCCATTGGCAACAATGGACAGATCTTCCAGGCAAAGAATCAACAAGGAAATAATGGGCCCAAAAGACACACTAGATCAGATGGATTTAATAGATATTTTCAGACCATTTTACTCCAAAGCAGCAAATATACATTCTTCTCAAGAGCACATGGAACATTTTCAAGGATAGACCACATGTTAGGACACAATCAAGTCTCAATAAATTTTAGAAGATTAAAATCATATCATAATGGTATGAAACTAGAAATCAACTATAAGAAAGTAACTGGAAAATAAACAAACATATGGAGGCTAAATAACATACTACTAAACAATGAATGGGTTATTAATGAGATCAAAGAAGAAATCAAAAGTTATCTAGATACAAATGAAAGTGAAAACACAGCGATTCAAAATTTATGGGACACAGTGAAACCAGTCCTAAGAGGGAAATGCATAGCAATACAGTCCTACCTCAAGAAACAAGAAAAAGTTTAAATAAACAATTCAAGCTTACATTTAAAAAAAGCTAGAAAAAGAAGAGCGAATGAACCCAAAGTGAATAGAATGAAGGAAATAATAAATATCAGAGAAGAAACAAATGAAACAGAGTCTAGAAAAATAATACAAAGGATTAATGAAAGCAAGAGCTGGCTTTTTTGAAAGGGTAAACAAAATTGACAGATTCTTAGCCAGACTCATCAAGGAAAAAAGTGAGAAGACTCAAATAAATAAAATTGGAAATGAAAGAGGAAAAATAACTATGGACTCCACAGAAATACAAAGGTTCATAAGAAAATACTACGAGCGATTATATGCCAGAATTGGACAATCTGGAAGAAATGGACACATTCTTAGAAACAAGTCATCTCTCAAGACTGAGTCAAGAAGAAACAGAAAATCTGAACTGGCTGAATGCTACCAGTGAAACATAATCAGTAATCAAAAATCTTCAATAAAAAATCTTGACCAGATCCCTTCAAAGGCAAATTTTACCAAACATTCAAAGAATTATCACCTATTCTCTTCAAACTATTCCAAAAATTCAAGAGAGGGAAGACTCCCTAACTCATTTATGAGACCACTATTATCTTGATTTCAAAACCAGACAAAGACACTACAAAAAAAGAAAACTATAGGCCAATATATCTTATGAACATTGATGCAAAAATCTTCAACAAAATAATAGCCATCCAAATTAGCTAATACATTAAAAATAACATACACCATGATCAAATTGGATTTACACCTGGGATGCAAGGTTGATGCAATATCTGCAAGTTAATTAATGTGATAAATCAGAAGATAAAAACCATGTGATCATATCAATAGATGTAGAAAAAGCATTCAACAAAATCCAGCATCTGACAAAATCCAACATCCATTTATGATAAAAACTCTGAGCAAAGTGGGAATAGAGGGAACATACCTTGACATAATAAGGGCCATATATGACAAACCTACAGTTAACATCATACTCAATGAGGAAAGGCTTAAAGCATTTTCCTCATGATCAGGAACAAGACAAGAATGCTCACTTTCACCACTCCTCTTCAACATTGTATTGGAAGTCTTAGCCACAGCAATAAGACAAGAAAGAGATATAAAAGGCATTTGAATTGGAAAGGAAGAAGTAAAACTCTCATTATTTGCCAATGATATGATACGATATATAGAGAACCCTACAGATTCCACCAAAAAACTGTTAGAACTGATAAGTGAATTCAGTAAAGTAGCAGGTTACAAAATAAATATTCAGACGTCAGTGGTACTTTTATACATTAATGATGAACTTTCAGAAAGAGAAATAAAGAAAACAATCCCATTTACAATTGCATCAAAAACTATAAAATACCTGGGAATTGGATTAACCAAGGAGGTAAAAGACTTGTTCTAAGAAAATTTTAAGTCACTGAAAAAAAAAGAAATTGAAGAAGATACAAATAAATGGAAGCATATACCGTGCTCATGGGTAGCAAGAATAAACATCATTCAAATGGCCGTACTACCTAAAGCAATCTATAGATTCAGTGCAATCCCTATCAAATACCAATGGTATTTTTCAGAGAGATAGAAAATAATAATTCTAAAATGTATATGGAACCATAAAAGACCCTGAATAGCCACAACAGTCCTAGAAAGAACAAAGTTGGAGGTATCACAACACCTGATATCAAACTATACAACAAGCCTATAGTAATCAAAATAGCATGGTACTGGCATAAAAACAGATACATTGATCAATGGAACAGAATAGAGAGCCCAGAAATAAGTCCATGCCTATATGCTCACTTAATATATGACAAGGGAGGTAAGAATATACATTGGGGTAAAGACAGTCTCTTCAGTAAATGGTGTTTGGAAAATTAGGCAGATACATGTAAGAAAAAAAAGAAGCTGGGCCACCTTCTCATACTGTATATAAGAATATACTCCAAATGCATTAAAGGCTTAAGTATAAGACCCGAAACCATAAAATCTTTAGAAGAAAACATAGGCAGTAAACTCTCTGATATTACTAACAGCAGTTTCTTTTTGGATATATCTCCCTGAGCAAGGGAAACAGAAAAAATAAACAAATGGGACTACATTAAACTAAAAAGTTTTTGTACAGCAAAAGAAACCATCAACAAGACAAAAAGACAACTGACTAATTGGGACGAGATATTTGCTAATAATACATCTGATAAGGAGTTAATATCCAAAATATATAAAGAACTCATACAACTCAGCAACAAAGAAACAAAAAATCCAATTAAAAAATAGGCAGAAGACCTGAACAGATACTTCTCCAAGGGAGAAGTACAATTGGCTAATAAACATATGAAAAGATACTCAAGGTCATTAATCATCAGAGATATGCAAATTAAAATCACAATGTGATATAGTCTGACTCTTGTCAGAATGGCTATCATCAATAAATCAAAGAACAAGTGTTAACAAGTATGCAGAGAAAAGGGAATTCTCATACATTGTTGGTGGGATTGGCACAGCTTCTATGGAAAACAGTATAGAGTTTTCTCAAAAAATTAAAAATGGATATACCTTTCGACCCAGCAATTGCACCACTGGTTATTTACCCAAAGAAAACCAAAACAATTTGTAAAGGTCTATGCACCGCAATATTTTTGAAAGCACAGTTTACAATAATCAAGATATGGAAGCAACCTAAATGCCCATCAACAGACAATTGTATAAAGAAATTATGGTTCAAATATACAATGGGATATTACTCAGCCATTAAAAAAGGAAATCTTACCATTTGCAACAACATGGATCAACCTCTAGGTCTTTATGTTGAAATAAGTCACACAGAAAAAGATAAATACCGTACGATTTCAGTTATATGCTGAATCTAAGGAACAAAAAGAACAAATAATTCAAAAACAGACTCACAAAGATAGTGGACAATTTGGTGATGGACAGAGGGGAGCGGTGGTTGTGAGGTTGGGGGAATTGGGTAAAGTGTTAAAGTAGAAATTAGTAGTTGATAGATTGTCACGGCAATGGGGAGTCTGCCATAGTGAATGCCGTTAGCATTAATATAGTGGCCATGTGTAAAACTGGAGGAGAAAAGGAATAATTAGTGGAATCATTTTATAAATGATATAATGTCTAACCAATGTAGTGTATACTTGAAACTATTTAAAATAAATAAGAAAATTTATTTTAAAAAAATAAAAAGTTTTGCACCGTAAAGAAAAACATAAAAAAAGAAAAAAAGAAAAGAAAAGCATCAACAAAATGAAAAGAAAATCTACAGAAGGGGAGAAGATAATTGCTAATGATACATCTGATAAGGGGATAATATCCAAAATTTATAAGGTATTCACACAATTCAACATAAAAAAAAAAAACTAAAAATTCTATTTAGAAAATTAGCGGAAGATCTGAATTGGCATTTCTCCAAAAAGAGTTATACAAATGGCCATTTGACATATAAAAAAGATGCTCAACATCAGTAATCATCAGAGGAATGCACACTAATCTGCAATGAGATATCACTTCATGTCTTTCAAAATCACCACCATCAATTATTCAAAGATGTGAAGAAAAGGGAATCCTTGTGCACTTTTGGTGAGATTGAAAATTGATGTAGTCACTATGGAAAATAGTTTGGAGTTTCCTTTAAAAATAAAAAAATAAAACTACCTTTTGACCCAGCAATTCCACTTCTGAGTATTTATCCAAGGGAAATCAAAACACTAATTCAACAAGAATTCACTCTTAAGTATATATTTTTATATATATGGAATATTACTTGGCCATAGAAGAGAATGAAATCTTTCTTACAATTGGCAATGACATGGATGAACCTAGAGGGTATTATGCTAAGTAAAACATGTCAGACAGAGAAAGACAAATACTATATGGTCTTACTTATATGTGGAATTTAAAGGAAAAAATGAATAAAATACAAACAGTTTCATAGCTACAGAGAACAAACTGCTGATTGCCAGAGGAAAGGGACATTGTGGGGCTGGGAGAAAAGGTGAAAGGATTAAGAAAAACAAATTGGTAGCTACAAAATTGTCGGGGAGATGTACAGTGTAGAGAATATGGTTAATAATAGTGCAACAACTATGTATAGTACCATGTGTACTCTAGACTAATCTGGAGGATCACTTTATAAATTATTTAAAAATCTAACCATTATGATGTACACCTGAAACAAATATAAAATAATATTAAATAACTATTATTCAAAAAATAATAATAATACAAGTTTTGGCCTATGCCTATGTTGTCTCAGAAAATCACCAGGATGGTGTGACTGGTATTAGCCAGGTTAATGGAGACTCTGACGGGCTGCCCACCTGAATCTGCATGTTGAGTTCAGGAGGGCTCAACAATGAAGCATGGTGCACATCTACATTCTGTGCCAGAGAGAGCTGGCCCTGTAGACTTCACCCTGAAGCCAGACAATTCACTTTCTTTTCATATGTCTCTGGCACTTTTGAGCTGCTGTTGCTTTGTTGGAGTTTATTGTGTTTGTAAGCAAGTAAGTTTGTGCTCTGAACTTTAAGTTCACACCTTGCTCTATGGCAGCCCTCCATTTCACCCAGCAAATGAAATCCCTGCTGATTTTCACAAGCCAGATTTTGTGGATACTTCTCTTTCCAGAACTGGTGCTCCAGGCTACAGAACTTGGTGTGATGCTGGACTCCTCACTCCTTAGGGGTATCTCCATAGCCTGATTCTTAACTGCTACATGTAGGCATAGGACCAGCCCAATTCACATCTCTACCATTCCTACCTGTCTTGATGTTGGTTCTTTATATTCTTAGTTATAAGTGTTCTGTTCAGCTAGTCTTCAGGCATTTCTCAAGTGTGATTGTTCTATAATTAGGTTGTACTTTGATGTGGTCATTTGAGGAGGCAAGCATAGCTTTTACCTACTCTGCCATTTTAACTGGAAGTCCCTGGTATGTTGTGTTTTGGAGATTTTTTTTTTCTTTTTGTCTAAGTTTTTTAATATATTGGCATTAGGTTGTTCATCATATGTTCTCATGCTCTAATTGCCTGTAGGATCTTAACTGATATTCTTGTGTTCACTTTTGCTTTTTGTAACTATTTTCTCTTTTTTCATGATCAGGCTTGTTAGGGATTTATTCATTTCACTAAGAATTTATAAGTTCCAAATTTCAGTATTGCTGGTTTCTATCTTCATATTTAAATTTTATTTTTCACCAGTCACATCTGTATTAGAGTCTTTTTTTTTTGCTATTGTGTTAATTTTACTAACCCCCCTCCCCACATACACAAAAAAAGAATCTTTTAAGTTTAGAACACGGAATATGTTATTAATACCTTTTTTCTTTTGTCATATAAAAACAAAATATAATTTTGTCTTTAAGCAATATTTGGTTTTATTTTATGAATGAAAACAGATTTTGTTTTTATTATTACTAAGCTAGAAATGTTTTCTTATTTCAATTTGTTCCTACTTTCACAATAAATTATGTAAATGAAAAAAATATTTATTAACCTGGTTTTATTGCTTTAACATCACCTGTTCCAATTACTACAGCAAGAAAGTGATATACTGTGATTGGTTCAGCTAATATCAGATGGCCCACTTGAACAGAGGCATGTGTAGAGTGGGTAAGACATTTAACCAGAAATAAGGTGAATGGATGCTCAGCATGAACTAGAATTGGAGAAGTTAATAATGACATGAGGAGATCCAATTATTCTACTCATAGATAAAAATAATTAAACATGGGCAAAAGCATTAAAAACAATTATTTGAAGGTCCTGGAAAATGACTAAAGTCAGTCAGACATTTTAGAAACAGTTAATCTTAAAATATTTCTATTTTATCATATTAGGGAAAAACTGTGAGTTTGAAGTGTTTTTTTTTTTTTTTATTTTGTTTTTGTTTTTGTTTTTTGTTTCTTTTTGTTTTTGCCAGGGACCAGTTCCCAATACCTCTATATCTCCATTCCCTCAGGAAGGCATGTAATAGAGTTGAAAGAACAAAAAAAATATAATAGAAGTTTAAGAAAGGAATTTTGTAAATGAGACAGCTACAGAAGAGTTTCTCAGAAATACCAAATTTGAGTATTTTTTCTGCACAAAGTCCTGACTGATTATGCGATGCTGAGTGAAAGGAAAGACATGAACAAATAAAAGAGAAACATACTCTTGAAAGCTGAATGGCTCCTGGTAAGATTTTTGAGCATTATGTGCTTTTGAATTAATGTATTCTTTTATTACTACACAGATTTGAGAGCTAAAAGAGAACTTTATTGCCTTGACTTTTTAGATTGCAAAAATCAGGAGTAGCAAATCAAACAGAATTATAGAGAGGAAGAGTCTCAAGATTTGAAAGTAAATTATGCACAAATATTTGTTAACTGCTAAATTATATATGCACAGTGTTTAGGAAGCCAGACAGAAAAAAAGCAGCTTCTAAAAGCCAAAGATAATCTGAGCAGAAACATCAACTGCTACAAAAAATAGGTAAGAAATATTTTGTGTTTTTAGTTCAAGGAAGTTAACTGCCTATTAGAAAAAATGTAAAACCCTCTGAAAAACAAAAACAAAATATTTACAGTTACTTCAGTGTCTTATCTAAAATGTTTTTCAACAGAAAATGATTATTTAAGTAAACATTTAATAAAGCATAATTCATACATAGAAAAAACCCAGTTAATAGAAATTGATTCCAAGTGAACTGCAATTTGAATTTTGCAGTATTCACATCAGTTATTATAATTATACTCAAAGAATGAAAGAAGAATATAGTATTAAAAAGTAAACAGATGGGAAATATTAGCAGAGGATGGGAATTTAGAAAAAGGAAACTATTGGAAATTAAGGGTAGATAATAGCTGAAATTAAAAAAAATTGTGAAGTGAGTTCAATAGCATTTTGGAGATGACAGAAGAAAAAATCAGTAATTTTGAAGCTAAACAGTAGAATTTATTTGCTCTGAATAAGACAAAATAGAGATAAAGTGAACAAATTCTTTGAGATTTTTGAAATTATATCAAATGATCTAACATACATATAATTGGAATATCAGAAGGAAACTAAAAGATAAAGAGGAAGAAAATATTTGAAGAAATAATAGCTAAACTTCTCAAACTTGGTGTAAGATAATAACTTATAAATGCAAGCTATTCCACAAAGCCACGAGTAAACAAACAAACAAAAATTTAAACAACAACAACAACAACAAAAACCTAAGCACATAATAATCAAATTGCTGATAGGTTAAGGTAAAAAAATATATATTGAAACAGTAAGAGAAATTTGACACATTACATACAGTAGAATGGTGATACAATTAATAGCAGCATTCTCTTTAGAAACTACAGAGAACAGAGACATTGAAATGGCATATTAAAAATATACTTTATCAATTAAGAATTTATATCCAGAAAAGAATATTTTCCAAATGAAAAAAATGAAGACATTTATATAAACAAAAGTGTAGATAATTTGTTGCTAGCAAAAGTGCACCATAAGATATACTACAGGAACTCCTTCAGGCTGAAGCAAAGTAAAACCCATGGTAACTTGGATATGCAAGAAAAAATGATGGGCACTGAAAATGGTAAATGGTAAGTGGTAAATGTTTCAATATAAAAGATTATATGAATACACATAATTTTTCTCTTAATTTTTTTAAAAAGACGTATGCTTGTGTAAAAATTATTATAGTGTGTTGCTGAATTCAGGTAAATGGAATAATACCATTGCAATTTTTTTATATTATACTAGCAGTAATTTCATATTTTACTAGCAGTAATTTCTTATTAGGTTTAAGTACATATATTAAGTTAAAATACATGTTGTACTCTCTAGACCTACAAATAAAACAATAATACAAGAAAGTTCTAAGCAAAATAGCAGAATAGGTAAAAGCTGTGCTTGCCTCTTCTCACAACCAGATCAAAATTACCACTAACCAATAGAAAAGTCATTATTGGGAGTCACCTGAAGTCTACCTGAAAAGAAAGTCCACCTCAAGACTGGTAGGAGGTGTGGACACATGAAATGGGCTGGTTTTACATACACGTGACAGTTGAGAATCAAGACAAATGTCTCGAATGCAGAAATAATACTGGAGGAGCAAGAGGTCCCAACCCCACACCAGGTTCCCCTGCCTAAGATTTCAGTACCAGTAATAGAAGTCTCCACAGCTTCTGGTTATGAAAAACAATGAAGATTGTGGCTGAGTGAGGCAGAGGGTAGCTGGAAGCACAGACATTTCTCCTAAAGGACCTGCCTATAGACTTATTTGCTGATAGACTTACTTGCTCTGAACTCCAGCACTGGGGCAGCAGACTGAAAGGTACCAGGGATATATGAGGAGGAACAGAATTGTCTGGTTTCGGGTCGAGGGCTGAAGGAACAGCTTCCTCCCAGAAAGAAGTGCTGGTGGAAGCCATTGTTTCTTTGTTGAGCCCACCCTGTCCCTCTGTGCAGATGCAGGCAGACATCATATCTGAGTCTCCATTAACCTGGCTAACACTGATTATTTTACCCTGGTGATTCCCTGAGAACCCCCCCCCCCCAAAAAAAAAAATTATTCTCACCAGAGCCTCATCCAGTGGCTTTTCCATACAAATGTCCTGTCTTGGCTTATTCTGCAAACTTTCTTAAAATCTATCAAAGGTTTGCAAAACCCAAACAAGCAGCTCAGCCCTCCACATGTGCCCTAATCTTGCTGAGCAGTTCCAAGCCCAGGAGTAGCAGCAGCCAACCTCAATTCATGGCTTGGCCTCTCAAGGCACCTTCAAGCTCAGCATGGGTGGTGGCTATCTGCGAATTGCTGGGTGGCTCATGCCAGGTGGCCCCAGGCAGGGTGCAGGCTACTGCTGAACTTGGCTTGTGGTGGGGCCTCTTCCAGGAGACCCCAGTGCTGGCATTCCTGGTGGCCAGGTTTGTACCAAGCCAGAGCATTGCCTGGGGCTACATCTGAGTACAACACATCAAAAGTGCAGACTGAACAGCCACTAGAGACCTGTCAAAGTGAATCCTGTTGCATAGTGTCAGTTCCTCTCCAGGCAGTCTGCACAATCAATCAGCCCAAAAGTCAATCTCTCCCATTGAGGTAGAAATAGCCAACAATCCTCAACTACAAGAGGGGTCACACACACCCATGTAAGAAATATATTTGAAGTACTTGGCTCCAGTTACCAAGGAAGTCTGTACCACTGGGACTCAAAGCACATCTACTACATAAGGCCACTCTACTAAAACAAGGAGACATAGAAATTTGACCTAATACAGAGGAACAAACACGGGCAGACAGCCAAAATGGAGAGACAAAAAAACATGTCCCAAATAAAATAAAAGAAGAGAGCTCCAGCAAAAGAAGTAAACAAAATGGAGACAAGCATTCTACCAGATACAGAGTTCAAAATGCTGGATATAAGGATGCTTAATAAACTTAGGGGAAGAGTAGGTGAACTAGTGAGAACTTTAACAAAGAGATAGAAAACATAAAAGTGGAGCTACAAAACATAAAAAAAAAAAACAGTCAGAAATAAAAAAATACAATGACTGAAATGAAAAAATACATTAGAGGGAATCAACAGTAGATTAGGTGAAAGAAGTTATTGAATTAGAAATTTAAAAGATAAGATAGCAGAAATCACTGAATCAGAAGAGCTACAAGAAAAAAGAAATCCAAAAATGTGAGGACAGTTTAAGGAGCCTGTGGGACAACACTAAGCCTACCAACAATGACATCATAGAAGTACCAGAGAAAGAAGAGAGAGAGACCAAGAACTTGAAAACTTATTTGAAAAAATAATGACAAAAAACTTTCCTTAGCCTGACAAAGAAAATAGACATACAATCCAGGCTAGCACAGACAGTCTCAAACAAGACAAACCCAAAGAGGCCCACTCCAAGACACATCATAATTAAAATGCCAAAGTTTAAAGACAAGGAGAGAATCTTAAAAGCAGCAAGAGAAAAGCAATTAGTTACCTACAAGGGAGCTTCCAGAAGACTATCAGCTGATTTCTCAACAGAAACTTTGCAGGCCAGAAGGGATTGCCAGAAAACATTCAAAGTGATGAAAAGCAAGGACTACAACCAAGATTAATCTACCCAGCAAAGCTCTCATTTAGAATTGAAGATTCTAAATACTAAAGAGCTTCCTAGACAAGAAATAGTTAAAAGAGTTCATCACCACTGAATCAGTATTACAAGAAATGTTAGAGGAACTTCTTTAAGAGAAAGAAGAAAAAAGATAAAAGATATGAATATATGAATAAATGGCAATAACAACATGTAAATCAATAATTAATTTAAATATCAATGAATTAAATGATCTAATTAATAGATAGGGTAGCTAAATGGATAAGAAAACAAGACTCTTACATATGTGTCCTACAAAAGAGTCAATTTAAAAAATACACACAGACTGAAAATAAAGGAATTAAAAAAATAGTTCATAAAAATAGAAACAAAAACAACAAAAAGCTGGGTAAGAATATTTATGCCAGACTAATAGACTTTAAAACAAAGACTATAACAAGAAACGTTATTTAAAGGGACATGTGATTCCACATGTTTAGTTCAGCATTATTTATAACAAGATATGGTGGCAATGTGAGTGTTCATCAATAGATAAATGAATAAAGAAAATTCAATACATATATACAATGGAATATTAGTCATAAGAAAAAAAATCTTGCCATCAGCAACAGCATGGATGGACCTAGAGGGTACTGTGCGGAGTAAGTCAGAAAAAGACAAATGCCATATGAGTTCACTTACATGTAGAATCTAAAGAACAAAATAAAAAAAAACAGAAACAAACTCATAGATAAGACAACATTTTGATGGTTGCCAGATGGAAGTGGAGTAAGGGTTTGGGTGAAAAAATGAAAAGAATTAAGAAGTACAATTTTGTAGTTACAAAATAGTCATGGAGATGTAAAGTATAGCATAAGGAATTTAGTCATTAGTACTGTAATAACTATGTATGGTGTCAGATGGGTACTAGAATTATCGAGGTTTACTTTGTAAGTTACATAAATGTCCAATCATTACGTTGTACACCTGAAACTAATACAATGTTGTATGCCACCTGTAATTAAAAAATGAAAATATATTAAAATAAATAAATAAAGTTTTATTTATCCAACCAAGGATGTTTACAAAAAAAAAAAAGCAAACAAATAAACCCCAGAACAATAGTACAAGGAAATAGCTATAAAACCAATAGTTATACTAGTTTTCACATCATACTTATCTATTGGATCCCCTATCAGGCTGTTTTTCCTTCTATAAAATGCAACTATTAACACTTTATTACTAGGTCCTTGCAAGTTTTAAAATAGATCATGTGAAAATAATTAATACAATATTTAGCACATAATACATATGAAAAAAACATTGTTTAAATTATGATCCTAGTACCTTTTTGTTTATTTCCTTTTCTTGCTTTCCCCAAAAGAATAGTCCCAGCTAATGACAAGCACAATTACATGTGCTTCCTGAAACAGCACCTGTTGGGACTGAGGATCTCTCGGAGAGAGAAGATGTTTTAAAGGAAACAAATATGATTCACCACCTGTGGGCAGGGACATAAAAGGAGATTTTCTGGTGTCATTTGGGAACATTACTCTTTGCTCAGAATAGGACTTTCTGAGATGGATCTCATGTTCTTTCTCTTGAAGGTAGGCCTGCTGGGGGCAGTCTAGTGCATAGTTCCTGAAAAGCAGGCCTTGCCCTCACTGTGCACATCTTCAGATGAGTGGAGAATCCTCCTATACATAATGTCTTTCATGCTTGGTTCACAATAGATTTTTCAAAGATAGTGCAGACTAATGGCTGATCTTTGGACTGAGGGTGCACAACTTGCCCCGAGCCCAGCATAGACTCATGTGTAAAGGAAAGGTATAAATACAAGAAATTATTTTCTGAGTAATATGTTTCTTATTCTGTATTCATGAGTGTCCTTATTCTGTTAGTGAGTGTCCCAAAAACTCAAGACATTTTTTCTCTAGTCTTGTCTCTGACTTTGAGCAAATCCCTTCACTCTCGCAGCTTTCTTGCATGATTATAAAATAATTTTCATTAAGGCACTCCACCGCAAGTTCTAACAGGCAGTGTGTATTCTTTTGTGGCAATGTATGCCTGATGTTGGCATAAATATATGTGTGGTGCACATATTTATGTATTTATGTGCTCTCTGAATATATATGCATTTATAATGTACATGCATGACTGACATATTTGTGGACATGGTCACTAATGGTGAATGTGCAACTCAGTTTTAAATGTGTGACATGTCCATAATTAGTTGTGAGTGTTTTGTACGTGACATGCATGTATATATGTGTCTCATGTGTGTAGTCATATATGTGTCTGTATGCATGCATCTGTATATTGTGTATCTTTGTGCATATGCACATAAGTTCATGTGAGAATGGATCCATAAATCTGTGTATCTGATGTAGCAAACACCTGTTTGAATTTGGTTGCTGTCTAGACAGAACTTTATTTTCAAGTTACAAGAGGCACAAAGAAATGACAATCCATAACATCCTGCCTTCCAAAGAAACTAGGCATCTACTGGCAAGGTGGAAGGAATTAACAAACCTATTAAGGATATGACCCAGAATGGGGCAGACTAATGCAAACTCTTGGAGGGTCTTTGTCCTCCTGGGCTTCTCCAGCTTTGGGGAGGGCAACTCCTATTTTTTGCATTGTTCGTCTCCCTCTATCTACCATCAATGTCTTCATTATTATAGTCATCAGGCTGGATAGTCATCTTCACATGCCCATGTACCTCTTCCTTTCTTTCCTATCTTTCTCTGAGATCTGCTACACCTTGGGTATCATCCTCAGAATGTTCTATGGTTTGGTCATGGGAGACCAGGCCATCTCTTATCTGGGCTGTGCTGCCCAGATATTCTTCTCTGCCTCTTGGGCTTGTACCAATTGCTTTCTTCTGGCTGTAATAGGCTATGACAGATATGTGGCCATTTGTGCCCTACTTTACTATGCCAATTGCATGAATCCTACTTTCTGTGCACAGCTAATTGACATCTCCTTCCTGAGTGGATACTTCTTTGGCCTGGGAATGACATTGATTATTTTCCACCTCTCATTCTGCAGCTCCCATTGATTTCCAGCACTTTTTTGTGATACACCACCAGTGCTAAGCCTGGCCTGTGGGGATACAGGCCTGAGTGAGATGGGCATCCTCATTCTCAGCTTACTGGTCCCTCTGGTCTCCTTCTTCTTCATCACCATCTCCTATGCCTTCACCCTGGCAGCAATACTTAGAATCTCCTCCATTGAGGGGACAAAGAAGGCCTTCTCCAAATGTGCTGCACACCTCACAGAGGTCATTGTTCACTATGGCTGTGCCTCCTTCATGTACTTGAGGCCCAAAGCTAGTTACTCTCTTGAGCGAGATCATCTGGCACTTATACTGTGGTGACCCCTCTCCTCAACCCCATTGAATATAGTCTAAGTAATAGAGTTTTGCAGATAGTCCTGAGAAAAGCTTTTCAAGGGAGATTGCTGGGTAAAGGATGAAGGCTACCCTAATGGGACCATCTCCTCCACATAGGCTGGACATATACCAGGAATCCAGGGCAATGAGCCAGGTTTTCAGGGTCTCGCACCAAAACCGTCCTACCCTCAAGCCCTTGGGAGATCTCCACCTGCCTCCTCCTGCACTCCTCCCTGCCCCAGGTCTGTAAGTGGATGCAAAAGCAGGGCTTTCTACTCTGTTCATTAAGCTCAGAATCTGACTGCTTACTTTTAGCCCAATTGATGCCACCCCTGGTTACTAAAACCTAGTCAATTAAGAATTTTCTAACTGATCTGAACAAGATGAAGGAAGTTGGGATTGCTCAAGTTCAAAGCAGAGATGGCTGAGGCCCTATCAGGGATCTTATAGAGATCTAAAATTATTACATAATTAGACTATGCAACCTATAATGTTCTTCCAAGATCTGAAACTCAGTGAATATCAGTTTTTCAGATCAGTTTGAAGGTTTTAGTAAGTGAAAAGGCAGATTACTTTCTCTTTCTCCCACTGGGTGTCTTTCAGCTTTTTATGTGATGTCCTCTCTGTCTCTGTCTCTCTTTGCTCTCTCCCTTTTAATTGGCTTTCATATTTGGGTAGATTTTAATTCAGAAAAAATATTTATCTCCTATTTTCCTCTATGATTGCTCTTGCTTTTTAATGGCCTCAATCTTGGTGTCAAGAACTTCATCAGTTGGTTCACTCCCTAGCATGGATGCTATACTTTAGAATCTCTTGAGGAACGCTATATCATGCCTATTCCACCTACAGTATGTCATTGATGGTGCCAGACATTCTTAGGGATAAGCAAAGGTGGAATTAGTTTGCACAGATGTCAGGTAGGAGTTTGAGTACAGGTTCTGAAACTTATTGTGTGACTCTGGGTAATTCACTTAACCTTTCTTAGTTTCAATGTCCTCATCTGTAAAATGGTTGCAACTTCATAGTTTTGCATTGCTGACTAAACAAGCTCATGCATATAAAGAATTTAACATAATGCCTTGAGAATAATTTTCTAATGAATATCAGCTGCTACTATTGAGAATATGCTAAGCAAAGTGATACTGGCTTTAGTTAAAGTAGAAGTTTTTCTTGGATATCAGAAAAGGCTTCATGTCTAAGGTAGCACTTAAATGTGTTCCTAAAGAATGGGTGCGTTTTGAATGCAGTAAGTTGGGGAAAAGTATATTCGAAAAAGAGAGAACAGAATAACTAAAGTGTCAATGACAAGACACTATAGGCCTCTTTCAGAGTGTCCAGACAGACTAAAAATGTATAACAAATGATGTTGAGAAGTTAACTTAGGTTAAGACTTCTTTGTAGATAGCAGTTTGAATACCTTGCTCTCGACTCGATCCTTTTGGCAATAAGAGATAGGACACAGTAGAACTCTGAGCATCTGGAAAATTATTTAGGAAGATTAATCTAGCAGCAGAGAGGATGATAGATCTAAGTAGGGAGAAAACAGAAGGAAGGAGATTGGAAAGAAATCTATTGCCATCATGCTAAAGAAAGGCAAAAAGGCCTGAACATGGATAGTGGTATTGAAAATTGAAGGAATTTATTAACATAAGGTATTTGGGCAATGTAAAATTTACATAATTCAGCACTGAGTTAGAAGTGAGGTAAGACTGGAGACATAGGAAAGAACTGATATTGGGAGAATATTACTTTAAGATAGAATTTTATATTTTTCCATGTTCTCAGGGAAGAAACACTTTTCCTACTTAAAATTTGGTAGAAACCAAATTTAGTTGGAAGGTAGCTAAATCCCAGAGAAGAGAACAAATTGTAAAGAAGTAAGAAAGTTAATCAGGTGACAGAAAGGGATTGGGACAGAGGGAAAAGACCAGGTACTCTAGGATCCTTTTTATTATAAGCTAGAAGTAATCCCCCCATTGCACTAAAGTTGTTTGACCAAATTTATTTCCAAAATCTATTCAGTAAATCTAGCATTATAATCCCTAAATGCACAGTGAGCAATGATGGGTAAATATGTTCCAAGAATTGCATAGTAATACTAAGAGGTGCATCTAAATTCCAGAAACAATAGTCTTAAGTGTGAAAAGGTATAAAAATCACTTGGAGAAACTTTTCAGAATGAATGTTTCTAAGGGCAATCTCTATAGACCTTGACACAATTGATCTGGGGTAGGTACAGGCAGAAATCATTTACAAAATTTCCCTAGGTAATCCAAATTTCCTCCATTGATTAAGAATGTGACAATGTGCTTAAAAAGAACAAATCATTCTTTCAGTTACATGCACACATGCACACATGGAAGCACGGGTTCCTTTGATGTGAATATGATGATATATGCCCAACTCATGATCTTGTAGAGAGCCAATAAAGACCATAGACACTGGAGTTTAAAGCCTAGTTTTGTCATTTTTAAAAAATATGTGATCTATGACAAGTTTCTTAACATTTCTATGCTTCTATTTTCTCAGTTGCAAATGGAATAACAAAATCTGCTTTATAGGACTTTTTAGTGAAGATTAATATGAAGTCTTTAGATCGGAGTTTGCCATACATGAAGCACTCAAGATAAGTATCATTATTTGAAATTTCTAGACAGTATGACTTTTGGCCTTCCTATTTGTTACCTACTTGATGTTTGTGGACACTAAAACCAGCAGTGTCTGGCATCTTATATTTCACAATAAAACTAGACAAAGATGAGTAATGTGCTGTTACCTGGCACCTTATCTGACTGGAGAAGGTAGGAATATTGACCTAGATCCAGAGACTTGAGATTTAGTACTGGGAAATGGGCTGAGCTATAGGAAACAAGAATCAGATGACTTCCAGGCAAATGTTTAGCATAAGACAGGTCCATGAAAAGTAAAAAAAGGAGTGTTCTGTTAGGAGTAGAAGAGTTTGGAGACCCAATCAAGCAGTATGGATCATGAAAGAAAATCAGAGATATAACCATATGGCTGAGGCTCAGAGGCAGTCTCCAATCTATAGGTTGTATTAGTAAGAATAAATCAGGGATTCCAATTTAAAGTAAACGAATAGAAGGTCAAGAAAAGATGAGTATCAATTAGGAGAAATTCAACCATGAAATAAAGAGAAATTTGATACAAGTTCTATTATAATATTGTAAGTTAAATAGTCCCCAAGTAAATTATGTATGCTGATTTTCATATTATCATTTTTTGCTTGAGTGCATAGGTGGCCAGAATCTGATTTCAGAAGGAACTGTATATAACTCTAATAGTTCCATCTTCTTATGGCATTTTGTTGATTCTTCAGATAAGTATTTTCTCTAGTCTCTATATTACCTAATCTCTCTTATAAGATGCTTCTAATGATCCTTTGCCTTAAAAAGCATTTCTTGACCCATCGTATGTATAATAATCTGATTTAGGCCTTGCAGATGCTTGGCAGGTGTTGGGGAGAGAATGAAAAGATACTCACTTATGCCTTTAATTATTACAAGCCACATTTTTTTAGATTCTCCATACTTAATAAGTGTGATATTAAATGATACTGATTTCTGATGCATTATTGAACTTTGCTTTTTTAAACTGTAACTATTTTTGGTAACTCATAATCAGATAGCTTAAACATTTATGAATATGTTTTTCAAATACTTTTTAAAAATTTTATTAGTTTCGAATATACAGTACATTGATAAGACATTTATATAGCTTATAAAATTATCCCCCTAATTGCTCTTTCTCTTTTCTAGCTCTCTACATAGTCAATAACATTAATGCTAACTTCATTCTCTATGCTGTGTTCCCCATCCCTGTGACCATCTATCAACTACTAATTGTACTTTGACCCTTCACTCCATTGTTGTATTCCATAGTATCCAACTGTTCAAGCAAAAATCAGTAAAAAACATTTTTACACTATCAGCAACAAAGATAGCTTTGTAGTTTTAACCAAAATTATTTTAAATGACTTTTATGACAAGAAAGAGGACAAATTTCTATACAGAGGATGAGAATGAGACTTAAAGTGGTAATCGAGTGGTAATATATATGGATGGGGAGGTGGAGGCTGTTCATGCAGGATACTAGAAGTTTCACACAAACCAAATAAATGACCTAAGAATCCTCACCAGCAAATGGCACTATCAACTTTTACAAGTAAGGACAGAATGTCAATATTTGAACCTGATCAAACCAAAACTTGCCAAAAATTCTTTGCAGATTACATGACCTCTTCTTACTTTTTTTTAATTCTTAAATTTATAACAATTCTACTGACTCTTACACCAATAGAAGATGGAAATAAATCAAAACAAATATTACTTTTATAGCATTAAAATTTAAGAGGTAATTTGTGGACATGGAGGACAAAAGCTAAAATTTTGCCATTCTGAGAGCAATAGCCTTATTCTAGTGGGAAAGTATGAAAAGGACAGATTAAGAAGAAAATAAATACTATGCTGGTCTTTTCTGTGTGGTTTCATTTTACACACTAAGGGGTTTCTCAGACTCAAATATCTTCATTTTCAAATGTAAGAATTTAAATACATCACAAAACTTAAAGGAAATTGTTTATAAATCATCTTATATTTTATTTATTTACTCTAACATAGCTCTTTTTTTACAATGTAATTAGCTGTTAATATTTAGATGATAGAAAATTTTTCAGAAATATAGAAGCCCAACTAAGTCAGTAACATTTTATTTCATATTGCCCTATTTAAAAACTTAAACAATTTTTAAGTAAAATACTTTATTTTTTAATCAGAACAAAACAATAATAAAGATATGTAGAACCCAAAAAATAAAAAATAAAAATTCCTCTCCTCCAACTCTATTAATGACATATCTCTCAAGCTTGAGATTTTTTTAGGTTCTGCAGTAAATGTAATAAACACACACACACACACACACACACACACACACACACACACACACAGAGTACTATCTTCCCATTCTCTGTTTTTGCCAGTCTTCTTCATCCCCCAATACTTTCCTTCACACCAAGATATTATATGATCTAAGAAAAACTGCTTATTAGTTGCCAAAGTAGGAACTGGTGAAGCCAACATAGTCATAGCCAGCAGGGTGGCTTCGGCCTCGTGGATCCACATATTGCTGCATATGTGAGGCACAGAATGACACTTGTTCTGGGGTTAGTGCCTGAAACATAAAAAGAAAGAGATACAATAATAAGAATTCAAAATAGCTGGCTCCTTGGGCTTCCAATATGCTGTAAACCCAGGGAATGGAAGAAATTGAGAAAAAAAAGCCAGTCTTGTTCATATCATACTTTTCTCATAAATCCATAATTTTTTAAAATAAAATTTATTGGGGTGACACCAATTAACAAAATTACATAGGTTTCAAGTGTACAGTTCAATAATACATCATATTTATATTGCATTGTGTGTTCACCACCCAAAGTTGTTTTCTTCTGTCACCATATATTCGACACCCTTTATCCTTCAAATATGATTAACTAATCTCTTCAGCTCAGTTCTTACCTGAAGAATCCCATTTCAATTAAACTCTGTAGTCTATTTATCCTATACCATAAATTTGGATTATTTAATAAGTGGGATAATAAATTTCCTTGAAAACTGAGTTTCAGGTTTGAGATTGACCCTGATAGTTGTTAGGGCTTGACTGTAGGTTTTAATAACAATGTGAAATGTTGAGAAAAGCAAATGATATCTAGAGCGAGATAATATCTGAAAGGAAAAAAGAAGCGCAAGGAGGGTATTTGTCTATAGTAGGCAAGAAGGTCTGAGATGAGCAAAATCTAGATTATGATGAGAACATAATGAGAGTAGATACAATTGGAATCTGACCTGCTTCATGTCCTCTTTGGTAATATAAGCCTTGCCTTCTGCCAGGGCTTGGAAAGCATTCTCTATTTCATCGCTGGATTTGATGTTCTCTGACTCCTTGTCAATCAGGAATGAGGTATAGTCTTCCAGTGAGACATAGCCCTTTCTGTGAGAGAAATAGATGAGGTATTGTGCTCATTAAACATAGAGAAGAAGGCAGGCACCTTTCTCATTCTACTAACTGTCTCAGAGACAGAGGAAAGTCAGATTTTCCAAGTGCCTCTTCCAAATCAGCAATCTAAGACTATGATCTCTATTTAACCCGACTCTTCATTCCCTTGCAGCCAAATAAACAGTTTTCTAAGTTCCAGACTCTGTTTTTATGTGGATCTTTCAGCCTGATACACTATATAGAATTTGGGAATTTCCCATCAGCACTGATATCTAGGTACTTCGAACTCTTCAAGTTAAGTTGAAGACCTCTATTTTGTGTCTTTTCTAGTCATAATTTTAGAAATAATTAGTCCCTAACAATAATGTGATCCCTCTATGACTCTGTTCCACTCTCCTAAGCATAAAATAACCCACCTCATGAGTTATTCATCCTCTTCTTAGGACTTTACACACATGACTGGACTCTTCTCTTAGGTTCTATTCTAAGAATTAGCTGGAATTCCTATGTCAAATATAAACCACGAATTTACCAAATTGCAGAATTTGTGCTTGAGTTTGAGTTAATGTCACAAACTTCTGAGATAATCCTAAAAGAACATCAAAAGCTACCCAATCCATTTATGGTAGTCTGTATCTTTCTATTCTCGAGGAGTTAATTTCATGTCTTATGAATCAATTTACTTTCTGTGTTTTTCAGTCCAAGCCCCATTCCCTACTATGGTCTGGCCCTTAGTCTCCTTCCTACCTTCCTGGGTCAACGGCATCAAGAAATTTCTCAAACTTGGGCTCAGGTTCACTCTCCTCCACCATGGGCAAGTAGTAGTTGAGTCCTCTCAAACAGGACCGAAAATCTTTGTGACTCAAGCGCCCTGTCAAATTCTCATCAAAGTGTCTAAAAATTAAAACATTTATCAACTTTAATAGAGAACCAGATTATAACAGAAAAGTTCTTATGGCATCAGCTGGGGCTTTCTTAACATTGAGTGGAGAGCTTGTCTGCGTTTCTACACATTTTTTTAACCTAATGAATGGAGAAAAAAGCATAAAATGTTGAACACAGAAGAAACATATTTTTCTAAAATCCAGAAATCTCAGACATATTATAAGCTACAACTTGAAGCTAAATAACACAACTAGATCTTCATTTAAGATTCTACCAAGCCACACTGAAGATAAAAATCTTGTTATCTGGAGATTCATTGTGAAAGGACTGAAAAACAAAGAGTTAATCAACCACAAAGTTATACTCACTTATAGGTAGTGCTAAACTCCTTTAATGTCTCCTCACTCACACCTATGGTGTCTCTGAAAGGGAAAACATCAATTAAGCCTTTAATATAACAGAGAAAAGGAGAAGGCATGCCACATGAAATAGATAGGCATTTTAGTGAGCATTATGTTATTTGTGTCATTTAGTTTAGGGATTGGCAACCCATGTTCAATGGGTCAAATCCGGGGTATTACTTACTTTTGTACAATTAATGAGCTGATATGGATGAAAATAATCAAAAGAAAAATAATTCAACATAAAAATTAAATAAAATTCAAATTTAAATTTAAATACTCATTAAAAAATTTTATTGGCATATGTCCATGCTCATTCACTTATCAATTATCAGTAGCTTCTTTCTCTCTGCAGCAGCAGAATTGAGGAGCTATAACAGAGACTGTATGTATCACACAATCTAAAATATTTATTATTGGAATCTTTACAGAAAAAGTTTGCCAATCTCTCATCTATATAGTAACATTGCCCAAAAGCTATGGAAACCTAAATCTTCTTTAATACAATTAATTTCTTTAGAAAAAATGAATTCTGCTTTTCTGTTATATATCTGGACTATTTCTTACATTCTAGAGGACATTTTACTAAAAGGAATGCTTTCTGAAGAGATTACGTAAGACGGTGAAGGGACTGAAAATTGGATGATGGGTAGATTCAGGGTGATGAGAGTATTGTCATCTATTTCATAATAGAATAAAGTGACAGTCATTTCATGGGGCAGTAAACAGAGAGACTATTGTTTCTGAAGATGGTGAGTATACTATCTCTGAAGCAGCTCTTTTATCTATCACCCCAAACTCTAGCCTTTGGAGTTAAGTTTCTAATATCTAATACTGCCCACACCCTGTCCCAGCTCTGGCTATAGGTTCTTAGTACTTGGCCTGTATTTGTTGTTCCAGGTTGTGTTGCATTCGCATGCCCAGCTGGTAGAGCTGGTCCCACTGCTGGGCCAGCCCAATGGTGCTGTATTTAATGTCCAGGATCAGAGCCTCTTCTAAGTTGTCTCCCAGGTCCTCAATCTTGGTCAGCTGACGCTTCATCACCTGGATCTCCTTCTGCTTTCTCTGAAAATAAAAAATAAAAAAATTTAAAAAAGAGAAACAGTTATATAAGGCATCAGCTCCAAACCTAAGGATGGGAGTAAATATAAGATAAGAAACTAATGAGTTTTGGTTTCCCCTAATTGCTCCTTTTCAGTTACTTTCAGGGATATTCTTGTCATCCCTGAGAAATGAATTCCTTAACATGACCATTTCATTTCTATATTTCTCACTTATAAAGTGGTAGAAAGTTTAAGTGATACGACCTATGTCATTCTGGTAATTTGTAATATATAAATCAAAGAGTTAGTAGTTATATACTACAAATAGAAAAGGGCAGAATTCCCAAATCCATGAATCGTCAACTCCCAGGAATTTTCATCCTGAATTATCTGCACTATTCATTGTGGTTGAGCATTCAGGCCTATGTATGCTCCCACAGTATACACTCTTGGTCCTCTTTCACTAGCTCAAGAAGATTTTCACAGAATATTCCTGTCATTTGGAAATATTATGTGTCAAATTTCTGCATCTAGGTCATGTTTTCTCCACCGGGCAATGTTTTTTTCTAAAGAGAATAGTGAATTGGTTCTGATGATGGGAGTTAATAAAAAAAAAAAAAAAGATATTATAATGCCTTGCAGCCCTGCAAAGATCAATTCTACGTGACAACATCTTATTCTTTAGTATTTTTCTCAAATTAAGAAGAAATTAGGTTTAATTGATTAATTTTTTCTCCAAGGGTCAGTAATTAAAATAAGGGTAAGGAACACCACTCTAGGCCGTAGCTTCTTCACTCAAGTGTTAAGAGATCATCTAGACTCAATTGTATTATCAAATAATTGTTACTGTAAAATAATAACAGAAGTTTGTCAGTGTTGTAGGTTGTAGGCTAGGAGTTTTTGCATTTGTTCTCTTACTTAATCAATATAATAACTCTATAATGTAGGTGTTATTAATTCCATTGTGTAGATACAGAAATTGAATTTTAGAGATTTAAGCAATCTGATTTCCATGAAGTGTGGATAATGGTTAGAATGCAAATTTTGGCAGGGTTGGCCCCAGAGCCTTAGGCTCTTGACTTTAAGGTTAGGGAATTTACCTAAAGTTATTTCTTTAAGAATTTCCTTTAAGCATTTTTTTCTTGCCTTCCTTGTACTTCTAAGTATATCCTTGGCTAATGAATAAACATTACTTACTTTATTTGCTTCCAACTGGAATTCCAGAGTTCCTGTTTCTTTGAGTAAAGATCTAGTTAAAAACCAGAGGAAAACATTACTTAAAATATCAAAGGTCAATATTTTACACAGATAGACAAACTCAAAGCCCATACACTTTTCTATTGCTACTTCTTTCAAGTTACATGACTTCTCTGTAATAAATTTTCATGACTCTAAATTTTCATGATCTAAATCTTTTGTCTAAAGACAACCTTGCCAGATTCTTCTCTGCCTATGAGAAGGCCTCCAGACCTCTCTTCTAGTTCTTATTTTCAAACATACCCTTAACTTAATGTAGACAAAACATCTAGTAGGGTGTGGAGCCAAAACAACATATATTAGGCTTCTCCTTCTCACTTTACATTTTTATTTAAGCACCATCAGATTGAGAAGGGATGAAGATGCCTCAGTGCTAAGGCCTCCTTAGCTAAGTATTCCAGAATTTGTAACTAAACAAGCACAATAGCATAAAATACTGACCCATCCAGAAAATAAGCCCTGTACATGGAGGTCCGGAACAGGAATCAGAAAAGAAAAAAGGGAAATTATATGTTAACATGGATTACTTTAATGATTTTTTTCTTCAGATTTATGAAACATTTTAAATCTTTTGTAGCTAAAAACATATAAACACGTTCCACTCATTGTTCCCCAAATCTCTTCCATACGGAGAAGTTAGGAGTCTTTCGTGCAGTTCCTTCCTATAGAATGAAGAGCACAGTGTCAGGTGATATGCTCAGTGTCGGGCATATGTTGCCGGGGAGAAGTACCAAAATAAGAGACAGAAGAAAATGGGCTATATTTCTTTTGCCTTCTGTCAAATGATACAGGATTTCTTTTTGTTAATTGTCTGATTTATCCCTGTTAGTGGTATGTAGAAACAGTACATATCATCGGTCTCACCTAAACTACCACTTTAACTCTCAAAAGTCCATAATTCTGACTCATCCACTGGATATAGTCTACCAAGTTAGGCCATTTATTCTAACATATTACACCTTCTAAATATCCTTTTCCAGGTTATTTGCCCAAGAAGATGTGACATTGGTTCTCATCACAGCTTTAGCAGTCAGGCAACATAAGAGCTTCATATTTGGTGTTCGCAATATGCTCTACTGTGCTTGTGTCAATAAATACAAAAGTAACCTTGAGCAAGTCAATTTATCTACTGAACTTTTCACACTTAGAGACAGAGATAATAAGATCCACTTTGTATACTTTTCAAGGTTGCCCTGAAGGTTCAGTGAGGTAATAGATATAGAAGTTCTTTCTAAAATGTAATGTGGTATGGAAACATAAGTGTCTATTGTTATTTTTGGACCATAATTATAGGCAATAGGAAAAAAGTGAGAGTATCAAGAAGAGAATACTGAAGGTTACGCAATGGGCAGCAGGATGAAATTTCATTACTCAATTTTGCAAGGATCGATTCAGAAAGCAATCAATTTCAAGTATAAAGCACAAATGAAATATGGTGATTTTAGAACAGCATAAATGCTGTAGGAGTTCCTCATCTTCCCCTCATATATATACATCATCCTTATATAAAATGGAGTGTGTAGCATAGAGATCATAATTTTGAGATAGTAGAGCACACCTGGTCTCCAAGATCCATTGAAGGAAGGCACTGGCATTCTGTTCAAACTCCTGACACATCTCAAAGTTCTTGATCTGTCTTGACTCTTCCTTTTGCAGCTCCTGCTCCCGTTCCTAAAACCCCAAATCACAGTGCAGTACACATTGAAGACTTCTCTTTGCAGCAAAATAACTGGTTTCCAGGCTCAGCTGCATATCTTTACTTTCCCAAATCTAGCCTATCTTTCAGAAGCATGTACCTGTGTGCTCATATTTCTTCCAGCCCACCTCTTCTCATCTCCAAAAGGTGAATAAAGTTCATGTCACTTCCCATAAGTACTTATAGATGTCTCAAAGACCAAGCCCAATAACAAGTAATCAAGTAATAAAGGCAAATACTTCCCCTTCTCAATTTTTTTTCTAAGTGAAATTTTATTTAAAAGCAGCCTTGAAGGGAAAGGTAGTAATAAGAGTTTCCAGCTAAAATTGGTGATTTTATGGTGAAATTTTACTCTTTAAAACTTTTAAGTACTTCCCATAGCTTCATATGATGAACATAATTATAGATAAAAATTAAATACAAACATATTAAAAAGACAATTTAGAAGAGTGTATAAAATAGAGAGTGCCTTGGCTAGGGAAATATATAGGATGTAAAGATATATACAGGCCTCATGAATTTTTTATAACCCATTTTTAGAGCCACCTCCTAGAACTTATGTTTGCTTTTTCTAAATCATTGCTCAATACCCGGAAGCATGAAACTATCCAAACTATGGGGCATAGTGCTATACTTATAATAAAATAATTCAAATTTTTTCTTAGACTTTCAGTTTATGACTGCTTTCCTGATTAATGGTGTTTTTTTTTTTTCTCAAAAGTTCCCCAACTTGGATAATGACCTAAATGGTTATGACCACTATAGCCAAGGTAAGTCTCTGCTGTGCCTCAAGCTACCTTGATGAGGTCAGGCAGGTGCTTCCAGATCCTTTCTAGCACCTCCATTGTTAACCAGGTATAAGGACTGGAGGATACATTTAAGGTCTTAATCTGCTGGTTTAACTCTAGCAAAAAGTTGAAGTCTTCTTGGGCCTTGGCCAAGGAGGCCAAGAAGGCCTCATGGTCCTTCTGCAGCTGACGAATCTCATTCAGAGAGACACAGTGCACAGGCTCTGACAATTCTTCCTCAATATTTTCACACCAGTGGTTGAAAGCTGAAGCTTTGTGTGCAAATTCCATGAATAGTTCCTCAGCCTATAGAGAAAGAAAAAGATACCTTCATCTTTCCCAATAGTAAGAGAAGAAAAAAATACTAAAGAGAAGAGACAAGAAGACAGAGGATAAAAATAATAACTGTCTTTAAATATTTTCAGGGCCAACACTCTAATAGGCAGAACTAAAACCTATGGGAATAATATGATCAAGTGGATGGACATGTGGGTTCAAGTATTAACCTTGATCCCAGTATTTTCTCTTTGGGTGCAACTGGTCAAGTTTTCCAGCATCTACAAATGAGAAGATAGAATGAATTCTAGAGTTATTTTAGCTCTAAGATTCCAAGAATGACGAAGATTATTTTCAATGATAAGATTTCATGATTTCTTATTCTGAAGTTTGTTTATCAATCTTAATTGTCACATAGTAAACATGTAATAATGGGTGTTAAATAAATGAATAAATAAATGGTTAAATGAACAAATCCTTTGTTAGATAAGCAAATCTATCCCATCTTCCTCTTTCTTCTGTACTTCTGCAGACCACACCTCTCTGATGTCTCTCTATACTGTTATTATTCTACCTTTCTTCTAAATCTTAGGGCTCATCTCTTGCCTGAAGCCACTGCTTAAAATATTTCCTACTCTCCAAACTATATCCTTATTTCCTTATATCCTTATATCCATATATTCTGAATGACTCTGGATTTTTGAATGACAGAAATAACCTGGATTGTTCCACACAGTAGGTAATAAAAAATATTTCATAGATTTTGGGTTAGCTGGCTATACTCCCAAGGAGATTTATGTTACACAAATGAGTTTTCATCCCCAAACATAAGGGTTAAAGAGGAAATAATTTGTCCAGTGGAAGGAAGATTACAACATTGTGCATTATTACATTCTCCCTGTACTCATTTCAGCAATATACATGGTAAAATAGGTCAAC
The DNA here is from genome assembly GCA_028627145.1 of Eidolon dupreanum. NCBI lineage: Eukaryota > Metazoa > Chordata > Mammalia > Chiroptera > Pteropodidae > Eidolon > Eidolon dupreanum. Next base: position 21,462,746 of record CM053517.1, on the reverse strand, counting down.
ACATAGAAAACTAATATGGACTCTATAAAGAAAGAACATGGAAACCATAAAGTACTTCATATTATTTTCATAATAGTAAGGATCAACTAATTTTTTACAAAGATTTCATAATCAGAAAGTAATATAATATAATCAGAATGTGAATTGTTTTTATACATATGTTTTTATATGCTTTTAAAGTTACCCATTAATTGATTCAATTCTTCACCTAAAATTAGCTATCATGTCCTACAAAAGTGTAGAAATTAACTAAGGGTCCAAATTAACTGATTTTTATTTATATGATTGTTTTCCAATTCCCTAACTCTCTATTTTAACTTGTTGTCAGGTAAAATACTTGTTACGATATAGAAATCCTCAATAACTTCACTGACCATTCTGACTTCCTTTCATCATTGATTTTCTTTTTTTTTTTTATGATCAACATCTAATACTTTAGCAGCCACCACTAGAAATAAAAAACATTTTAATCACATATATCCATATACAACTTAGTGGTCCAAACTGCATTTTCAGATCCATTATTTCTTTTAACAGTAATAACACAGAACAGCAGAAGATAGTGGTAAAATTTCATAAATGGAAGAATCAAGGTTTGAAGATATGAAATGATAAATATAAACTCTCTAGGCTAGGGAAGATGAGAACACAGTTTTACTTGTTTAGTTATCCTTTTATTCGAGTTAGAGAAAAGCACAAGGACGATCTTTTCTCCTGTCAGTTTTAGGTCTTCCATACAATAAGATCTTCCACCCTTTTGTTTCACATACCTGTTACATTACATGTGCTTGGCTTTCATATCAGGGCAACTCGATAATTGACAAATCAGTCTAAAAAAATGTCCTATCAGTCTAAAAAATTGAATAACTTCTTACTCAATAAGAATGTCTTCCTGATCCTTCTCAAAGTACTCAAATGTCTATAGATTATCCAAACAGAGTTTAGTTAATATACAGATAATCAAGGCCTTATCATGGTTCATCAATTTTTTGAAATTCACCTTCTGTAAAGGTAGCCTTTTCTCTAGCAATTTGTCTTTGTGGGCAGCAGAGGCTTCCAGAAGCTGATCCCAGTGCCTCAGCAGGGCGGCATGGCGCTCCTCAATGGCTTTGGTCTGACTGTGCTGAGAAGCCACCAGTTGGTCCCTTAGATCAGTTATCTTTGGCAGTCTCTCTTGCTGGAAACTCTGCAGACTGACATCTAGTGTGTCCTGAGAAAGACCCATAGAAAAGCAGTAAATAGAGAAATAATACATATTCCAAGAGGTTATTCACACCTGGGTTCCACCAGATTTTTATCAGAGGTAAGATAAGCACTAGGAAAGAAAATGATGACAAAAGAAAAAGAAATATGACTTAGAGATTAAGTGAACATTCAGGATTAAAATCATGGTTAAGTTCTAGTGGACATATGTTTTATAATAAGATTTTAGGTTAGGTGGATTATTAATATTAAGGGAATATTGGAACATAATATGATATTTCAAATTTCCTGAATCAAATTAATCCTTCATAGAACTGACATCTTTTCTTGAACACTTTCATAACATTTATTAGATTTTGAGTTCTAATTAATAGCAGTGCACTACTGGAGATCTTGAAAGTACACAAACCAACAAAAGACCTCCTAGAGATGCTAGCTATACAATTGATATTTTTATGAAAATGCCGTTATAAGATTAGAGATGTTCCACTTCCAGTTTTAACAGTTTAGCTAGTATTTAACCAATTCTTTCTTTGAGAACGACTTAATTGTTGGATAATAATACAAAAAATCAGCCATGTGAAAAAGATCACAATGCAACTCAGGTAGCTATTACTCAAGGGATCAAAATTCCATAGAGGAGGGAATAGTAATAGAGTAGAAGTAATATTCCCTGTTACTTTTCCTTTTGAAGTATAAACTGTACAGGGTAAGAGGAGAAAAACTTATATTCAGAGGTTTTGAAAATCTCATGGAGCTACAGAGACAAAAATTGAAGTTCTGGGAAACTGAGGCACCCAGGATTTAAGAAGCCATGAAAAAGGAACTGCAGAAATGTAGGTTCAATATTCTGTTTATATTTTCCCCTCAAGGCATTTATAGGTTCCTAAATTGTGTAGGATATAAGTCCTAGAAGCCAAGCAGAAAACAGTAGTTAAGGATCTGAAATGCTAATCAGAGTTTTCTGTAGTCACACAGACCTTAGTTCAGTCTACATTGATTAGGAATGACCCTAGTGAAAGAGATTTAGTTGAGACTCCTGAAAAGCCCCAGGTATAAGAGCAAACTGGAAAAGGCTAGCTTTCAAAAAAACTGAAACTATGCCTTAAATTATTTCAATCTCTGGCCAAAAAATAGGGGTTGGATGGGGGATGGGAGATATTAAATTATAGCTTTAAGTCAAAACTTATGAATTAATTACTTTAAATGTAAATGGAATCACTATTTCAATAAAATGATCAAATTAGATAAATGAAACAATACTCACTACACATTATTTATTAAGACACATCCAAAATATAAAGACACTGGACTTCTATATTTATTGCAACATTATTCATAATAGCTAAAATATGGGAACAGCCTAAATGTCCATCAATAAATGAATGGATAAAAAAGATGCAATACAAATAGATACATACATACAATGAAATATTCATATTAAGCATGAAACATTCTTACTGAGCATGAGAAAGAATAAGTCCTGCCATATGCAACAATTTGGATGAATCTTGATTGTATTATACTAAGTGAAATAAGTCAGAGAGAAAGACAAACACTATATGAAATCACTTTCATGTGGAATCTAAAAAAGTAGTTACAAGAACTGGAAGTCAGGGTTGGGATACAAAGGGTACAACACAGAAAAATTAGAAAGCCAAAAGCTGGTTCTCTAATAAAAAAATGAACATCTATTGCAAGACTGATGAGAGAGTGGAGAGTGAAAGAGAGGAAGAGAAAACTGCCTAATTATCAATATCAGGAAGTAGAAAAGAAACAATATGCCAAGTCCTACAGACAATAAGATCACAAAATTTAGAAGTGAAATAATCCTGTGTTCAGCTTCTGTGTGATATGAGTCTTGGACCTCACTGACATCTATTAACAAGGCAATCTTGCTCTCACCTGCTTTGCTAGAAGAGTGAGGAATGCAGCAAGGTCTGCACCATTGCCATTAGTCTTCAGGCTTGTTTCTTTTTCAGCTAAAAAGCAAAGATAATTAATAATGTGGGAAAGATAGTTGGTCCTGTATCAGATTGGTAAGGAGAAAAGGAATTTATCCTATGGGTCATAAGAGAGCCTCCTAAGTCTCAAAGTGGGTGATTTTTTGGAATATAAGAACAGTGGAGATTAATGAATTGCTTTTCTAGACTTATGCAGGATAAAACTGATTGAAAGAGATCTAGGACCAAAAGAACTTCTGAGTGTTTCATAGAAAAAAGAAAAATTGTATGTTAGATATAAATTATAAGTAAATAAATAAATTTCCTATCTTTCTGAATATCACGTGTGAAATCACCAATTCCCAAAAAGAGTTTCTCTGGAATAACGGTATTTAGTTGCCCCTTTAGCATGTTTCTGTGTGCATGTGTGTTTATGTGTTTGCACACATGTGAGTGTAATTGTAATTGTGTTCCAAAAGGCTAGGGATGTGTGATGAAGGGAGAATATCTCTTTGTAAGATAAGTGAGAAAGCCCCAGGAACCATTCTATAAATGCAATTTATCAGCATTTCTAAAACCCAAGAACTCTGGCCTTCATAAATCATACCTATCCAGGCCTCTACCACATCAACCTTCCAGTTGAACTGCTGAAAGCTGTAATCATCTTCAAGTTGCAATTTCCAAGCAGCTATTGCTTTGGCCAGAGAAGGTGTCTTTTCATTCAGAGCCTCTATCTTAACAGAAATCTTCTCCTTGTGCTGATTTTCCTCCTGCAATGCCAAGGTTAAAAGGAGGAGAGAGACCAAGGCCAGGAATGTGAATTCTTTAATACCATTGAAAAGTTCCTATTTTCCTCATTCTAAATATATAAACTATTCTCCTGTAGGTCTAGTGAATTTATTCTATTATTCATCTATGTCACAGGGGGTTATTTCCACCCTAGCATTTAGATGATCTTTTCATGCTTATCCATATAAATGTGATCTTCTTAGTGAAAACATCTAGTAGATATGAAGTCATCTCTGTTTAGGGTTCTTTCTACAGCACTTAGATCATTGAGCTTTTGTAAAATCAAGCACTTAAACAAAAAAGTGACTGTCAACTTACAAAGAAGTCTCCATGCAATCCTCCCTAGAAGCTTACAAAGAAAATTTTTTTCACTTTCTTATAATACTTTATAACCAAAGCAAGTCATTTATATGTCCTCATAAATGCTATAATGTGCATTGCTTAAGAGTAAGAGTGTCAAACAAAGTTTTAAAGAAATCTTCAAGCTGTACTTATAAGAACTTGAAATAAGAATTTCCAGAGAAAAGCAATTAAATTGATAACTATTTCCTAGTAACAGCAACAATAATAATAAGAAGGCAGCTTAGAAGACATTATTAGAAGTCTATATATGATTTTGGCACTACTCATGAGTTTATATTGGGGCCAGTCTCTTTTGAAAATAAAAAATGGACCTGGAAGCCCTGGAGCTCCTCACCTGACTCAGGATGCCTTCTCCTTGAGCACACACATTTTGCACTCGGGCCTCATGGACAGCAAAGTCATTTTCCAAAGCTTCATGCTTCTTTAGCAAGCTCTGCATAAATGAGTTAGTGAGAATCAAAACATCTGGACAATCTATCCCATCCACATTCTGACTCCCTTTAATGCCTTTCACCACCAATGATTCAGCTAAATTGATAGAATGATGAGTGTCTACTTTTTCCTGCATAGCTCTACTAAATTCTTTTCCCCAAACTCCACACTTGCCAAAAAAGGACAAGCTTACCAGAAAAAGAGTCAAAGGTATATAAGCGACATTGTTTCTAACTTACCATGTGACCCTAAGGTTTTCTGGATTGTGGAATAAGAACGTTGACCAAAATAAGGCACAGAACTTCTCCACATTGAAATTTATATAATTTTATGAAACACTGCATCTACCAGAAAAATATTAAGTATCAAGAACATTCTATACTAAGAGCTGACCCAAATGTCTGCTTTCCTCACCAAGAGAACAATATTAATTTTAAAGCTGAAAACATTGACTACTTAAAAAGAGATTCATAGTAAAGAGAAGACAATTGATCCATTCAGCCTATTTCTCACCTGAGTAGCAGCCAATGTATCTCCAGAATCCCCTTTGGCAACCATTGCTTTCTTTTCACTGATCCAATTTTCCTCCTCCTCAGCATTCTCCATGAATTGCAAGTATTCTAGGGACTCTTCCAACTGAAGCCCTCTATAGCAGGGAAGTAAGCCCCAACAAGGATAAGAAGAAACTAGTAAGCAGTGAGAATGAAGCCAAATGGCACAGTCTCACAAGGCAACTACCATTGAACTGTGCCACAGGACAATCAAATATATGCCTACTAGTCAGCTGTGTTGATCTCATCTTAAAAGGGGGAGACCCTTGCTCTAGAGGCTCAATATTGTGGCATCATCTACTCTTTAGGAATTTTTGCTGGGGGAAGGGAACCATGCCCAAACAAAAGTGTCAAGAGTTCAGAGCTGGCGAATAACAACAATTAAGCACAGTCTCTTTCTATTATGAGAACTGCCATTCTTTTTATACAATATAAGCATTGCAAAGTATTTTTATTCCCCAATTGGAAATGCCTTTTTATTCCCAATGGACATGGAATTATAGGAAGATATTATTTTATTTAGCAATATGATTACTTGATTCAAAATAGCTCTATGGCTAAAAGGGAGGAAAAAAACCATTTCTTCATTTTTCCACTACTGAGTGTTGTACACAAAGTTAAAACTGGGGAGATAAACAGACCTGTGGCAAATAGCCTGGTATGAAGGATAACATATGTAGGGCAACAATGATAACAGCTGAAAATAAGAGCAGGAGTAAGGTATATTTAGAACAGAGACAGCAATCACTTCTGCCTGGTTAATGGGAGTAAGCTTCAGAGAAGACTTTTCATTTGAGCAATGACTTAGAAGATAGGTTGAGATGGATAGTTGGAGAGATATGCTGAGCAAGCATTTAGTATCCCCAATCCCAACACCAGCCAACAGTTGCAAAACAGGAAGAGAACTGGGCTTCCTATCCTTAACTCACCGAGCCTTGGCCAACTCTTTGAGCTTCTCCCAGTGTTGAACAAACTGAGCCAGCCGTTCCTGGATCTCCTCTCGCCCAACTGCAGCCTTATCCCCCAGACTCTCTGCCATAGCCAGCACATTCTGAAAAACACCTCCTCCAAGTTGCATTATCCCATAATCTCTCTCAATTTAGACAGTTTCCTGGAAATTTATCTAATTCTTCCTGCCCTCCAGATCATTTCTAAACTTCATGGGACTTGGAGTGGTCCTGAAAATCCTGGGAGAATGAAAAGAGCTACAGTGAGATCTGCCATTCTAAATTTACCCAAGTTTTGGAAATACGTTGGCATCTGTGCAGGTTTACTCTCCATGATCTACCTTATGAATGATTCATGGTTACAGGGTGACCCTGCTACCAAGTCAGACCCAGAGTTGCTTTCTTTCCATGTGACTCATCTCAAGAGCTGCTTTTCCAGGTGTTCAAACCTGCATCCCAATTGTCAACAAGTGTGCCCTGGACTGTTAAAGTGCTTCTTCCAGAGAAGAGCATGGGTTCCTGTGTAGAATTCTTCTATTCACAGAATATAAAATGTGGAGGAGAAAAGAACACTTGTGAACTCTGTGACTAACTTGATGTTACCTTGGCATGCCACCTTCACATTTTATAGTAGTAACATCCTATTTATCTGTAACATGAGGGCATTATTTATTAGATTAGATTATCTCTGTCTTTTCAGGTCTTATATTCTATTATTCCTACCTGGATCGCATGTTCATGTGCCATTAGCTCCCCCTCTAGACGTTTGTGTTTCTTCAGTAAGTTTTGAACCCCCTGAAGATCCCTCCCATAGTCCGGAGAGCTCACCCGTACCAACTTCTCCCTACAAACAAGAAAGAAAAGAGAAAATTTAGAGTTTAGACATATGAAGTCATTTTAGAACAGTTTTCTAAGAATGTGTGTAGCTGGGGTGAGGTAACACTCTGGTGTCAGTAATCACAAAGATAATTAGTTCCAAAGGCTTTCAGCAAAACTTCTGATTTATGCTAATACAAATTAAAATAACATACTGATATCTACCAAATGCACAGTTGTAATAGTTTTCTCATTAGTCATTTGCATATCTATTTGTGTTCTCTTCTTTGCTCAAGAACATTCGCTAACATTTCTTTTTCAAAAGTGAAAATTATATATGTACACATAACAACAAACATATATACATATATAAGTTTCGTGGCCTTTATTATTTTTGTCTATTAATATCATTAATGAACTTAGGTAGAATGGGTTATAAAGAGCTGATACTATAGCAGTCATGGCAGATGGATTGGTTTTGAGCATGAAATGTTTGGACATTACCAGGAGCACAATAAAATACTACATAGACAAGATTATATATCTTACTATTCCTAAAAAGGTTTCTAAAATGTCCTGCTTATTGCCCTGTGCACAATGCCTTTTCTAATTATTTTTTTTTTGATTCTTACTAGCAAGAATCAAAAGGTTTGTTGAAGAGAAACACAAGGCTGGTTAAATAGTAAATACAGGAAATAATTTGATTTGCTAATATATTCATAATTTTATTTTTTACAACAAATGTAATTAGTAATAAAACTATGGCTGGTAATGTGTAAAATTCTCTATTCAATATACAGTTCTGTGGCATATTAAATACAAGGATACAGGGAGAATAATAATGATCTCATTAGCTGGATAAGTTGTAAATGCCCAGCTATGGATAATGTCTGATTCAGAATGAGCATTACATATTCTATGAACTATCTAAAACAAATATATATGGTTTCTTAATTTTGTTCCCAGAATGTATGTAAACTGCTTCCTACTCTCTTCATTCTTATCTTTCTCTTACTGAATATGATGAAGGAATTTGGAGAAAAAAAAAAACCAATGCTAACTTCAGGCTAAGGCAAACGTGATTAACAAGTAATACAAACTTCAAGAAACATTACATATTTCATTTTAACATAAAATAGAAACATGTATGGTGGATTATCTACTCTCTTAGATTGTTAATGCAGTGTGAGTTGGTAGCACATACTCTATCCAGGATTCTTCATCATCTAGGTCCTGGAAGAACTGGAACAAGGCATAGGCCTCTTTCAGTTTCTCATGGTGTGCAGCTGCTAAGTTCTGGACATCTAGGTAGCGCTTATTGACATTATCCATTTTCTCCACAATCTGGTCAGCATTGAAAGTCCCACTGGATCGCAGATCAGTAGCCAACTCATTCAGATCCCTGAGTGCATCCTAGAAAGCCCAGTATACTCAGTGAACAGTACAGTATAGATATTAAGTAGACTTGCAACTTTAACCATTGCTGGTTCTGGTTCAAAGACTGGGTCAAAAGATTGTTTTTGAAGGTAGCAAATTTTACATTATGTTCTTTTAATTCAGTTTGAATAAGGGCAAGACTGAAGGCAATATGGATAGCATGGCTACAGTATTCAAAGTGCACATTTGGCTTTAAGTGTTTTCTTCCTTCTGATGTTCCCCCCTTTATTTGCTTCCTCTTCCCAACTAGAAAATAAGACCATGGTGAGCAAGTACAGTACTGAATTTGATGCAGACTAATTTATTAAAATATTTATCAAGAACTACTCTTAGATTGGCAGCAGAACACACCCGGCCTCTTCTCTATTTTCGTTTCAACTCTGCCCCTTCTTATAGTCAGAAGGAATATCATCGAGTCCTGAAATAAATGAACTTAGTAAGCTTTTGACTTCTTGTCCTTTCTGTGAGTATCTCTACCTTCAAATAAAACTGATAATGTAAAATTCACCTGTATAAAATTAACACCTGCCAGCACTTCTATCACTGCTCCTAACACAAATCTTTGCTTGATATTAGAATGCTACTGGAATTCTCCAATGAATTTCAAGAGTTTATATGTAATTCAACTCCACTGCATATTCTCCCATTCAATTTTATTGTTTTTCTCTCTAATTCTAGAAAATAACTTGTATTTTCTTTCAAAGACCATATGAAATGTGCACCTTTAGATGACAGTGAGTTTATATGCATGCATCAGTTAAATAAACGAAATAATTTTTAGGATCCACTTCCTGGAGTCTTAGAATCAAGTTTAATGATCATTGGTTAACAGTGACTGTTGCAACCTCTCTACAGCCCATGGATTTGAGCTGGTTATAAAGACTGCTGGCTGAGAACACTACAGTGAGTTTTGCAAGACTGTGTTCTCAGATGATCTCCTAATACAGAAGAGAGGTAAGTCATAAATGTTTTTATTGTGGGAATGGAAATTCCAGAGGAGTGAGATTCCAACACTACTTACCTTTCGGGCTGACATCTCAGTTTCCAATAGTTGATGCTTCTTGAGCAGGTTTCCTGCAGAAGCCAAGTCTCTGGCCTGATCTTTCATGGCCAGCAGTGTCTCTGCCTGAGAATAGAAGAATAAGCAATAAAGCTGTCAGATGAAAACTATTTTTAAGAAGAACAAGATTAGCAACTATGTCCCCAAACTTTTCCCAAGAAGAGTGAAGGAGATCATTCATGCATAAATCTGATTATCTGACAAGCATTTTTTAAGCTCCTATTTCCCACCATTTCCAGGTGCAATTACCTCTGAGAGCCAGAACTCAAAATCCCGGATGCCTGTATTGAATCTCTGTTGGCGACTAGCCTCACTGAGCTTCTGCCCTTTGTCAGTTGTTTTCTCAACCAGGTCGTCCCAGTGTTTCTCCAGCTCTTCCAGTTGACCCTAACCCAAAGAAATTGAGGGGTCATTATGGTCTTTAGAATCCTGGGTCCTGTAACAGCTAGAAAGGATAATGTAGGGAGGCTGTGGAGATAAGGACTAGCCAAAATGTTTCAGTACTTCTACATAATCTGGGAAAACAATAAGAGGTGTTGTTTGAAGAAAGGGTACTAAGATGATTGCAGGGTCTGATGTCTAAGTTATAAAAGGCTCTTGGCAGTAGGAATAGAAAATATGAAACAATGAGGTCGGAAAAAAATGGCTTAGATGATAGTGGTTCTTCATCTCTCTGGCAATTGAATCAAAATTGTGACAGAAACGAGGAGCAAACACAAAGGAAAATTGCCTGGGATCTAGATGAACAAGTCATACAATTAAGGAGAAATCTAAGAAATTACCCTACAATGGCAGAAGGTAGGATGAGGCAAAGACAAGAAGCTGCCCAGTCCTGAGCGCTGAGGGGGCCAGAGGCTATAGCAGCAGCACTCAGAAGCTGCAGACGCCTCTTAAAGGGGCTATGTCTGTGAGCTGACTTTCCAAGTGATGTACCTTCTCACTCTGAGCACCAGCACTAGTTTGCTACGCAGGGGGCACCAGGGACTTACATGAGAACATTGAGTTGTCAGAGTGAGGGCTTAGGTGAGACTCGTTCTGTATAGAAGTTCCAGTGGTATGCATTTTTCCTCTGTTGGGCCCTCCACTCCCAGTGCATGAACTTAAGTTGCCATAGCGGAGACCTCATCAAATTGGATAACAGAGGTTCTCTGCCAAGAGGATTCCCTGAAACTCCACCTCTCCCCACTCACAGCTCCACCCAAGCCACATCCAGGTGTGTCCTCGCTTAATGAGGTGCCCCTTGCTGAGCAACACCTAGACTCACACTGGTGGCAGCTGGCCTCAACTACTGTTGTGGTCTTTGAAGCAACTATAAGCACAGCATCTGTGGATTGCTTGCTGAATCTTAACAGGTGACCCCAGAGAAGCACAGACTGGGGCTAAACTTGATATGCAGCTAAACCATTGTCAGGACTGTGTCACTAGACAACTACCACACAAAGCCACACTAATAAGGCTGAGAGTCTTAAAAGCTTTGCTCAGTACATTGAAACAGACACAGAAAGGCAGCCTAACTGGGAAGACAAAGAAGCAGAAACCATATGAGAGAACAGAACAGAGATCCAGAAATAATGGAGTTAAGCAATCTAACAGATGAAAAATTCAAAACATTGGTTATAAAGATGTTCAATGAACTTATGAGAAGTGCAAATGAATTCAGTGAGAACTTTAACAAAGACATAAAAAACATAAAAATAGAAATGAAAAGGATAAAAGGGAATCAGTCAGAAATGAAGAACACATTATCTGAGATGAAAAGTATAGTAAATGGAATAAACAGAGTGAATAAAGAAGAGGATCAAATGACCTTTATAGAGAATGGGGAAGCCAAGGACATTCATTCAGAATGGCAAGAAAAAAGAAGTCACGACTATAATAATAATTTAAGAAGCCTATGGGACACTATTAAATGTAAAAATAATGATAATAATAATAATAATAATAATAATAATAATAATAATAATAATTGTGTCATAGGAATATTGGAAGGAAAACAAAATGTTGAAGATCTATTTGAAGAAATAATGTTAGAAAACTTCCCTCACCTGATGAAAGAAATGGACATACAACCCCAGGAAGCTCAAAGAGTACCAAAAAAGATGAACCCAAAGAGGCCCACACCAAGACACATCATAATTAAAATGCCGAAAGTTGAATATAAAGAGATAGTCTTAAAAGCAGCAACAGAAAGGCAATTAGTTAACCACAAGGAAGCATCCATAAGACTAGCAACTGATTTAAAAAAAAAAAAAACTATGCAGGACAGAAGTGCTTGGCATAAAACATTCAACATGATGAAAACCCAGGATCTACAACCAGGAATATTTTATCCAGCAAAAGTATGATTTAGAGTTGAAGGACAGACAAAAATAAGCTGAAGGAATCTATCAACACCAAGCCAGTATTGAAAGAAATGTTGGAGTAACTTCTTTAAGAAAAAAGAACATGTATCAAAAACAGAAATAAAGAATAGTAGTAACTACATTCCTAGCAACAAATACCTCAAATGAAAAAGAATTCAATGCTCTAACCAAAAGATTGGTTGAATGGATAAGAAAACAAGACCCCGACATCTGCTGCTTACAAGAGATTCACTTCAGATTAAAAGACACACACAGGCTGAAAGAAGGGGTTGGAAAAAGATATTGCTTTGATGGACCTAGAGGGTATTGCACTGAATGAAATGGGTTGGATAGAAAAAGACAAAAATTGCATGATTTTATATACATGTGGAATCTAAAGAACAAAATCAACAACAACAACAATAACAAAAGTGGAAATAAATTCATAGATATGGAGAATATTTAGAGGGATACTAAATGGGAGGGGAGTTGAAGGAATGGCAAAAAAAAAAAAGCAAGGGGATTAAAAGGTACAAACGGATAGTTGCAGAATAGACATGGAGATGTAGATTGTAGCATGGGGAAGATGGTTAAAAATGTTGTAATAAATATGTAAGGGAGAAGAGGGGTACTAGATTTAGTGGGGTATAACTTTCCAAGTTATGTGGTTCTCTGATCACTATGCTATACAATTGAAACTGATATATTATTGTATGTCAACTATAACTGAAAAAAAAAAAACCTCATTGAATTGTACAATGTAAACACATGCAACTAATTGCCTATTATATTTCAATAAAGACAGAAAAATATAAAACAAGCAGGATGATGCTTAGGAATTAAATCTAAAGTTTTCTTGGAGTTCTAGGTACTAAGTGTGGTGGGATCCATAAGATATGAGCATCACTATTTTTCTCCTTCTTGTACAACAGTGAGAGGGAAGACTATTAACCAGGAAGAAATTCCATATCCCTATACATGGAAACATTAAAAGCGTAAAATTTTACTCTTCATTTGACTTTGTAGCCCAGAACCCATGCTGAGTGGAACCTCTACCTTCATGGTCTCTTCATTGCCATCACATGCTCTCCGCTGAATCAGAGAGTTCCCCAAGCTGATGACTCCTTCCACCTGATCTGCTCTGCTATGGACCTCATTTTCAAAGGTCTGGTGCTTCAGGTATTTCCTCTGAAGGGAAAGAAGAAACTAAGTTATCCTCTCATTTAGGGAAGCAAGAAAATGTAACTTCTGTTCAAAAGGAAGTGTTAATATTTTTATCATAACCAAAGTGATGATGACTTCTGAAAGACCTGCTCCACAGACTTAGTAGACCCTGAGGGCAGCAGCAGTAGTCTCAACAGAAAACATTCAGTATGGGGAGATGAACATTCATCCAACAATCTGGGCATACTGAAGTTTTCCAAGATGTTCTATTTTGAGCTTGCCTGAATGTTGGTGGGGTCTTTGTAGGACTCATCACAGGCTGTGGGCAGCATCTCACTAATCCATTCTTCCAGGTCCTCGAGGTCACGGTAGAATTGTTTTAGGTCTGCATAGTCTCCAAGTTTTGTCTGTTCAGCAATCAGTTGCGCTTTGAGGGCCATCCATCTGGAGGAGAGGGTTAGATCACTCTGTGTCCTTTTTCCTTCTCCCAAACTCTAATGGTATATCCATGAATTTTCCCATTTTTAACCCCATTATATATTTATGTGTTATATATAATACAGTTATATATTATATTATTATATATTATATATGATATTACATATGATTTATATATTTATGTTATACATAACATAGTCTCATTATTTTTAGATATAAAATAATGTGGTTAAGTCAGGTAATTTCTAAGGTAACTTCCATGTCTTTCATTCATTCAGTCTAGATCACAAACTTTCTTAGTGTCTAGATAGTCTTAGGCATCTAGAAATGAGAAGTACTCAGAGTGTTATCTCAATGCTCAATGCTAAAAGATTAGTCACTTTGCTACATCTTCCTGTAGCTCACAAAACAATTGCTCAGGCCTGACCTGTCTAATATCCATTGGAGCCGAGCAGCAATATCTTCCTTGGCATAGTGATCATCAGCAATGAGCTGCTCAGCAAAATTTTCTAGTTCAGTAATCTTCTTTTCCTAAAGAAAAAAAAAAAAAAAGAGCCCAGATATCTGGATATTAGGCCCTAGTGCAAACTCAGACTTTTTCCTAGAAAAGAACAGAAATATCCTTTTTGGTCCCACAGAAGAAAATAAAACCAAAGCCAAAGGGTAAATGCTTTAGAGAGAGGTGGATTTTAACTCAAAAAGAGGTGAAACATTAATAATGATACTGAGATGAACTACTTGTGTGGTACTGGGTTTCATTCTTTGACACTTACCATGGCCATTGTAGAGGGTAAATCTTTCATTGGCTGGGATGTTGTATATGAAATCACTTCCAACTCTAAAAGTCATGTTTTAAAAGGCTGGACTTAAAGTAAGAAAGTCCAATGCCACATATGAGTTGGGTTAGGCTGAGCTGAAGTGTCAAACTGTTCTGTCTACCTAACAGTTTCCTGTAAGAAGCATCTGGGAATTAAAATATGTTTAAATCATAAAACCACATACATATGTAGGATTTCTGCTATTATTACTAATAGTTATTTTTAGGACTCTTATATTAGTTGTTATTACCTGGGCGGTGACTGCTTTGTCCAAATCATCACGTTTCTTCCTCAAGGCCTCCAAACTGTCTAAGGAACCATTATCATCTGACCTCAGAGAATTCTCGCGTGCCATCATCCAGTTCTCAGCTTGATCACAGTTCCCTTTGAAAAGCTGTGGGGAATGAAGTTAGAAGTATATTATGTAGTAGTTCTCCCTTTTTTGCATTCTTGCTCTGCAGTTTCAGTTATCCACAGTTAACCATGGTCAGAAAATACTATATAGAAATTTCAGAAATAAACAATTCATAAGTTTTAAACTCTGTGCTGTTTTGAGTAACAAGAGGAAATCTCCCACCATCTTCCTCTTTTACACCTGGAGAGTAAGCCTTCCCTTTGTCCAGCATATTCATTCTATTATATGTTTTCCAACTCTTAGTCACTTAACTGTCGTCTTGGTTATTAGATTGATTGTCACTGTATCAAAGTCCGGTGTTCAGGTAGCCCTTATTTTACCTAACAACACCCCTAAAGGAGGTTTCTGGTCAAGACGGTGGGACAGGTAAACACAACTACCTCAAAATTACAACTAAACTACAGAACAACCATCATTGAGAATTGCCTCACATCTAGCCAAACAGAAGTCCTAAAGCTAAGGACACACACACACACACACACACACACACAATCACACACACACACATACACAAACACACAGCCATGTCAAGACTAGTAGGAGGAGTGGTAGAGATGCAAAAAGGGCTGGTCCCACATCCATTTGTGGTTAAAAATTGGCTATGGAGCTCCATCCTGAGGAGCAAGAGGTTCCAGATCCACACCAGGCTTTCCAACACAGGGTTCCAGTGCCAGAGAAAAAAGTCATCATAAATTCTGACTATAAAAGCCAGTAGAAATGTGGCTGAGTGAGATGGAGGGCTGAGGACATCACAGACATTCCTTTTTAAGGGTTTGCATATGGACTTACTGCTGATGGACTTGTTTCCTCTGAGCTCTAGCTACAAAGTGATCTTTAGATGATTGAGCAGTAGTTTGAAAGGCACTAGGGATATATGGAGAGGAACTGAGTCTGATTTCAGGGCAAGTGCTGTAGGGACAGCTTTTTCTCAGATAGAAGTGCTACTGGAAGCCATTGTTCCTCTGTTGAACCCTTCCTCATCCAGCCTATGCACCGAGGGGGTCACCAGATCCAAGTCTCCATCAAACTAGCTAATTCCATCCACCTTGTCCTGGTGATTCCCTGAGACCCCAACCCACCCAACTTGTGGGCCCACTTAAGCTGCTTCCAGTGGATTTTCCATAAGAACAGCCTGCTTTCACTATAGACCTTGCTACAGACTTCACTACAGGCTTTCCTAAAATCTTTCAAATGTTCACAAACACCAAACAAGCAGTATTTGGCTTTGGTGTGGCCCTTGCCTCTTGGTAAATAGTTCCAAATCTATCACTAGTGGCAGCTGGCTTCGGTTCACAGCTTAGCCTTGCCCAGGTACCTCCAAGACCAGAACAGGTGGCAATCATCTGAAGATCACTTTGTAGCTCATACCAACTGCTCTCAGGCAGGACACAGGCAATATGTAACCTCGGCCTACACCAGAGCCCCTCTCAAGAAGCCCCGGAACTAAAGTATTTAGTGGCCAGCCACAGACCACACCAGAGCATCATCTAGCACCTCCACAAACAACATACCCAAAGTGCAAATGCAGCAAATACCAGAGCTCTACTAAAGTGAATTCTGCTCTGTAGGGTCAGTCCCTGCAAAACAGCTCATCCACTGTAGTCATAGACAGTCCTCACAGCTAATCAGTTTCAGGGTCACTCCCTCCCATTATGTGACAAGAGGAATCAAGGCTCAATTACAACAGGAAGCCATATACAACCCACACAAGGGACACACTTGTAGCATCCAGCTCAGGTGATCAGAAAAGACTGTGCCACTAAGCCCTACTAGACATCTAATATGTAGGCCATTCTACTGAGACTGGGTGACATAGAAGCCCTACTAAATACATAGAAACAAACACAGGTAGGCAGCCAAAATAGGAAGACAGAGAAACATGTCTCAAATGAAAGAAAATAAGAAAACTTCAGAAAAAGAAGTAAAAAAAAAAACGGAGACAAGCAATTTACCAGATGCAGAGTTCAAAACATAGGTTATAGGTTATAATGTGTGATGATCTAAGTGAGAACTTCAACAAAGAAAGGAAACGTAAACATGCAGATGGAAAACATAAAAAAGAACCAGTCAGAAATGATAAATACAATAACTGAAATAAAGAATACATAGAGGAAATCAACAAATTAGATGAAGCAGAGGACTGGATCAGTGATTTAGAAGATAAAGTAGCAGAAAACACCCAATTAAAATAACAAAAAGAAAAAAAAATTCAATTGAGTGAGGATAATTTAAGGAGTCTCTGGGACAACTGTAAAGTACACCAAGATTGGCATCATAGAGGTACTAGAAGGAAAAGAGGGAGCCCAAGGAATTGAAAACCTATTTGAAGATGTAATGATAGAAAACTTGGCAAAGAAAATAGACCTACAAGCCCAGAAAGCACAGAAAGTCCCAAGCTAGATAAACTTAAACAGGCCAACACCAAGACACATCATACTTAAAATGTCAAATTTTAATGACAGAGAGAATCTTAAAAGCAGCAAGAGCAAAGCAGTTAATTACCTATAAAGGAATTTCTATAAAACTGTCAGCTGACTTCTCAACAGACACTGCAAACCAGATAAGACTGGCATGAAGTATTCAAAGTGATGAAAAGCAAGGACCTACAAACAAGATTACTCTACCCAGCAAAGCTATTATTTAGAATTGAAAGACAGATAAAAAGCTTTCTAGACAAGAAAAAGTGAAAGGAGTTCATAACCACCAAGCGAATATTACAAGAAATGTTAAAGGGACTTTTTAAAAAGAAGAAAAAGATCAAAATTAAATTTTAAATGGCAGTAGCCATTTAAAATTATCTATTGACAATTACTTAAAATGTCAATGGATTAAATGCTCCAATCAAAAAACATAGGGTGAGTCTGCTGTATACCTGAAACTAATAATGATAATGATAATGATAATGATAATGATAATGATAATGATAATGATGGTAATAATAATAATAATAGTATTAATAATAACAACAACAACATAGGGTGGCTAAATGAATAAGAAAACAAGACCCTTACATGTGCTGCCTACAAGAAACTCACTTTAGATCAAAAGATGCACATGGATTGAATACAAAAAAATGAAAAAATATATTTCATACAAATGGAAACAAGCAAAAAAGCTGTGGTAACAATGCTTATATTAGACTAAATAGACTTTAAAACAAAGACTATAACAAGAGACAAAGAAAAACCTAGTAATTTCACTTCTGGCTATTTATTTGAAGAAACTGAAAACACTAATTCAAAAAAACATATGCATCTATGTTCATTGAAGTATTATTTACAGTAGCCAATATGAAAGTAACCTAAGTGTTAATCAATGAATGAATGAATAAAAAAGTGGGGCATATATACAATGGAACATTAATCATAAAAATGAAATCTTGCCATCTGCAACAACTGGGTGGACCTAGAGGGTATTATGCTGAATGAAATAAATAAGACAGAGAAAGACAAATACTACATTATTTCACTTATATGTGGACACTAAAGAACAAAATAAGTGAACAAACAATACAGAAACAAACTCATAGATAAGATAACTTTTGATGGTTGCCAGATGGTAAGGGACCTGGGTGATGTGTGAAAAATGACAAGGGATTAAGAAGTACAAATTGGTAGTTACAAAATAGTCATGAGGATAAAAGTAGCATAAAGAATATAGTTAATAATATTGTAATAAATAAGTATGGTGTTAGATGGGTATTATTTATCAGGGGTCACTTCATAAGCTATATAAATATTTAATCACTATGTCGTACACCTGAAACTAATATAATATCGTCCGCCAACTGTAATTAAAAAATAAATATATATACAAAAAAGAAAAATATGGTGACAAAAATAAAGAAAAAGTGAAAGAATAAAAAAAAATAAATCTATGTTACTGAAAATGCAAGGCAATGGAACGAATTATTATGTGGTTAAAAACAAACACAAAACAACTAGGCGGTGGAATAAAGTACTTATAAAAATAAAATAATGCCCTAAAGCCATTCACATAACTTTTATTACAGTATGTTGTTATAATTGTTCTATTTTATTATAGTTGTTATTGTTAATATCTTACTGTGGATAATTTATAAATTATACTTTACAATAACTATATATGTATAGGAAAAAACATAGTTATATACAGAGTTTGATACTACCTGTGGTTATAGGCATTCACAGGGGCCACTGAAACATATCTCTCACAAAGAAGTGGGAGGTTACTATAGTGGACTTTTACACTTTCATGAAAACACATTTTACACTTTTATATAAACTTTAGTTCATTCCTGAGTGCTATTTCACATATCCTACACCTGATGAGTACTGACTGGTTATTTCTTTAAGACTGGTAAATGCTATTCTTCAGGGTAGTCTCTGGCACCCAATCATTTCCCTTAAAAGTGTTAATCACTCCCCCTTCTTTAGCTTTAAAACTTTCATACATTTTGTTTCATTAATAACTATCTTACTGTACCAGAATTATCTGTCTACATGTCTAAATTCACTACTTAAGAAAAGGGACATTATCTTATTAATCTTTGTGTTTTCAAGCCCAGCACAAAGTAGGTTCTCAAAAAAATCAATCAAAATCTCAATCGATTAATAAATTGTAATCACTCTACTTCCTGCCCAAGACTGACTCCATTTTGTTTGACTCTTTTAACAGGCATAAGGGCAAAGAATATCACAATAAGAAATCTACAAAGCAGAGAATATGATGTCATTTAATTAAGAGATGTCCTATACTTATAGCATGGGAGGTCCAGTGAAATAAACGCCTATACTAAACATGTAAAATTGCATAGGAAAAACAGACGGTTAATCCCACTAAATGATAAGGGATTTGTTGTACCTGCAACTCCAGACACTGATCTAGCACCTTCTTGCGTCGTTCCCAAGCTTTGTCCAAATTGTTTCTCTCTAGTCTAACAGTATGAAGCTTTTCTTCGATTTCAGGGCTGCCATAGTGCCCACTACCTAAAAGTTCTGCACCAAAGTCTTCTAAGGCTTGAAAAGTAGGAGCCTCAGCCTCCATGTCAGCACGATGTTCCTGTGGGGCCAAGCGGGAAGAGACTGGTGAGGCCAATGACATCCTATCAAAGTTGTAACATGAGAGAAGGTTGTGAAAGCACGTGACCAGTGCCTATGTCTTTTGTACCCATACCTGGTGTCGCTCCATCAAGATCTCAGTACCAGTTAAGTCCTCAGCTAGCTCCTGTGAGAATACCATGCCACTAAGGCCACTGATCCAATTCTGTAGGTCTCTGGAAAAACAGGCATATTGAAATTGACAAGAAAACCTAGCAACTTGCTACAGGGCTGTCTGTCCTTGGGCTTTTTCCTTTCCAGAAAATATTCCCAGATTAACACTTTCTCTTCAGCTTTATATGCTTCACAGATCATAGGTTTGTCATTTTCGCTGCATGACAATAATAGCAATTCTTTGCATTTGAAAATCTCTCCACATATTATTTCTTTCAATTCTTGTAATAGTCCTCTATAGAGTTCTGGGAATTCATTTTTATTATTATTTATCTATTTATTATTTATTTTTATTTTGGAGTTGAGGGAGTCAGCTTAGAGAATAATAAGTGATTTGCTCATGTGATATAATTAAAAACAGGCATCTGGACTAGAACTCAGACCCTGGAATCCTAGACCAGTCTATATTTCATTAATCCTAATGATTCTTGATCCTTTAAAGTAGATTCTTAGGTTTAAAGATCTATCTTAATATGGAATCTCAAATAAGGCATGTCTAGGGAAGAACAGTCTCTTTTGCAAACTCATTTATTCTCTTATACAAAAAACTAAATTTTGTTGGATGCTTATTAAATACCAAACATTGTAAAAAAGGCATATTTCTGCCTTCTGGTAGGTCATCTATTTTTAAAATATAGAATAACCGAAAAAGCAAAAGTGTCATAAAGTGGTAAAATAAAGTGTTAGACTTCCTCTGAGTATAGGAATATTGCCTCTGTAAATTAAAGAGTAAGTTTTCGTAAAGGGAATGAGGCAAAATTTGATTTGGAACATGAAGTCCAGGTAGAATATATATATATATATATATATATATATATATATATATATATACACACACACACACACACACACACACACACACACACATATACATATACATATACATATATACACATATACATATACATACACATACATACACACACATACATAGGTATATGAGCACAATATTATTTGCAGGAAATGGTTATTGTTGCTAGTTGCTATTTATTCTTTATATATATATATATATATATATATATATATATATATATATATACACACACACACACATATATATATATATATATATATATATATGACCATAGCTTGTAGAGAGATTCAAGAAGATGTAGAAGATAAAGGATATACACATTTCCTCTAGTGACTACACCAAAATTATAACGAAACTACTGAGTAACCAGTATGCAGAGTTACCAGAGGTCTGGCTGAACAGAAGCCTCACAACTAGATCACTTCAAACAACAGATCACCTCAAAACATTTGGGAGGGCGAAGACATGAAATGGCCTGTCCCACAACCACGAGCAGCAAGAGAGAATCAGGAGGGCTATCTTGGCTGTAGAGCCATCTCCTGCACCTGAGAAGTGAGGAGTCCAAGTTTCACACTGGGCTCCCCAGTTCAGGGTTCCAGTGCTAGGACGAAAAGTCTCACAACCTCTGGCTGCGAAAAACAGCAGAGGTTGTGGCTTAGTGAGATTAAAGGCTGAGGGAAGTGGGGATCTTCCTCTTAAAGGCCTAAAGCCAGCCTTACTGACATACTCACCTATTCTGAGCTCCAGTGCTGTGGCAGCTGCTTGAGGGGTGCCAGAGACATATAGGGAGGTGTCGAGCTGCTGGGCTTTAGGGTGAAAGCTGGAGGGGGCAGCTGGCTCCTGAACAGAGGTGCAGGCTAAAGCCATTGTTCCTTTGTTGAGCCCTTTTCACTTCCAGCCTGCAGACTCAGCCTCCATCGACATGGATAATACAGGTCACTCTTCCCAAGGAGTTTCCTGAGACCCCACCTCTTCCACCTTGTGGGCCCACCCAAGCCACTTCCAGTGATTTATTACATACAAATAGGCTTTTTTGGCTCTTGTTGTGCACTTTCATAAAATCTCTCAAAGACTCACAAAACCAAAACAAGCAGACTCTGGCCTCAGCATGCCCTGTACCTTTTGTTAAACAGCCCCAAGCCTTGCACCAGCGGCAGCTGGCCTTGGTTTCTGACCCAGCCACTTGAGGCACCTATAAGTTCAGCACAGGTGGCAGCTATATGTGGATTGCTTGGTGACTCTTACCAGGTGGCCCCAGAAGGGCACAGGATGTGGCAAACTTGGCCCACAGTTGGAGCAATTTCTCTCACATCTGTGCAAAGGGGCCACACAACACACCTACTACATAAAGCCACTCTGCTAAGACAGGGAGACTTAGGAACCCTACCTAATACATAGAAACAGACACAGGGAGGCAGCCAAAATGGTGAGACAAAGAAGCATGTCCCACATGAAAGAACAGAACAAAGCTCTAGAAACATAATTCACCAAAATGGAGACAAACAATATACCAGATGCAGAGTTCAAAACACTGGTTATAAGGATGTTCAATGAACTTAGGGAAAGAGTAGATGAACTCAGTGAGCACTTTAACAAAGAGATAGAAAACATAAAAATGGAGATGGAAAACATTCTGAGCCACTCAGAAATGAAGAATATCTGAGAGGAAGAGTGCATTATAGTGAATGCACTATAATGTGAATATAGTGAATGCACTATAATGAATATAGTGAATAAATAGAAAGGGTGAAATTCAGGATCTAATCAGTGACATAGAGGATGGAGTATCAGAGGACACCCAATCAGAACAGCAACAAGAAAAAGTAATCCAAAAAATGAAGATAGTTTAAGAAGCCTCTGGGAAAACATCAAGTGTAACAATATTCACATCATAGGGTTATCAGAAAAAGAGAGAGAACAAGAAATTGAAAATGAAGAAATAATGACAGAAAACTTCCCTATTCTGATGAAGGAAATAGACATACAACCACAGAAAGTTCAGAGAATCTCAAACTTGATGAACCCAAAGAGACACACCAAGATACATCACAATTAAAATGCAAAAGTTTAAAGACAAAGAAAGAATCTTCAAAGTGGCAAGAGAAAAGCAATTAGTTACACACAAGGGAATGCCCATAAGACTGTCAGCTGATTCTTCAACAGAAACTTTACAGTCAGAAGGACTTGGCACAAAATATTCAAAGTGCTGCAAACTTAACACCTATAATCAAGATAATTTTATCAAGCAAAATTATCATTTAAAATTGAAGGAGAGGTAAAGAGTTTCCCAGACAAGAAAAAGGTAAAGAAGTTCATCACCCCAAGTCAGTGTTATAGGAAATGTTTGAGAGATTTCTTTAATTAGAAGAAAAAAATATATACCAAATACTAAATAAAGAATGGCAGTAACTACATATCTATCAACTAGTACTTCAAATAAAAAAGAGTTAAATTCTCTGGTCAAAAAATAAAGTGGCTGAATTGATAAGAAAACAAGACCCTTACATATGCTGCCTACAAGAGACTTGCTTCAGATTAAAAGACACACAGAGAGTAAAAGTAGGGGAATGGAAAAAGATATTTCATAATGGCCCTAAAGGGTAGTGTGCTGAGTGGAGTGAGTTAGATAGAGGAAGAGAAATGCCATATGATTGCACATACATGTGGAATCTAAAGAACAAAATAAACAAGCAAACAGAAACAGTCTCATAGATATAGAGAACATTTTAAGGGTTACCAGATGGGAAGGGAGTTGGGAAAGTCAGTGAAAATAGGGAAGGGAGTAAGAAGTACAAACTTGCAGTTACAAAATGGAGATAGAATGTATAGCATAAAATATATAGTCACTACTATAGTAATAACTACGTATGGTGTCGAAGGGCACTAGATTTGTAGTGATCAATTTGTGAGTTATATAGATGTCTAATCACTATGTTGTACATTTTAAACTAATATAGTACTGTAGGCCAAGTATAACTGAAAATTTAAATATATATACACACACACACACACACACACACACACACACACACACACACATACATACATACACACACATTGTTAATTTTAAAAAAAACCTATAGCTCTTGACTTCTGGTCAAGATGGTGAAGTAGGTAAATGCTGTGCTTGCTTTCCCTCACAATCAACCAAAATTACATCTAAACTACAGAATATTCAGCATTGGGAGTTGTGTCTAGCTAAACAGAAGTCCTACAACTGGAAAGACAGAAGAAGCCACCTTGAGACTGATAGGAGGAGTGGAGGTGCAAAAGTTACTGGTCCCATACCTGGATGCAGCAGTTGAGAACTGGGAGAAAGATCTCGGTTGAGAAGGTACCCCTGGAGGAGTGAGGAGTCCTAGACCCCCAGCCCAGGGTTCCAGTTCTAGGAAGAGGAATTCACACAAATTCTAGCTGTGAAAACCAGCAGAGATTGTGGCTGAGTGAGACAGAGGGCTGTAGGAGTCATAGACTTTCCTCTTAAAGGGCTTGAGCATGGACTTACTAGCTCTGAGATCCAGAGCAAGGGCAGTGTTCAAAATGTGCCAGGGACATATGGGGAGGAAATGAGTGGTCTGGCTTCAGGGTAAGAGCTGGAAGGGCAGTTTTAACCCAGATGCAGATGCTGGCAGAAGGCACTGTTCCTTTGTGTATCCCTTCCCTGCCAGGCTTGTACTCAGGCAGGTGCCATATCTGAGTCTCCATCAACATGACTAACAGTGGTTGCCCCACCCTGGTGATTCCCTGAGACTCTGCTCCTTCCAACCTGCAAGCCTACCCAAGCCTCTTCCAGGGGCTTTTCCATACAAATAGCCTGCCTTGGCTCATACTACAGACTTTCCTAAAGTCTCTCAAATGTTTAAAAAAGTTTAAAAAGCAGCATATTACCTCTGCATGCCCCTAAAAGCAACCAGACTTGATTCGTGTCTTGGACTCTCAAGGCACTTCCAAGACCAACGTGGGTGATGGACATTTGCGAATTGCTTGGTGCCTCATTTGAAGTAGCCCTGGGGAGGGCACAGGCTGCAGCTGAACTTGGCCTATGGCAGGGCTTCTCCCAAAAGCCCCAACCTGCAGGCATGGTGGCCAGCTTTAGTCTGAGCCAGAGTACTAGGAGCACCACCCAGGGTTACATCTGAGGACAACACACCTAAAGCGCAGACAGAGCAGTCACCAAAGTCCCACTAAAGTGAATTCTGCTCTGTAGAGTCAGATCCTGCAGAACAGCTCCTCCACTGGTCATAGCCAGTCATCATGACAAGAATCAATCTCTCCCATTGATGAGAAAACAGTAACCAAGACTCAATTACAACTGGAGACACACACAACCCATAAAAGAGAAACACTTGGAGCACCTGGCTCAGGTGATCAGGAAAGACAGTGCTACTAGAACCCACAGCACACCTACTACATAAGGTCACTCTACTAAGACTAGGAGACAAAAAAGCCTTGCCCAATCCATAGAAATGAACATGATTAGGTGGCCCAAATGGGAAGACTAAAAAACATGTACCAAATGAAAGAACAGAAAAAGTTCCAGAAAAAGAACTAAACGAATAAAAAGAAGGAATTTACCAGATGCAGAATTTAAAACAATTGTTATAAGGATGTTCTATGACCTTAAAGGAAGAGTAGATGAATTCAGTGAAAACTTTAACACAGAGACATAAAACATGAAAATAGAGATAGAAAACATAAAAAAGAACCAGTAGAAATGAACAATACAATAACTGAAAGGAGGAATACCATAGGAGGAATTAACAGATTAGATGAAGTGGAAAACCAAATTAGTGATTTAGAAGATAAAGTAGCAGTAAATACTCATTCAGAACAGCAACAACATAAAAAAGAATCCAAACAAAGAAGAATAGTTTAAGGGGCCATTGGGACTATATCAAGCATATCAACATTTGCATCATAGGGATGCCAGAGAACAGAGACAGTGAGGAATTGAAAATCTATTTTAAGAAATAATGACTGAAGGATTCTAAGAAACATGACAGAGTGAGAGATGTCCTCAGTTCTCTCCCCTTGAAACAACAATAAGCGGAACACCCAAAACTGAACAAAAAAAAACAAACTGTACACCATCACATCTCAACATGAGATCTGCACATAAGAACTACCAGAGGTCAGAATCCCGGGTGTTGGGCAGTGGACTGAGAGAAATAAAGAAACTGCCTTTCGCAGTCACCAGAGCTCCTTGCAGGAGGAGGAGGAGGGGTGAAGATGTGGTGACTTCCCTGAACAACCCTTCCTGGAAGTGCTGAGACTTCTACACAGCTGGCAGCAGGGCCCAGTCATCACAGCAGAAAGGAGAGAAGCAGGATGGTGCCACAGAGAAACAATAGTTTATTTTTACCAGGCATGGTTGCAAAACCGAGGCTGAGACACGGCCCCCAATTCCCAACACAGAAGGCCCTTCACTCACCCTCCAAGACCAATCACCATGGAGCCCTAGGGGAATCTGAGCAAATGCTACCAAAACAATTTGCTAACACTGACAGGGACTAAAACTGAGAGTAGTGAGTGTGATTAAATTTCTACAACATTAAAAAAAAAAAAAAACATTATTTAGGCTTTATATAAAGCAGTGATCCAAGAGGCTTAGATGTCACCTACCGGAAACGAAAAGAAAAGCACCTTCATTGTAGCAGACTAAAGAGAGACCTTTATATAATAAATCTTCTTTCTGGAAAAAGAGCAGGATATACTTCCATTAATGTCCAAGCTGAAAAATAGTTCATTAACCACCATAAACAACCAAGGTGATAAGGCATCTCAGAAAGAAAGAGAAAAATCTCCAGAAAATAAGCTTACAGACATAGAAATATATGACTTAAATGACAGAGAATTTAGGATGATACTTCTGAGAAAAACTCAATGAGTTCAGAAATGAGTTATATTAACAATTTCAGGAATTGAGAAAACAACTAGATAGGCAGAGCAAGGAGATTGAAACCCTCAAAAAGAACAGAATAGATCTTATAGAGATTAAAAACAAAAACACATTTCAAGAGTTGAAAAATGAAATGGCAAGCTTTGGAAATAGGGTTAACCAAATGGAGGAAAGGATCATCAATATCAAAAACAGAAATCTAGAAATAAATCAGAAGGAAGAAGAGAGAAACCGAAGAATGAAAAAATAATGAAAGATAAATACAAAAACTAGTTGATACTATCAGGAGAGGCAAAATAAAAAATAATGGACATTATTGAAGGCGAGGAAAAGGAGCAGGGACTAGAAAGTATTTTCAGACAAATAGTGGATGAGAATTTCCCAAATCTAAGGAATGAGCTGGAACTTAGAATTCAAGTCAACAGAACATCCAATAATATCAATCGAAAAAAGGCCTTTACAAAGACACATTGTATTAAAGTTATCAAAAATCAAAGGCAAAAATAGAATTCTCAGGGCAGCCAAGGAGAAGAAAATAGTAACTTATAAAGAAAAACCCATTAGGTTATCATCGGACTACTCAGTGCAGACCTTACAAGCCAGAAAGGAATAGAATCAAATATTTAAACTATTAAGTGAGAAGAACTACCAGCCTAGAATAGTGTATCCAGCTAAGCTATCCTTTACCTATGAAGGAGAAATTAAGACCTTTCCAGACATACAGAAATTGAAGAAATTCTCCACTATGAGGTCTGCACTACATGAAATATTGAAAGGCATCAGCTCACCTAAAACAAAATAACAACAAAAAATACATAAATATGAGTAAGGCAACTAGAAAGCAGACAGAAGCAGAAGAGTGCAACCCTTACTAAAAAAGAACATTATAATTTTAAATAATAAGAGATTTGCTATAGCAAAATGGTAATGAACGTTCAGCATACATAAGGACAAATTGAGACAACAATGACTGAAAAGGAGAGGATTCAAAGATTCAAATTGGCAAAGGGGAATGGAGATAAGGCACACGCAGAAGAAAATGGATGACTGTATATATGTAATTATCTTTTACATATTCATAATGGTAACTACACACCAAATATTCAGAACTGAAGTATGTAACATAAAACAAGAAGAAGCAAAGGGAAAATGCACAAAAGCCACCAAAATAAAGAAAATAGAAACACAAGGACAAAGAAGCAATGGAAACACCATGCTACCAGAAAGCAAAAGATCAAATAACTATAAGAAGACCTCATATTTCAATAATCACCCTAAATGTAAATGCACTGAACTCATCAATAAAAAGACACAGAGTTGCAAAATGGATCAAAAAAACACAACGCAACCATATGCTGCCTCAAGGAAACACATCTCAGTTCCAAAGACAAATATAGACTCAAAGTGAAGGGTGAAAAATGATATTTCAAGCAAATGGTATTCAGAGAAAAGTGGGAGTATCAGTACTAATATCAGATGAAGCAGATTTCAAAATAAAAAAAGTAAATAAAGATACTGAGGGACACTTCATAATGATAAAGGGAATCATTCACCAAGAAGATATAACACTTATTAATATCTATGCTCCTAATCAGGGAGCCCCAAAATATATAAAGCATTTACTAACAGAGCTAAAGGGAGAAACAGACCAAAACACTATCATAATAGGGGACCTAAATACTCCACTGTCGGATATGGACAGATTATCCAAACAGAAAATCAATAAGGGAATGACACATTAGACCAACTTAAGTGACACATTAGACCAGCTGGACATAATTGACATTTATAGAGCTTTTCATTCCAGATCAGCTGCTTATACATTCTTCTCTAGTGCACATGGAACCTTCTCAAGGATGGACCACATGCTGGGACACAGAGATAGCTTCAACAAATATAAGAGGGTTGAAATCATATCAACCATATTCTCTGATCATAATGCTTTGAAGCCAGAGATCAACTATAAAAAGAAATAGGGAAGAACCATAAATGCATGGAGATTAAATCTCATGTTACTAAACAATGACTGGATCAGAGAAGAAGAAAAAAGAGAGATCAAGACATACATAGAAATGAATGTCAATGATAGTACAACATATCAAAACTTTTGGACATGACAAAAGTGGTCATAAAAAGAAAGTTCATATAATTACAGGCCTATCTCCAAAAACAAGAATGAGCCCAAATAAACAACCTAATGCTTCATCTTAAAAAAAAAAAAAAGCGAGAAAAGGAAAAATAAATGAATCCTAAAGTCAGCAAAAGGAAAGAAATAATTAAAATTAGAGCAGCATTGAATGAAATTGAGGACAAAAAAATAAGGTGAAAAAATAAATGCATCAAAGAGCTGGTTCTTTGAGAAGTTTAATAACATTAACAAATCCCTGGCTAGATTCACTAAAGAAAAAAAAAAGACACAAATAAACAAAATCAGTGATGAAAGCAGAAAGTATGACACACAGCAAAGGCTCATACTAGAATACTATGAAAAAGTATGTAACACCAAATTTAATAAATTAGAAGAAATAGAAAATTTCTTAGAAATATAGAAACTTCCTCGACTGAATCTAAACATCTGGAAAATCTAAATAGACTAATCAGCAGTACATAAATTCAATCAATCATCAAACACCCACCAAAAAGTAAAAGTCCAAGACCAGATGGCTTCATCAGTGAATTCTATCAATCATTAAAAGAAAATTTAACAGCTTTTCTCCTCAAACTCTTCCAAAAAAATTGAAGAAGAATCAATACTTCCTAACTCACATTATGAGGTCAATATTACTCTGATACCAAAATCTGGTAAAGATAAGGCACACACACATGCACACACATGCACATACATATACAAACTACAGACCAATATCTTACATGAACACAGATGCAAAAATCGTAATAATACGCTAGCAAACCAAATACAACAACATATTAAAAAGATTATACACAATGATCAAGTGGGCTTCATCCCAGGGGCATAGGGATTGTTTAACATATGCAAATTGATTAATGTGACATACCACACAAACAAAATAAAGAATTATATGATCAAATCAATAAATGCAGAAAGAGCCTTTGACAATATACAGCATCTATTTACAATCAAAACACTTAAAAATAGTATAGAAGGAAAATAGCTTAATATAACAAAGGCCATATTGGACAAACTCTCAGCTAACATTATAGCTAATGGTGAAAAATTTAAAACCTTCCTTCTAAGATAAGAAACAAGGCAATGCTGTCCACAATGGCCACTGTTATCCAATATAACATTGGAGGTCCTAGCAAGTGTAATCAGGCAAGAGAAAGATAAAAAAGGTATCCAAATAGGAAATAAAGAAGTCAAACTGTCACTACTTGCAGATGACATGATTCTCTATATAGAATACACTAAAGACTCCACAAGAACACTAGTAGAAAAATATGCGAATACAGTAAAATTTCAGGATACTAAATCAATATTCAAAAATCTATAGCATTCCTATACTATAATGATGAATTGTCAGAAAAAGAAATTAAAAAAAAACAATTCCTTTTGCAATTGCAGCAAAAATAATAAATTTTCTAGGAATAAATCTAATGAAACATGTGAAGGACATATATAATGAAAACTATGAAATCCTGTTAAGAGAAAGTGAAGGAGACACAAATAAACGGAAAGATATATCATGCTCTTGGATTGGAAAAACCAAGAATTAAAACTAACTTATTACCTAAAGCATTACACAAATTTAATTCAAACCCCATCAAAATCCCACTGGTAATTTTTAAAGAAATAAAAAAAATATCAAATTTATATGGAAGCACGAAGGACCCTGACTTGCCAAAACCATCCTGAGAAAAATGAACAAGCTGGAGGTTCACTCTGCCTGATTTCAAATTACACTATAAAGTGACAATAATCAAAATGGCATGGTATTGGTAGAAAAATAGACACACAGACCAGTGGAACAGAATAGAGAGTCCAGATGTAAACCCATATTTACATGGGCAAATTGTTTTTGGCAAAATAGCTAAAAACATATAATAGAGAAAGGAAAGTCTCTTCAATAAATGGTGCTGAGAATACTGGAAAGCCATTTGCAAAAGAATGAAACTAGACTGTTTTGTCACCACACACCAAAATTAACTCAAAATGGATTAAGGACCTGCATAAAACACCTGAAACAATAAATTGCATAGAAAATATAAGAAATAAACCCATGGACCTTAGACTTAAAGATGATTTTATGAATTTAACCTCAAATTTAAGGGGAGTAAAACCAAAAATAAATGAATGGGACTACATCAAACTAAAAAGCTTCTGCACAGCAAAAGAAATCTTCAACAAGGCAAAGACAGAACCATCTGCATGGGAGAATATATATGCAAGCAATGTCTCTTATAAGGGTCTAATGTCCAAAATATAGAAAGAACTCATATAACTCAATAACAACAATAACAAAAAACAAACAAACAGTCCAATTAAAAAATGGGCAGAACACCTGAACAGTCACTTCTCCCATGAAGGTATACAAATGGCCAACAAACATATGAAAGGATGCTCAACTTCACTAACTCTTAGGGAAATGCAAATCAAAATCACAATGAAATATCATCTCACACCTATTAGAATGGTTATAATCAACAGGACAAGTAATAACAAGTGTTAGAGAAGATGTGGAGAAAAAGGAACCCTCAAACACTGTTGGTGGAACTGCAAATTGGTACAACCACTATGGAAAACAGTATAGAGTTTTCTCAGAAAAACTAAGAATTTATCTATTATATGATCCAGCAATCCCTCTACTGGAAACATTTATCTGAAAACATTTATCTGAAAAGATATATGTACCTTAATGTTCACAGCAGCATTATTCATGATGGCCAGGACATGGAAGCAAGCAAAGTTTCCTACTATAGATGGTTGGATAAAGGAGATGTGATACATGTATACAATGGAATATTATTCAGCTATAAGAAGAGATGAAATACTTCCATTTGTGACAGCATGGATGGATCTTGAGATAATCATACCGAGTGAAATAAATGAGTAAGAAAAAGTTGAAAACCATATGATATCACTTACATGTGAAACATAAATTTAAAAGCAAGAAACATGAAAAACAGAGACTCATGGACATGGACAGTAGACTAGTAGTTACCAGAGGGGAGGTAGATAGGGGAGGTAGATGGGGTAAAGGGGTTCTAACTATGGGTAGTGAACACAATGCAATATATATTGCAATATATATAGCCAATGTCACCATAATAATAATAATAATAAAAAGAAAGTTGATTTTTCTTTTATAGAAGTCAATATAATCACTCAGTACATCCTTTTATACCAGGTATGATTTATTTACATATAAAGGACATTTACTCTCTTTCTTATCATGTTTTAAAAAATGTTGTTTCTCAGTTTAAGAACATAATACTTATTTGAAAGGAATAGAACCAAGTGTTATAATGTCTGTGACTAAAAAATGAGATGGTTAAGGATTAATAGATTAAAGAGTGCACCTAGACCTGGAGGGCAGAAAAATAATTTTGTGAGAAGTGTCTGGAAAAGAAATATATTGGAGGGGGCAAGGAAGTAATTCTCACTTACAAGGGCACCAAGGTAAATAAAATGAGAACTGAAGATAGTGACCACAATTATGGCTGGGTTATAAATGTATATTTTAATTTTGTTTCATGTAGTTTAAAATGTTTTTCAGTTCCCTACATCATAAATTAGTACTACACTATTATTAACATCTGTTAAAATCCATATCATTTAAAGCAAGAAAAGTAACAGATGAATTTATTAAATATTCAAGGGTCAAGTGATGCATTCTGCAGAAAAATAAAGGCTTTATTTTCCAAAAGTAAAACTAGTGTGTCATATGATACAAAAATCACACTATTCATCACTTCCACTACCTTCACCCATTGCTCACCACTGCTATTGCTCATGTGATAGAGATTCACAAAATGCTGTAATGAAATGCGGATCCTCCCTCAACCTACTAATTTAGCAGCTATACACCTGCTCCAACTATTCTGTAATGAAAAAGAAGAAAAATTTATTCTAATGATTTAAAAAATGGAATTAAATAAATTGTGCATGCTCATACTCAAAATTAAAAAGATGGGTTGGACAAATAGATAAGAACACAAGAAACTCACATATGCTGCCTATAAGAAATTCACTTCAGATCAAAAGACACACACAGACTGAAAGTAAAAGGATTAAAAAAGATGATTCATGAAAATGGAAACAAACCAAAAAGCTGGGGTAACAATACTTATACCAGACAAAAAAATACTTTAAAACAAAGGCTATAAAAAGAGACAAAGAAGGACTCAGTTATCCCACTTCTGGATATTTCTCTCAAGAATCTCAAAACACTACTTCGAAGAGACTGTGAATCCATGTTCTTTGCAGCATTATTTACAGTAGCTAAGATATGGAGGCATTCTGGGCATCTATCAATGGTTAAAGAAGAGGTGGCATGCATATATATATATATATATATATATATATATATACACACACACACACACACACACACACACACATATTACATATAAAATGGAATATTACTCAGTCATTAAAAAGAATGAAATCTTGCCATCTGCAACAACATGGATGGACCTAAAGGGTATTGTGCTAAATGGAGCAAGTCATATAGAGAAAAACAAATATCCTATGTGGAATTTAGAGAACAGGATAAACAAACAAACAACAGAAACAAGCTCATAGATACAGAGCATTTTAATGGTTATCAGATTGGGTAGTGAGAGGATGGATGAAGGGTGAGGGAATTAAGAGGTATAAATTGGTAGTTACAAAATAGTCAGGGGGTTGTAGAGTGTAGCATGGGGGATATAGTCAGTAGTATCGTAATAACTACTTATGGTGTCTGATGGGTACTGGATTTTTCAGGGTGATCATTTTATAAGTTATATAAATGTCTAAGTGCTGTGGTGTACACCTGAAACTAATACAATATTGTATGCCAACTATAATTTTAAAAAATAAATATGTAAAAATCTACAGCTTTCCAGAGGAGCTGAATTGAGATGGAGGTTGTCAAGAGAAACTGAAATTATTTGCCAAAAGTTTTCTCCTTTTTTCTTCAAAAGTATTACATTGTGAGCTACTATTGTCTGGACTCTCAGTTCTAAATGCTCCTCCCAGCAGATCTATACAATGAGGAAGAAAGTGAGAATTGTTTACAAAGTATATATTTGCTAAATTGTAATATGTAGACTCTTCATCAAGGCAATTATCTAGATAATTATCTAGAATCTGATCTCAACATTTCTAAGGTTATCTCTTGCTACTTCTCCTTACCCTTGTGACATGCGAAACCTGTGCTCTAGCTATCTCTGCACACTTTGTGAATATGCCATATCTTTCTTATCCTTGTGCTTTTGTTTGTATATAGTACCATCTATTTGTTAGGATGCATGTTTTGGGTTGTATTATATTCTATCATGGTTGTCTGTATTCTTTTCTCTCTTTCCAGCAGAATGAAAATGTCCATATCCTATAACTCCTAACAGAGCACCCTGACAGAGTGTATATTGTATAAACTCTATAGGAGCTTACTTAATTGGCTTAGGTGGCCTCACATTTCTTCAAACTTCAATATTTTATGGCTTAAAGTATTGAACTTGAGATTTGTGTGCCTTACCAGAGGTACTATCTAGACACAGAGATATACTCCAAACCCAATTGTGAAGAGCATCTATATCCAGACTGTTCCTTGAGTCTCTACTCAAGGTCCAAACAAGAAATTGCCAATCTGCATGGACTTTTGAGCTTTACCCAGCTTTGCTGAAGAACAGGTAGAATTTCTTGGCTTCAATTAGGTTCTCCTTACGATCCTCTGTATGCTCCAGCAGGTCGTCCCAGGCCTCATTCAGCTCCATTCGCTGCTTCTGCAGGTCATCAGCGGCATCCGGGTGAGACTCATTAAGCCGCTCTGCTGTCTCTCCCAATACGATCACCTGGGGAAGTACAAAGCTCCAATAATTAGTCAAGAGTCACAGCTGATCCTCAGCAAAAAAAGTCCTGAGCCCTAGGGGATGCTCACTCCTCACACAGACATCAGTGTGGTACAAGAACATCTTACTACTTTATTAATTAAAAGGTCAAGTCTATTGGTACACATGTTAACTCCTTGAAGCAGTCAACACTGAAACAACTGTACATTTTAAGAAAAGAAGACTGTTGGGAAGTTTGCTTAAGTGAATGCTGGTCAGTGGCAGCATTATTAGGGAACCCAGGGACCCTGATTTTTAATGTAAAGATCTTTCCAATATAGATATTTACATGCTTCTTTTTGTTCTGCATAACAGTGCATGCTGTGTGATGATTCTTATTATTCCCAGAGTTTATTTGATAAGTTCCACAGTTCACTTTTTGGTAAGAGTAAAACTAAGCTCATTCAATTACTTGTGCAGGAAACTGCATCATGCTCAGACATAGGTCTGGCTATCTTGGGTATGATCATTTCCTATTTATCTTAGGCTGCTGGCCTCCAACTAGCTTCTGTAAGTTCTGCTCACTTGGAACCTATTAAAGAGACAGATGCCAGTGGGAAGTTAACATAATATGTTAATATGTTTCCAATACATTTTTTCTCCATGTTAATGGTCCTAGGGTAGGTTCTTTTAGTGGCTTTGCTTTAGGGGCAGGTTACTAGAACAAATATGAGCTAATATAAAGTAAAATGTAAGAATAGGGACTGGGAAATAAAAGCACAGAAGAGAGCTTTGGTAGGTAAAAACATGAAGAGGAAAATGTTAGAAAACATTGGAACTTCATGTCTCACCTTTTCTCTGAGGGGTATGAGATCTCTTTCAAAGCCTTCATGCTGTCGCTGAAGGGCCTGAACACTGAACAGGTCTGAGCCAGGATCGGCAGCACTGAGGGCCTGGCACTTCTTCTTAATCTGTTCTTTCATATCATCTGCTTCTCTGGTACATGAGAGTAAAGAGTTTAGCAGTAATAATGTGTAACAAAGACAGACTCATAAGAAAGTCCTCACTATCACCACCACTATCATTATCATTATTGCCACCATCTTTTTTAATATGCTAGAACTTATGTTCATTTAATCTTTCCAACAGCTACTTGAAGCATAGCTACTATTATCGTTGCCATTTTACATATAAGAAAACTGAAACTTAAAGTGGCTAAGTATATTTTTCTTAAGGCTATACTACTGCTAAATGGAAGAGCCTAAGTCTGAACCAGGAAGCCTGACGACAGAGCTCCATGCTTAACTATTATATTTCATGACATTCTATCTAAAGCCATTCTAAACAATCAGAACAACCTTCTCCATATGTTTAAAAATACATTTATACATAGTAAAGGTGTTTTGTTTCCTATGTTTGTTCATTTATTTGTTTGTTCAGTTAGTTACATGTGTGTGTAAGCAGATTTGGAAATCAGACATAACAAATTATTAAATCAATAGTTAAAGTAACTGTGATATCTGTGATTCTCTACTCTCTTCTTATAGTTCCAAAATATAGTTGCTTAAACCTCTTGTTTCTACTTTGTTTTGTTTACTATCATATATATAGCTAATTATGTACCAGGACCCAACCTAGTCACTAAAACATTGAAATTTGTTGTCTGGGAGTATTTTATGCTACAAATGAGGAGTCTACTACTGAAACACCTTACCTTCTATTATCCTTATCTCAGGAAGAAAGGTTATAGTAATAGCTATGGTTCTATTATAGTAACTAGACTTGGAATTGAGTGGGTTCTAGAACAGTAGTACTTTTTAAGGTTAAAATTCTCACCTGTGAAACATTTGGACAGCATGGGCACTGCCCAGCAGCTGACGCTGTTCTTCTGCAAGCCTCTGCAAGGAGCTCCAGCGAGCATTCAGCTCCTAAAAGAGGTAGACATACTGGACTTTAACTAGGTAGCTGACTTAGATTACTCAGTGGTGTCTAAAAACTAGACAGAGTTTAAATCATGGTTGTTTTTATGTTATCTTTCTTAGAAATTGCATAGGTTTCTTTCTTTCTTAGGTAGCTTGAATTTTGGCCTCATTGATGCCAGTGCAGTTAAGAAAGGAATCACTTTTCTTCTTACTGATGTTTCCAGGTGGAACTATCAACCCTAGAGTGGCAATTGATGTTTGTTGCCACAGAGATTATATTACAATCTCTGAAAAATAAGTGGAAAGTATTGAATTGGTAGTGTGAAGCTACTGTATTTCTCTGGAGAAATATAATATTTTTCTGCATCCTGAATTGATGAAACAAAGTAGACTCTTAGAGTCCTATTTTCTATAGAGGGTAAGTAAATTGTTCTTATGAACGATCTTTTTTTTTTTTTCATTTTAACTTATACACCACCACAAAAAGCAGCAGAGAATTCATCTTCACTGGTTTATGACAACCCAGAGAGCTGGACTGGACATTCCATTAATATTGATTCGATATTTTATGGAACCATAGGTCCGAATCTGAATCAGGTCTCTACTGACCTATATTATTTTTCTTTTTTCATCAGACTTTATCAGGGCTTATCTCTTCCAGTAATTTTCCTTGACTTACCTTCTACTATTATAGCTCTTTTATCTGCATTTTCTTTGTGTTCATGTATTTGAGCATTGAGTTTCTTGTGTCTGTACTGACTGGGGAGAGGTGAGTATGTGTTGAAATTTAAAGATCTCAGATCAGTTCAAATGGCTAGACTATTTGAACTATTATCTTTGATCTTTTCTATAGTCAGCTTTTATTACTTTCATTACTTTCATTACTTTATACATGTCCTGGCTGATCTGTGCAATATAAAGTTGAGTATATTTAAGTGAAATAATGACTCCTAAAGCTCAACCTGGTAGTGAAGAGAAATAAAAGGAGCCTTAGGTACCTGCCGTATCTGAGCTCCTTCTGGTGTTAAAAGCTCTTCAAATAGAAGATCATCAGCCACCTTGTTGATGTCCCTCAGTCGAGGTTCGTTGGTTTTCAGATCCTAGGTGAGAAAATTTTCCCAAAGCTGTGTAAATACCCCTTTTCAGAATCTTTCATACCTGCCTGCTCGTCTTTGCCTTAACTTGGCTAAGTATTGAAACATATTTCTAACCTTCTCTTCAATGTATGATGAGTTGCCTTCCTCCAATCTGTCACTAAGAAGAATATCTTTTATATTCCCTGACACCCATGACTGTCAAAACTTGTCAAGGGAGCTAGTATGTATCTGAAGCATGGAATACAAGCATTTGCCCAAATTATATATATGTGTGTGTATACACACACACACACACACACACACACACACACACACACACACACACATACACACACACACACATACATATATATGTATATGTATACACATATATACACACACACATATATGTGTATATACATATACATATGGGTGTGTATACATATATATCCCTGTTATTACCTTTTGTCAGTTTTTCTTTGTTATTTCTTTCCTTAAACTTTAAGTTACTTACATACTGGCATAGTAGCCCTTTATCTGTAATATGTCTTGCAAATATTTCCTCCCAATGTGTTGATTGTCTCATGACTTTGTTTATGGTGATATTTGTCATGCAAAAACCACAATTTTATTTTGTTTTAATTAGATTTATCAATCTTTTCTTTTAGTGAATTTAGTGAGCTTGAATTTTAATTCATAGTTAGAAAGCTTTTCCCTATAAGACATTTAAAACATACTATAAACTTCTATTATTAGAACAGTTACTATTATTAAAACTATTATTAAACTTCTATTATTAAAACTTCTATTATGTGGCACTAACACATAGAGAGGAAAGTCTTTCATAGTCTATTAAGTCTATCATAGGAAAAACAAATAATTTTAAACATATGGAAGTTTATTATATGATAAAGGTAACAACTCAAATCACTAGGGCCAAAATGGACTTTTTACTAAAGGATGCTAGAACAATTGGTTAGCCATTTGGGTAAAAATAAGATTGAGCTATACTTTACACCATATTTAATAATAAACTTCAAACGATCATGATCTACCAAATCTATATAACTGTTGGGAGAAGATTAGGTAAATTTCTCTTTCCTAGATTTTTAAGAATGTTTTTCCTAAATAAAATAACACCAGCAAAAGAATCTATATTTGAGACATATAATATTCTTCCTACTGATATAAACCTCCAACTTTTACCGAATTTTCTTGACTGAGTTGCAACCTGCTTATATTAAAGTATGCTGTAAGAAACAACTCTAGGAAGCTCATCACAATGTCTACAGTGA